>OU015501.1:7448639-8026139 GCA_907164885.2 Dolomedes plantarius | reverse complement strand
GAAATTACATCCAGGAGTTTATTTATCGTGAACCAAAGCGATGGCGTCTTAAAAAATAGAAATATCATAATATCCGATAGCGTAGTTTTTTATGCTTTTCGTCCCTTCATGAATTCGCAGAAAATTAATGGAATTTTCTTTCGTGCAAACCCAAAACGTTGCCATTCGGATTTGATATCAAGAGGATGAATTAAGTCAAAATGTTTTCTGGCAAAAATGATACGAAAATTAAAAGAAAATAATAAAAAAGAATTAATCAATACCACGGATTTAATTTGCTTTTTAGATAATAACTTTAAAATATTTTTGCTGAATTATTTTTGGGGAGTTTTTCTAAAGAGAGAATTTAAAATTTTTCGATTCAGATATTTTAAACCACCTTTAAGGAATTGCATTATTTATTTAGTATTTGCCTTTATAACATTTGTTCATTTTGAAACAGTCCCAAAAAAATAAAACTTTTATGCAAGTTTTATTCTGGCTTATCAGAAGAAAATGTTTTCCCCTATTAAATTTGATAAAGATAAGAGATTGAACACTTAAATAAAACAGGCAATGAATAAAGCCCAGTCGCAGAAAGAAAATCAATATATTACTCAGTACGACATATATTAATACAGGATTGGAATGAATATAGCAGTACTTCGATGGGAATAGAATTTAATGTTATCCCAACTATTTAGAAATTTAGGAAATGGAGATACCTAATTTATACAAAACTTAAGGATCATCCATTTACAAGATAGAAACAGTCAGTTAGTACCAGGCCCCGATTTAGAAAATTCTTGACTATAGGCACAACTCGGGATGGGGGCCCCCTAACAATGAATTTGCGTAAAATTTCCAAAATTGACACACACACACAAAAAGAAAAAAAATATAAATAAAAAAAAATAAATAAAAAAAAATAAATAAAAAATCATGAATCACTGTGAAAATACCATTTTGCCAAGAATTGGCTATTTGAAGCGTAGAAGCCTAGAACATTATCAAATAACAAAAAGCAATACAACATATTAACTTCATCATTAAAACACCAATACAATGCAACCAGAAAAACTTATTAATCCCGTATATACACTATAACATACATATGTTGAACTATACATAATATAACTATACATATGATGAACCAATCAATCAAATTTGAAAGGATATATAAAAAATATTGCTATTAAAAAAGGTAAAATTTAAAAAAGTTCAATTGGGATTTTTTTCTTTTTTTCCCTGCAAACTTCGGGGGTTCCCTAGGCTCAGGCCTACCGGGCCCAATGGAAAATCAGGGCCTGGTTAGTACAAAGAAATATTTACGCATAATTTGAAATAGGCATGAGTTGTAATTAATAACGTTCACAGTCTGAAAATGCATGCCTAGAGGTTGAGCCTGCAGAAAAAATCTATCAGTTCAATTATAACAATTAAAACAGCACAGCTTCTGAGCATGCTACCACCCTTCAACTTCTCTTTGGTCTGGATTAAGGCATTGCAACGCACGAAACAAAAACAAACATAAAATCACTAATTTTAATAAATTTAACCATTCAAATGCTTTGCAAAAGCACCCAATTTCTTGGCATCATTTACAAATTTCATTACTAGTTTTAGTGCTACAGGCTAATGAACGACTTTCAACTTAATAGTGAAATTTTGGGAACGGAAACAAAAGCGTAAGCAGAACAAATCTAATTTTCCAGTAAAATACTAATGGAATAAAAGTCTTTCAAATTAGATTAAAAACACTGATGATGCAGAATCGATCTTGTACCAAATAAGGAAGCAGAACCAATAATGGCGGCGGAAAGATTTCACTTTCGATCCAACTGGAGGCATAAAATTCTTTGAACAAATATAAATCTTAGAACTTTAGATATGGCAATTTTTATGTTTGTTCATGATTAACATAATTTAACTTATAATGAGTTTTAAGTTTTTGCAGTTTCCATCTATTTCAAACTTAAAGCTGGAATTATTTACTTGATCCTGAGACTTAATTTCTGGAAAGTTGCTCCAATTTCCCCAAAAATGTGTTCTTTATTTCGGCATAAAAGCTCCAGTTTAAAATGTCTTGCGACTCTCCTTTTCAAAGTGCTAGAAATAACTTAAAAATTACTTGTTACAGAGGAAAGTTGAAAATAAAAAGGAAGATGGGATTCTTGGGATTGAAATCATTCAGACTAATAAGGAAATGGTACAATTGCTTTATAAAAAAAAAAAAATAAAAAACAGAATTTGGTTATTTTCAAGGAAAATAACTTAACGAAACACTTAAGTATATTATCTAAAATACAGAATCATGCTAAACAATAAAAACGTAGGGAAAGGAACCAGGTGACTAATTACTGTTTTAAAACATCCTCATGAATAATGCATAGCGAAATGACAAACAATTACCACAAGTTAAATGAGTAGGTCAATAGCATTATCAAGAAAGGAAAACAAAGGGCATTTTAAAAGAAATGATTTCCAACCAGGGAAAAATACGAGAGCCGAATAGCAATTTTTAAGATAGGAAAGTACTTGTATGAAATGCCTTACTATGTAGAATGATGTTAACAGGTCATAAACAAGGAATACGATAAAAATTGACATGTTAGATGAACGCGCTGAACAAAATGCTTAGCTTTAGAAGAAAAAAATGAAATTTGGGATAATAAGAACAATTTATACATTACCTTCCACAAACATTATTTTATATATTAAAAGGAAGGTTTGAATTTCAAAATGAGGTGCTTCAAAATATAAATAAATAAAAAAAGATAAAAATAAAAAAACCAAATTAAATATGTGTTAGAAACTAAAACTACACAATTTCCTGTTTTCAAAAATAGTCTTTATAAATGATAATTGAGCCTTCATAGTTTTTCATACAAATGATGTTAAATTTATTCAATTATGCATGCACACACGCGCAGGCACTTACATATACAGCAGTGGAAACTTTAAAGTAAAAGCATGACACTGCGGGCCTAAAGAATAAAACTACAAAGCATCACACTAACATAAGCATAACAAACATACATTATATAGCAGAAAAATTTCGTCAAGGGAAAACGCAAAGTCCAGTAAAAGTTTTCCTACAAGGCATACACAAACAACAAGCCAGGTACTTAATGAAATAATTCTCATAAAGTCAGATATATTTTCAAGCAAAAATATTATTGAGTGATTAGGGAATGAATGAGTTTGATGAACATGCATTTGGAAATTGTTATAAACTCATCACACGTCTCTTGAATAAAGAAAGATAATAATGTTAAACTTTTCTAAACTGAACTGAGTAATAATTATAATTCTCCAACTACATTGGGGAAAATATATATATATATATATATATATATATATATATATATATATATATATATATATATATATATATATATATATATATATATATATATATATATATATATATATATATATATATATATATAGATATAGTGCTTATACACTTATACACGATACACTCAGAAATTCTCCACAGAGCTCCATCGCAGGCAAATATCTGAGCAGAGTATTTATCACATCATATTTTTCTCAAGTCCCGTATTTGAAGATATTTCAACTAATCAGTTACGCATCTGGTTTCAGTGGGTCTAAGCGTTAAGAGATTGAAGCACAAATTGAATTACAGAGATAATATTGTGAAAGGCATCCGAAAAGGGAATATTCTACCAACGCTGAATTAGACAAATGGTCCTATTAATTTGTTAAGTGTTAGCAACCATCAAAGAGCTCCAAGGAGAAATGTGGAGCACAAATTTGTGATATTTAACTAGAGATGACATAGAAGGCGTAACTAATGCAATGATGCAAATAATTATTTTACTTCAGTGTTTATACAACAATTTAAATATGCGTTTCCCACACTGAAATATTATCTTTAAAGGGATTATGAAATACAGGTGATAAAAGGGGTTCACATTCCTAAAAAGCATTAAAAACCTTCTTTATTATATACCCCCAAAATAAAAGCTTCTGCTCTTCCTGGAAAAATATTTTCCCTCGTGTTCAAGAGTTTAGAACTATGGTAAATTGTTAAAGTTATTAATTATCATAGTTACGATTACAAATATAAAATATCAAACCCGACAAAATAGTTTTAGAAATAAATAACTTCCAAACAAGACTATAAAACTTATATGAAAATATCGGATGTTGCTTATGAATTACACCTCCCCCCTCTTAGTTTGTATGAGCTCAGAAACCAATATACTGCATTCCCCCAACCCACGCACGGTTCCGGGCTTAAGAAAACTGCTTTTCATCCCCCCCCCCCCTTCCCTCCAAAGTCAAGGCCTTAGCACTAGTCCTTACTTATACCTTTACTCATACCCTTACTTAACTTTACCTAGTTATGCTGCAGTCCCCCACCCCACGCACGGTTCCGGGCTTAAGAAAACTGCTTTTCATCCCCCCCCCCCACTTCCCTCCAAAGTCAAGGCCTTAGCACTAGTCCTTACTTTACCTTTACTTATACCCTTACTTATACCTTACTTTGTTTCTCCCTGTCACCCTTTTTTTAACGGTAACCCAAGAATGAGAGAGGGGGGTGGGGGTGGACCTAGAGTATTTATGCTAAAACGACAATCATGGATACACGACTTTGAGACTGAAGGATCAAAACTAGCTACAAAGGAAGTAATATTCAATTAGTGAACGTTAAATTAACGCAGTGAAGCGCACAATACGGGGGAAACTAGTTCAGCGAATCAATGTTGATGGTCTTGTCTTGACAAATGTAAGATTAATTGATTTCACCTTTGGGGGTACAGCCAATGAAAGCCCTATTAGTAAAAGAAGCAAAGACTGAGCGACAGCTAAATATACTGCTGTTTAAGAAAATAAAATAAAATAAAAAAGCCATGACTGACTAATGAATTTCAGCGAGAGCACAAAACCGGCTCCTTTTAAATTCATTCATAAACCGAGCGAGAAAATGGGTAACCGTAGAACATACGTGTGATCAAATGACTTAACATTTACAAAAACTTGTAGCCTGCAGTCTAGCTTTCTATTATAGAATTTAATCTATCAAATAAAGGACAAGAAATGTGGAAATATTTAGATACTCCATTTTACTTACTATCTAGCTTGAAGCATATTTGCTGAGCGTTGCGATGACTTACCTTTTTTTTCCCCCAGAAAAGCGTTGCTAGACCAAGATCTTTAATATACTAATTAAAATATTACTTGCCTCTGTTTCAGAGAATCCTTTCCAATATTAATGTGTAATTGTGTCTTGAGTGAAATAGATCGAGGTGTTTGGTACTTACAAGTTAGTATTGAAATGGAACCAGATACACTGTTGACTTCAATAAAAGGTTACAACGATATAAATAACTTTTACATTTTCCATAATTTCATAGAAAACACAATACAAATATAATGAGAAGAATATTTGTAAATTAATGAATATATTTATGTAATGTGTAAGAAAACATTTTATTATTCAATGGTACATGAAATGAACAATATTGTATTACTTTCCTAAGTTATAAATGAAACATTATATTAAACTTCATGACAACTCATATGAAATATGCTTGAACCTTTTAAAATCGTAACAAACAGATTTTTAATTTTATATATTATTCACAAATAACTACCTATCTAATTAAAAACATTGTTCAATTATTTAACAAAATGTGCAATAAAATTAAAGAAAGAAAGTGTATCTGACAATTTTATTCTTTAATTTTTGTGAAAACGTATGAAGAATTTTTCGGCATTAATTATACCTTACCGAATAAATATCGAGATATTCCTAATATGAATTTTACATCATAAACTGATTCTTTGAATATGTTTCCGAAGATAAAAGCAGAAAATTATGGATATTGCTTTAGCCGTTAGTTATAGAAGTTTGAAACTGGCCGAAAAAAGAATGTTGGCGATGCAGAAACATTACACAGCTATTGAAAATAGGCATTTCACTTCCAATTGACAATACATTAAACAAAACGGAAACGGAGCGCAGTATTAGATATATAAATGTAAAATAATGTGAGAGTTTTCAAAATATGACGTTTCGAGTTTAAAAGCTTACAGATTTCAATGCGTATGAATCTAATTTAATTTCAGGGAATTAAAGTGGATTTTGAGAAATTCGATTCCAGTCGGCAAGGAATAGAAATAGGGAATTGAATCTTATTTTCTAAGAGAAATACATAAGCGAAACAATTACATTTTCACTATTTCAGTCGGCCTAACAGTTTTGCATTTAAAAAATCAATAGAAATTACATGCTACCTACGTACAAATTGGTTTAAAAAATCGTTTTTAGTTTGTTTTCTAAAAAAAGGTGTCAATCTTTTTATTTTTCAGAACTAATATTAAAATAGAAACATATGTATACATGTGTGTGTTTGTGTGAGTAATATCAATGTAATACATTCATACATATGGAAAGAGAAAATTATTTTACACTAATAGTGTTCGATAGTTTTATACAGAAAATAATAAATTACGCAAGGCAGAATGGTTTCTAAACGTTATGAAACAAAAATGGACGAAAGGAATATAAGATTTGTCCACAATAAAAATTTCAAATTTAAATACTGCATTTCTGCTTTAAGTACAATTTTGTAATATATTTTCCTTGTAGAGTTACATCATGCCTTGCGATTTGTTGAAAGATGTTCTGTTTTCTTAACGATATCAGACAGGAAATTTTGATTTTATTTCTCTAGTAATGTAAACATGTTGCGTAATGTTTAACGTATTGCATGCGATAGCAAATAAAATCATTGAAATTTTGCAAAAATAAAACTCTGTAAAATACAAGATATAAAAGTGTTTAATTTAAAAGACTTTGAATTTTTTGTTTAGGCTACAATATTTCACAACACAAGAAAATTATTATAAATAATTACAACTATGAGTAACAGAGTTCAACATTTTTTAAGCAATCACTTTTTCACATACATTAGACTTACATTTCTAACATGTTGACTCACAATTATGTAGTAATGTTTTGAATATCCCAAATATTGTTACCAAGTGCCACATCGCACATTTCAAGGCCATTGGATACAACAAATACAAATTGAAACAAACGAACTTGAAGTATAAACTACATATGTATGTAACTTTAAATTTGCTTACCAAATATTAGATGAAGAATAAAGATGTAACTCAGTGGAACACTTACCTAAAACAAAAAATAACAAGAATAAGTCTAACAATAAATATAGGCATCCAATTCATAGTAAGAACTACAGTAGTATCCACTCATCTGGATTTTTTGCATTTATAAATTGCTCACCCGTGTCTGAAAAAACACAACAGAAGACAGTTATTTTTCACGTTTTAGTGCTTTAGTGATATGGGCGGCCATAAACAGCCTTTTACATTGGAGCAAACTGCTGCGTCTACTTCTCCACAAGCTTCTGCTAGCATCCCTGGACCCAGAGGGTGGGCGAGGTTACATCCCTGAGCGCAGCCAACCAACAATAAACAACCGAGAACAAGCCAATAATTCTTCCAAGAAGCGAAACTCTCGGATTTCTAACGTTCCGCGGGGTGTACAATTCGTCCTCATATAGTAACCTTTTGACCCCACTTCCTGAGGGGTTGCGTTTGGAAAGAAATTCCCCAGACTTTCTTCGGGAACGAAAATAGTTAAAAATCCTTTGAGTTAAACCGCGTTAGGCGCTCGAAAATGCTGCAGGATAAGAACCATTCTTTTAACGGAATTGTTTTCTATAGTATAATATCAATTGCGGTTGCAGAAAATTGTTAGTTTTAATACCAACAGAAACATATTCTTTTGCAAATCAACAAAGAAATGCAACAGAAACAAAGAAAAATTCGCATGAAACACCGAAGGCTACAAAAAGTTCATACTGTAAAAAAAATCGGACATATATCGCCCTATTTTATTGACATATTACAGTGTAGCCCCGTACACACTGGATATAAACCATCAATAAAATTTCATGCAACTTCCATTACAAAGAAATTACACTACCAATGGACACCGTTTAAATTTTAAAAAAATCGTGTAAAACGAAGAAAATAAGTGAAGTATGTCAGTTTTATCTTCAACATTCATTACAATATTACACCTAATAGCTGCATATCATCATATCACATGTTTGCAATAATGAGCTTAATACAGCAATTAACTTTTAAAATTAACTTACAAGTGTTGCAAATTTTCGCGTGAAATAAAACTTTCGGTAAAGTTCAATTTAAAGTCTGTATATAAAGATTATGATAGAATATAGCATATAGCAGTTAAATCATGGAAGGGAGAATAACTGACTTTTAACAGTAGTATCCACATATAAAAAGTTTAATCATATTATATGTACAATAAAATATAGAAAGTAAACCTGCAAAATGCGCACAGAAAATTTTCTTTTGTAGAGCCACAGTACGGTGACTGTAACAACAGAATATGCATGGTAAAGGGATTTTACAGTCGAAAGAACTTGAAACTGAGCGCTACCGGAACAAATTCGTATCCGCTATACACACCATCGTTTCTAACAAACCTAGCACTTAGTAACAGCATGCAGGAAATGTCAAACAGTGCCAATGCAGAGTGCTTTTTTCCTCCTAAACATCCAATCAATAATGCACGCATTTCTCACTTTTACAGTGAATTCGGCCAGCAAATAAAATTTAGCATTTTATCTCTTTTGTCAGCTTACATTTAAGCGTAAGATGTCAAAGTGAACCTGTAAATGTAATCATTTTCTACTTTCCACGAGATATTTGAAAAATTTCCTCTCAAACACGTTTATTCAAATGTGAACGTGACAACTAGGGGGGAATGAAAGATATGAGCGTGTGCAGCAGTTTTCCAGCATTACACATGTTATCGTGTTACAAGAGGTTTCATTCCAAATATGTCATGAAGCAAGTCACAATAGATGTGATTTATACGCTTTACAACAGAGGTTTCTCCTATCGAAGTAAAACGTAGAAAATACAGAGCTCAGGAAAGGGTGCAATGGTATATTATTCAATTACACGCATAGGAAAGTGTTTTCAATTTTCAGAGTTTTTCGTCCTTTCAAGTTACACATTGAATATTTACTCTTTATCTTAAAAGTATTAATCATAAAAAACGATGGTACTTTTACAAAATGTCTTTTAATTGGTATGCGAATAGAGATAACAGAATTTTTTATTCCCTGCTGTACGCTTCATTTCAACAAATAATTTTATTCAGCAAAACTGAATAGGAATAGGCGAAAAATCAAAACTAATCATGTATTATCAATTTAGAAATTTTTCATAAGGCAGTTTTATGTGTTCTCTTAGAAGGAATGAAAGGAATGTATCATGGAATCCTACTTTTAACCAGATTTCTTATAATTATAATGAAGAATAACTTTTGATAAAATCTATATCAGGTCTCACTTGTGTCCTCTAATTGACAGCAAATGAAAAAATAATCGAAATTTCCTGGCAGCTATTTCATAGTATTTAATGAAGTAAGCCTTTTTTCTATTTGGAGATGAACTGTAAAAGTTTATTTTATAAGCATGAGACGCTCTCCGCGGAAAAAAAAAATCGTTCTTTTATATTAAACTAGCTGAAAACCCGCACTTCGCTACGGAGTACATTTAAATTAAATACACGGTCAATATATGCAATTAATGCCATATATATATATATATATATATATATATATATATATATATTATTATATATATATATCTATATATATATATATATAATATATTATATATATTTATTTATAATAAATAAGACGATCAATGTTATACAATTGATGTAAAAAATTATATGTTTATAAAAAAAATCGTGAGGGATACTTTTATAGACAAATAATGTAGAAGAAATATTCAAATTAAATCTAATAGGACATACTAAAGAATATAGTACAGTTAATATAGTACAGTCCGAAGAACATAATATTTTACTTGTATTTTAATATTTTTTTGGACAATGTCCATCGTCTGCCGCATTAGCAAGAAAAGTTTTTTTTTTGTCTATTACGTTGTTATGCACGTGACGATAAATTTATTTAACGTACCAGAAAAAGAAATCACGTGATCAGCATTTATAACTTAATTCTAAAAATTACTCTTTAAAAATTCACCAAAAATCAGAAAATGAAGGTAAAGATTCGAAAAATATTAATTTTTAAAGGAATTTTTATGATCCTTTCTCGTGATATAAATTTTATAACCCTCAGATATTATTTTAAAAGGCATATATATATAGATATATATATATATAATATATATATATATATATAATTACTAAAACGGCTTAAAATTTATTTAAAAAAAAAATCTAAGAATTTTTCAAAAGTTTTTCATAGTGCACCCCTACAATATAAGAAGAATCGCCATGGCAAAATTTCAGCCCTTTAGGTCAGTGGTTTGGTCTGTGCGTTGTATGTAAATCAGTCAATCAGTCGTCAGTGAGTCAATGATTTACGGAACTGTTTTATATATATAGATAATACTTACTGACCTAAATATAACGGCCAAAAAAATCTAACACATATATATATTTTGAAATACGATGAAAATTTATTCCATCTACAAATCTATTGCTAAATTCTTTAAGTCTTACAATGTATATACAGAGACAGAAGCAAGTTACATTTGTGTGGTTTCATATGTCGAATGATCTAAAAGAGTATCAAGTTAAGTATAATTAAGTGTCAAGCGTACAGTTATGTAGTGTTTAAGAAATGCTTGTGAGTTAATGGAAGGAATTGAATCCAAATCCTATTTTAAAATGCTACGACACCCACCTAAAATGTAGACATAATCCAGAATGCTAAATAAAATGTTATTGAAGAGAAAGTGAGAAAATAGGTTGTTACACTAAAACTTGTTTCATGGCCTTTGTCGGAAGTCCATTTGCTGGCCCAAAAATAAAAGCTAGGGGGGTGGTGAACATGTCATGTACAAAAAGTAGCACGAAAATCGGATGAGGCCCTATGGGCCTCTCTGGACAGGGGGGATTTAATCAGTGACTGTTCGGGGCCTCTTCTGGGAAATCATCTCTTTTTCCCACCTCTTTCGAAAGGCATTACGGGCTCTTGGCAATTATTTCAGCTGGTTTAGAAGCCGTTAATCTCCAAGTCTCGTAAACATTTAGTAAAAATCTCTTTATAGTAAGTTTCTTTTTGGATAAGAGATATTTTCTTCCGCAGTCCATTACGTAATTAAGAAGCCCCTAGGGACATCTTTGCCAACGCCATCAAAAGAGTTTCAAAGACTGCTTGTAGCTACATCAAGACATCATTCATCCGATGTAGTTTATCACTCTTGACTGCCTGGAGATTTCTTTTTGAATCGAACAGGAGAGAAGCCTCTTTGCACTAAATGACATTTTCCAATTGTAAAAATGAGGGCGAATGTCAAATTAAACAAGGGAGTAAAAATATACACATTTTTTTCAAATTAGATTTCGGGGTAAAAAAGTATACAAACATTACGATAGATTCCAATCATGAAATCAGAATTCCTGCAAAGTGTAAGATCTCACAAATATCTATTCTTTTGACGTGTTTTTCCTTTACAAGGATGAATTATAATAATAATAATATAAAAATTCTTACTGCATCCCTACTTCTCTTTATACAAATTACTTACACACACATACTCAAATTTCGGTTACCTAATTGTGTAACTGTAAATTATACATAGATCACTAATGTTCTATTACAGTCAAGCGACAATTTATCTAATTTTTCACGGCTTATTCGGTTGCTGAATCTATATTTCCGTGTTCCAGACTTAGTTACAGAACTGTATCAGATACCGTAAATAAAGGTTGGTAAAGCAAAGATATGGGTCCCTATCTGGTTATATAGCCTTCAAACAGAAACTTACACACGCAGTTTTTTTTTTTCCTTATTCAAATATAACTGCTTTAAAAATTTTGTAACATAAACCGAAGCTCACATTTTTAAATTTAATTTAAGTATAGCTGCTGAAAGAGCATCAGCTTTGTTAATAAAGGGTAAATGGAACTAAATCAAACGGCATATTAATTATGAGGGGATAAAACATATGTAAGCGGAGAAAGAGAAAGAAATCAAAAGCTTTAAAGAGGACGAAGAATGAATAGCAAGCTCATTTTTTTTTGTAGAAAAAACAAGCTTAAAATTTTCTACAGAAAGAGAAGTTTTTCTTTAGATCACATGCGAACTACGCTCAAAGCGTTAAATTTTTTTTTTTTTTTTAGTGTTTATATTTTTACTCCTACTGCTGTCAAAAATAGCTTCCCCTAAAGTATGCCTTACTGCAAGTAAACTTATTTTATTTTACCTTGTACAACAAAGCAGTAATTTTAACTTTTAAACATACACATTTTCTTTGTTCTTTTGTTCCAAATTTTGGCAGACGTCCCAAAAACCACAAGAAAAAAAAAATCCTCATGGAAATGTCTTCTCTTCCGAGAACATACAGCTCGGAGCGCTTGTTGGGTCTTGTAACTAATTGAATAAACTTTGGTAATCTAATGTAGAGCTTAAGCTGTATATAAAACCTTTACTTGAATATTCATACTCAGAACCAATCAATTGCGATCAGTATCTGCTCCTTCTTTTTTTCAAGAGTGGCTTATAATTTTGTTTATCAGATATGTTGTTAATATTCTAGAAATATATTACAATAGTTTTAGGGTCCTTTTAGTGCTGGGCAAAATAACTAGAAATCCAACTAAGAAGAACACTTTACTATCCATTTTATTTCGAAAAAAGAACCGCTAAAGTTAAATTTGAATATAGGAATTATTGAAACATATGCTTGATTTAAAAGAAACTGTGAAATGTCTGTTACCAGTAAAAATTGACAACAGAAGCAAGGTTGTGATTACGTGGATACTTAAAAAAGAATTATGTAAAACTTTGTTTGTTTGTTGGCTGGACAAATAAATGCAAATAAGTAATTCAGGATTATTTTTTAACGTGTTAATGACTTAGTCTAATTGTAATTTTCCACTTGCTTCTCTAACCAATCAATATATATATATCTATTATATATATATATATATTAGATATATATATATATATATATATATAACAGTGGCTCCCATAAGTGTTCGTACACTTACGATTTCAGTGACATAGGGGGTCTATCCATTAATTAAAATGAATATTTCAGAATGGATATTTAATAATAAGATCTATAATCTATTCTTAACAAAACTACATGAAATATTTTGAAAACATAGTAAAACTTTATTTTTAAGAAACCAATAATCCAAAAGTAACAAAAACTTTATCTCACAAAAGTCATCGTACACTGAAATATTTTAGGATAAATTCATAATTAAAATTATCGTCTGCCGCTTTATTTTTATTTTTGAATTGTGGTGGCATTTAAAATATCGTTTGGCTTTAATTTTTGCTTGCCTACTCCGTAATATTCTATTTATTATTTAAAAATGGCTCGTAGTCGTAAAGAAACAACAAACAGCATTCGAAAATTGATTATATTTCATCATAGTAGTGATAAATCAGTTCGGAATACATCATAGTAGTGATAAATCAGTTCGAAAACAAGGTAAGAAAAGGCCGTCCGGCAAAGTTAACAAAACGTGATTTATAATTAGAAAATTTGTGAAAAATTCACGTTTGAGTGCTGTAACAAGTTCTTCTGCATGATTTAATGACTTTCTACTTCCCATTTCACGTGAAAACTGTTACGACAAGTTCTCAGAGCAGCTGGATTAACATGGGCGTTTACGACGGTAGCAAAAATTTTTGTGAGGTGAGAAAACAGAAAGCTTAGGCTTTCCTTCGCACGATCAATGATAATTCTCCTCAAACGTATTGGAATAATGTCTTATTTGCCGCTGAAAGCAAGTTACATTTTTCGTTCCGATGGCCGTATAATTATATGGCGAAGAAAAATGAGGAACTTAATCCCAGAACTTAGTAGGAACAGTTAAGCATGGAGGTGGAGGTGGCCTTGTGTGGGGGGCCTGTCCGCATCAGGACTAGGTTAATTTGGGACTTTATTGATGGCATGATGAATCCATGCTGTTTATAAAATATTTTAGAGACAATTTAAAATTATCAGTCCAAAATTTGGGTCTTGGAAACACTAATTGTGTCTTTAACAAGATAACGATCCTAAGCACACGGCTCTCAACGTTCGCCTTTGGTGTCTCTATAATTGTCACAAAGTTTTGAAAACACCACCTCAATCGCCAGATTTAAACCCAATAGATCTATTTGGAGAGAACTGGACGGTTCGAGTAGGCGAAAACACGACATTCACACGAAAAGCGAACTAAAAACAATTCTGATGGAAGAATGGATGAACATTGATGCAGAAATTACAAAAGAAACTAGTTCAATTTATTCCCAGACGTTTAACAGCTGTTGTGGATGTTGAAGGATAGCCTACTTAATTATGTTTTAAATATTTCATGTAGTTTTGCTAAGAATAGATTATAGACCCTTATTATTACATACTCATTCGGTGAAATATTCATTGTTAATTAATGGATAGACCCTTCTTTCATTGAAAATCGTAACGTGTACGAACCACTTTTGGGAGCCACTGTATGTGTGTTATAATTATATATATAATTAAAGAAGTTGCTAAATAATAACTAATACTATACCCTGACTTTATTTTATTTCATTGTTTGTTTACTTACATTGTTAAACATGATATTAATACTTGTAACTCTCGCAAGTGTAAAACAAACACATACAATTACATAAGAGTACAATTACATAAGTATTTAACACTCAGATCATTAATATCTTTATTAATCTCAATTAATCTAAAATTGGTTAATTACAATGATGAGCAATTATGGATATAAGAATCAGTTTCCTGTAGAATATTTTTTTGTGTGTTTGTTTATATATATTTGTACCGTTTCATGAATCTAAATACTACAGCAAAAAAAAGCGTCAGACAAGAGTTTGGTTTTTAATCAATTTCAATTATATCAGGAAATTTGGAGAAGTATTAAATTTGGAGAAATATACTTATTGCGCACAATTCTACCACGAATTTCACTTGCATAATCATAAAAGACAACGCAGGTAATTTAAGCAAAAACAATATATGAAAAAATACGCAAAGAAAGTCGCACGAAAAAATACACAAAGAAAGTCGCATAATGTTAAAAAAAAATGTACGATAATATATGGTTTAAAAAATTCCAAATATCAGTAGAAATATTTGCATAAAATGAACGCTTCATATGCATAGATGCTAATGGGTTTAACTATAAAAGTGCTGGATTAATTTTCCAATCATTCGAGCTTTTTTTATATCTCCGGTCTATGATCGTTCGCCATGGCTGGGGTCCATCAATTTCCACCTACCACCAAAAATGATTGAAGTTAAAATATAAAACAGACTCATTATAATACATTGTTTCAAAGTCAGGCCCCAAAGCATAATGCACATTGTCCAGAGCAATATAAATTGAAGAAATACCAGCCAGAGAGAGGGAGAGAAAGAAGGGGCAGAGATAGAGGGAGAAAATCTCATCCATCTTTGTCCCCTAGTGATAATTAAAGTCCTTCTGGGACAAGAAAAGGCTCAAAATGCAGGCGGTCGGGCCACGCAGGTGGCTAAAAGAGCATTAGGAAAAAATATATATATTATGAGGATGATAAAAAAAAATCCGTAATGCATTTCAAAAAAATATTTCCCAGCTTAAAAATTAAGAATAGGATAGAGAGAGAAAAAGTTTTGCTTGCTATTTTTCTTATATTTGTTCATGCGCTTGAATCATTAAAATTTATAACAAAAATTAATGTGGGAGAAGTCTTCGTTTTTTATAACATCCCCCGACATCACTAAGTTCCTTCCCCTTGCCGAGCTGATGAAAAATCTAAATCTTCCTTTTCCTTGACGCAACTCTTTTCTAATGAGAATCTGCTAGGTGTGATAAATTGGATACATGCTAGAATCTTCTCTATCAATTGCTGAACACCATTTTAATGACCTGAGAAGCAGGTTTGATGGTAAAATTTCGACACTCGAAAGGATTGACGTTTGAATTTTCTTCAAATGATGCGATTCCTTTCTGATCTTTCGGAAAGATCTATTTAATAGAATTTACTTAGCTGTAATCAGTCCCGAGTTTTACTGAAAGATAGAACATTCTAATTATTTTAATTTTCCCTAAAAACACAATATTTTTTTCAGTCAAGAAATATATGCGTTCACTATAAGAAAATGTAAATATTCCATTCAATGCCTAATGACACTGACTTCACATCTCTGATCTGTTTAAGGTTGATTACTAAAGGGTTGCGATTTCTAAAAGCAGGACTTCTCTGAAGAGGACTGTATCATTTTAGGAGAATCATAATTATGAATACTAATGGTTAAATGGTGGAGATTGTTTTAAATTTATCGGGAATTTGCAAGATATAAGTTAACTTTTTATTATAACAAGTAGATTTAAATCTTCTTTACTGTAAATCTATTGTTTTAAGTTTAAATTAGTAAAACTGTTTTACGTTTCCTTTCTAAATCCTCAAAATATGATTCAGAGAGAAGTCGTAACACGATGAGCTATGCACAATTAGTCAATCGCGAATTCCTACTCGAATTTATACCTTTGAAGAAATTATACTTTTAAGTATTCCCCCTCAGTGGTACCATATATTTTTCTGCCGCCCACAGCATGTAGCGTCATGACCTATTAAGGCGCGGGCTCGTGTTTGATTCCGGGCTGTGGCAGGGACGTTCTTTAGTTGTTCCCTCACAGGGCAAGATGCTGGCTAACTATATGGTCTTCCCATAAAAAGAAGTCAATAGTTCTCCAGTGTGCGGTGCGAATGACGAAAAAAGACAAGTGTCTGCCGCGTTTCAGAAAAAAGTATATAAATTCTAGGACAGAGGTATTGGATAAGGTCCATTTATATTTCATTACAGTAAAATACTACGTTGCCATTCCGGTATAAAAATTTCAACTCATTTTAATCTTTTTATAAAGGTTGGCTCCCCAACAACTCCATTTTCACTGGATATTGACGTTATCCCTGAAGTTACTTTTCATGCCATTTGTAACGGCACTGGCCACTCTCTTCTCATCTTCCACAGGCACAGAATCGGCAAACGTTCTTGACGAAAACTTTATTTTTCTACTCTTAATACGAGAGCCACTATTTTTACACTTCTACACAGGCATGTGATACACTGATTATGAAATGCTGGGCTCTTAGAGGTCCGAAAAATATGATGGTTGGAATTTAAAGCAAGCATTTGCCAACATTGCGTTCGCCTGATTCATAGTAAACATAAAAAAGCCAGCATTTGCCAACATTGCGTTCCCCCTGATTCATAGTAAACATTTAATAATTAAAAAAAAAAAAAAAACAAATCAATTTAAGTTTTGCCATTATAATCAGAAGTAAATGCTGGTATTTTTTCCCCAAGAGATCAGCAATCTAACAAATGATTTTAACGTTCTGGAAAATTTATTGTAACGTGGTCAATAGCAAATTTTTTAAAATCCTATAATTCAGGAGTAGAAGTTAAAACTTACTAATAATATTATATTGGGGGACACAAAGTAAAAAAAAAAAAAAAAATAATAAATAAATAAAAAAAACGTAATTGAACCTCATAAAGTACACTATAAAAAAGTAACATATGTGGAGTTAAGATTATGAAAACATGCTTAAAATACGAAGATATTCAATAAAGGCGAGGAGGGTATAACTCAATCTAGCTGTTAAGTTCAGTGGCTACAATACAACGCTCTGGGAGTAAGAAATGTTTTTAAGCTATAAACTGAATCAATCTTTTGAACTGGCGGAAAATTTTGGCAGGTAACTCCGATCTCCCACAAAATATGGCGATGCCCGAAAATTGCAAATCAAATTTTGGTATAAACGCGCGAAAAGTCTCGCAGCTGCCAGAATATTCATCGGGAAAAGTTTCAAAAGTGGATATTCTAATTAGGCTGATGCCCGGGGCCATGTTGACAGAATATTCGGGAAAACTCACGATGAATATTGAATGCGTCCAAAGCACCAACATAAGGTACGGATTGTCTACCCGAATCACGCAGAGGCCTATGCGTTATTGCATTTCAGGGAGGGAGCCACCGTAAATATTTTGGGAACGAAGCTACTCAGAACGGATGGATGTATACATATATATAAGTATATGGGTGTGTGTGTGTATGTATATATAGATAATATATATTTATATTTATATGTATGTATGTATGTAGTATGTATAATATATATATACACACACACATAGAGAGAGAGAGAGAGAGAGAGAGAGAGAGAGGGAGAATTAACTAGAGAGGTGAATCTAATACGCTAAGACGTCGTTCAAAAAGAACAAATTTTGGTGAGAAGATTAAAAATGAGATGCTAATACACGCTGCTTTAAATACGCAATTTATAGTCGAGACGAACACAAATTAGGAACTTTCTACTTAACTAACTGGAGACGAGTGGCTCTAGATACTATGATTATAAGTTGTTATTTTTAGTAACATTTTCTGCATTAATAAATGCTAAAGGGTATGCCTAAATCTAGCGAATTATTAAGACAAAGGAAAATTTCTAAAAGGGCCTAAAATAATATATTTTCGTGATTGCACTAGTATATAATTTATGCCGCGCTATTTTAAATATAGATTGCGATTTAGAAAAATACTACCGAATGCCGAGAGTTTACGTAATACTGCTCCTTTTCCCCCCTACAAACTTTCGTAAATCAACAAATATAACTATAATAATATTTTACAAAGTCAGATCTAAACAGCATAAAAATCCGAACTTTGAAATCCTTAAACACTCTTAGAATAATTTCCTTAGGCAGAATTTTGTGCTCATTCATAATAGGGCACTTATTGTAGCTGAATTAGTTTTTTTTAAAATTTAAATTTTGAAATTCTGTCATGATTGCTGTGTAGGTTATATTATTAAGCAATACATTTGGTTATTAAAACGGATTTTTTAAACCAAATGTTTGTTTCATTAATACGGCTTAAACAGGGTTTTCCAAACTAAAATCTATATCAATGAAGTCAAATTTCAAAAAATGTGATAGGGTTCATTTGATAAAAAACTGCAAATAAAAAACTGCGCCCTCCTGAAAATAGATTTTGGTGTAGGATATTTCGTGTTTTAATAGATTTTCGTGTAAGATATTTCGTGATTTAATAGATTTTCGAATGTTTAAGATGTAGACAGAAATACACATAGAAAATTTCATCAAATAAAAATAATATGAACTACTGGCAAGAAACTGGTTAATTTGTAAATTCAGTTCAAAATAGCTAATTATAAAATAGTGTGACTGGAGTAATTTTTATTGCATTGTCATATACTGTCTATGACCTTTAGAAAAAAAAAGTGAGAGAGAGAAAAGCAGTCCCGAATGCTATCTAATAGATATCACGTTTCCTATTTAAAATAATTAAATAGCTGCTATTTAAAATAATTTAATAGCTGCCTGTGGCAAAGAAGGACTATTAAATTACATCTAAGAACTTATTAACTAACATTAATTAAAAATCAATTGGAATCCGCGCCAAGTTTCATCTCTCAGCTCGATCAAGTCCGATTCTATTTTTAGCTCCTCGCTGGTTTTTTCCCTTCTTGTATCTGTTGCGCGTTTAGTAATGTGAAAAACAGTGACGTTTGAAGCCCACAAATTAGATCTGCTTTGAAGCCCCCTTTAACTTATTCTCCTTTCTCTAATAAATACTTAGCATATATATAATATATATATATATTATATATATATATATATATATATATATATATTAAACTACACTGAACACCCTAATGCTAATAATGAATTAAATATTTAAAACGTTCATAGATTTCAGGAGTTTTGTTTAAAAAATTATGTTGTATCCTCTGTTTGAGAACTATGTGACGTTTCCGGACATTCGTATTTTCTCTTTAACCTTATTAGTTATGTACTGCAAGGATAATTGAGAGTTAGTGGGATTCTATAAAATAAATGCTGGTATAGAAAGCTCCTAGGATGATTTCTATATTTTGCGCGACTATGTCCCTTTCAAGGAGCATTACATACCTTCAAGACTTAAAACATTGTGTATTTGAGGGAAACGTCCACTCTAAATCTAAAAGCCTTCTGGGGCAGTGATGCAGGTGAATATTTTACATAGTGTTAAATCATCCGATTTCACCTGTAGTCGATTTGACTTGTAGTTATCTCTACATTCCATTTCAATAGCACCGAATATACCATACGTTCATTAATCTATATATAAAACAGTTCCGTAACTGACTGACATATAACGCACAGACCAAACCGCACACCTGGACCTAAAGGGATGAAATTTTGCATGGCGAATCTTTCTTAGTGTAGGGGTGCACTAAGAAAGATTTTTGAAAATTCTACTTAGATTTTTCTAAATAAATTTTTTTAAGATGTTTTAGTAACTTTTTTTTTTTAAGTTGCATTTAAAATAACAAATTGAGGGTTATAAAATTTATATCACGAGAAAGATCATAAAAATCCCTTTAAAATGAAATCTTTGTCAAATCTTTATCTCCCTTTTATGATTTTTGGTGAACTTTTTAAAGAATAATTTTTAGAATTTAATTTATTAAATGCTGATCACGTGGTTTTCTTTTTTTTTTTTTTTTTGTTTGTCATACTTTAAACTAATTTTGCGTCCCGTGGATAACAACGAAATAGACAATATATATATAAATATATATATATATATATATAAATATATATATATACTATATATAAATATATATATATATATATATATATATATATATATAATATATATATAATATATATACATATATACATATATATATACATACATATATATATACATATACATATACTTACTAATGCGGCAGACAATCGAACATTATCCCCACAAAATATTAAAATGCAGTAAAAGATATGTTCTTCAAACTGTACTATATTAATTATACTATATTCTTTAGTATGTTCTATTAGATTTAATTTGAATATTTGCTTCTACATTTTATTTATCTATAAAATATCCCTTACGATATATATATATATATATATATATATACAGGTGGTTATCAAAATAATGGAAACACATCAATATAGTGGTGTTTATGGAAGTACTTCGTATTCCTTAAAAAACAAGTTTAGGGGAGCAATTTTTTTTATAGAATATAGTGTACACATTATTCTACTCTAAAGTAGCAGTAATGAAACTATGGGCATCAGGCTCATTGGGGGATAGCGCAAGATGTCAAACCTTGTTGACCTTGCAGAAGGGCAAAATGTTGAAGCGCGTTTAATTGCAGTATCTGTTACAACAGCCCCATGGGTTTGGGTGTTTACCGAGCTATGATATCGGAAGTCATGATGGCATACAGAGTTCACGGAAAGACATCTTCTGTGAAACAGAATAGTGGACGAAAGGGAAAGCTAAGTGAAAGAGACTGACTGGTGTTGAAGCGAAATGTGACATCAAAAAAGAAGATAACTGCAGCCAAAGAGACCGTAGAGCTCCATCCGAATCTGCAGGCTCCAGTACCAGTCATTACAGGTAAGAGAAACTTCAAAAACAAAACATTTACGGCAGAGTAGTAATTACCAAGCCACTTGTAACAGATGTGAAAACAACCGTCCTCTACAGTGGTGCCACGAGCACAAATCCTGGTCGAGTGATACGTTGAAATATGACATTTGGTTAGACGAATCATTGTTCACTTAGTCCCCTGCATCAGGACTCGCGCATGTCTGAAAACACCTACAAAAGCGTATTATCATGCTTGTCTCATGCCAGCTGTCAAACTGGAGAGGGAATTTCTTAGGGTTTCGGCGGCCATTCATGGTTTTCAAAAGGGATCTACTGTAACCCCTAAAGGGAGATTGACTGGGAAGGACTATGTCGAACTTTAAGCCGACCAGATCCATCCTATGGTGCAAAAATTGTTTCCTGCAGGAGTTATCCATGATGATAATGCTCCGATCCATACAGCTAGACGTCTCAGGTCGTGGTTTGAGGAACATAAAGACAAGTCAAACACCTTATCTGGCCCGCACAGTCCCCTAAACCTCAATATCATCGAACTGCTGTGGTTTGTTTTAGGGAACAGAGTCAGGATTCAATATCCAGCAATAGCATCTCTACAGACATTGACGATTTATCCATAAAGAATGGTATAATATTCATTTAACCACTATTCATGACTTGCATAATTCACTTCCTTAGTGAATGCAGGTGGTATTAAATGCCATAGATGGTCCTATGCCATATTAATACAGAATTTCATGTTTTTCCAAAGTGTTTCCATTATTTTGATAACCACACACACACACATATATATATATATATATATATATATATATATATATAATATATATATATATATATATATTAATATTACATCAATTGCATACATTGACCGTTGTATTTAATTTGACTGTACTCCGTAGCGAAGTACGGGTTTTCAGCTAGTATATGTATAAGGGGATTTAATAATCAAATTCTTGGATTTTTTTTCTTTATGGAATACCTAAACATTTTTTAATCTTCTTTGTATTTAAGTTATGAGGAATATAGATCATTAATTTCGGAATTCGAGTCAGGAAAAAAGAGGAAGTCTACTAGAAGCGGAGCTTAATAGTTTTTGAAGATGAGGGATTCAGCTGTGAGTTGGAAGTTAGCGCGCAAAAAATGCGTGAACAGGTACAGTAGAGTCCCGATAATCCGAATTGATTGGGACCAGACCCTTTTCGGATTAAGCGAAATCATTCTTAAAATATACTTAAATTGCATAATAATGCGTGATTACATAAATATTACATAGTACGTGTGATTACACAGTTTATTTTATAAGGTCTGTCTAAACATTACCAATCTTGGGACGAAACGGGTGATAAGAGAGCGGAACGCTGCCCAGTACAGTAGAGTACAGTAGAGTGTATGTTGTTCGTTCAGCAGAGTGTAAGATTTTAGACGATCAGTAGATTGTTGAAATAGTTTTGAAAGAACCTGTCAACGTCTCAGAAGAGAGTGAAGGTGAAGCAGACGGTGACAGCGAGCAGAGGGTATCCCACTCAGACGCCGCGGCTGCATTGGATGTCGTGCTATGCTCTATGCTACGTAGAGTAACACTCTGCCGCAACCAGAGCGGACACCATTTTTCTGATGCGTTGGCGTAATTTGGCTTCGGGGGAGAGGCATTCTTCTCTTCGACAAAAACAAACAAACAAATAAACAAACAAAAAAAAAAAAACAGATTTTTTCAAACCAACTGTACTTCAGTACATTGTCTAACTTTCCAATTTTCTTGTGATTTTCAGAAACATACATTATATTACTTAGTATCACTGTGGTTTTATTGTAACCTCTGTTCTCTTTCATTTTTTGTTTCGGATTAAGCGGACTTTCGGATTAGCAAGACTCTACTGCATAATAGTTCAGTGGGAGCCTGCTATATGTCGACGAAATGTGGCCACAGGATTACGAGTAGTAAATAAAGGTTTGAATGTTTTGATAATCTGATTTCTCCCCGTTGAGTAAACGAATACTCAATTAAGCAGTTCTAAAATGCCGTGAACGACACTACAAACCCCCATAACTTCATATTTCACACTTCAAAATGTTATACATTCCTACGAGCGAAGAGAAAAAAAATGTTTTCCACATTCAAGAAGCATGTTCAATTTACATACAAAACAGCTCTAAATACAGCGTATAATTGCATTATGTTATCTGAATAATACAACCTGTTTTTAGCATTTCCTACATAAATTTTATAAACTTTCAATCGTTGACGCTTCTTAAGATAAATATTTGCAAAATGTCAAAATCTCAATTTTTGGCAAGTACTTAAAAGTAAAAAAAAAGCTTTTAATATAATATAATGCATTCGCTTGTTCTTGTAGATCGATTCAAGCTGAGAATCACAAAGGCATACACGTGTACTCCGCTCAAATACAAAATATAAAAATAAAATTATAAATAAAAAAAACCTAACGTTATCTTAGCTGGAAGCAATTTATTCTAAATGCTGACAGGAAACATACTTCACTTTCTTCCCCGTAGCTCAATAGGTAAAAAAAGATAAAGGGATGCATTGTCAGAATTACATCCCAAAATAAAACACAATAATGTTTTTGACTGCGAACCGGTCGATATCACTCATCAGGACTCTATTAAAAAGACATCATAAATAAAACCTGTGAAATATTTTGGCACGCAGCAATTTTCCTCTTCCAATTTTTATTAGCTTCCTGACAAGTACGTTCAGTAAGCTCAAAGCCAAAATATTCGTTTCTGAGCAACTTAAGGTCACTCTAACATCCGGGCACGCCCCTAATTTAAAATTCGGCAAAATGGGGGAGGGGGTAAAAATTCTAGAAAAATCTATCTATTTTGACCCTCCAGGAACACATTAAGCAATCTTTGCCAGCAGTTGATCCATTGCAAGCGCAGGTCGCTGAAAATTCCCTTCGACTCATGCTGAGAAAGTTGTAATTGCATTTTGTCTCTCTCTCTTCACTACACGAGGATGAATCAGTATACCCTTGGGGGAAAAACAGACGCTCTATTATATCAGAACACGAGTCGTTTCTCTGTTTGAATGATAGCAAAAAAATAATAATACAAAAGCTTATGGAAGTGTGTGAAAGAAAAAGGAGAGTTTACGAGTGACAAATATTGAATTGCTGTACTAATTACTCCGCTTTTTTCGTTAATTTGTCTCCTGCTGATTTCTGCCAGGCAACATTGGAATTTTTTTATTATTTTTTTAAGAAAGAAGAAAAAAAAGACTTGGAAAGATGTTCCAAGCGTGTAGACGAAAAAGAGGCGGAAATGCAACACATTTGGACGTGTATTTGCTACGGGGGAAATCAAACAGATAAACGGATCTTTTTTTAAAGAAACAAACAATAAAACGCGGTAATTCAAGAACTTATTGCTTAGAATTGTAAAATCACTGTGATTTAAGTAACACAAATCCCAATTAGTTTTCCTGTATTTCGTAAAACTAAGCCCACCACAATACTTTGCGGACTTGTCAACAATGAAATATAACTATATATTTGAACAAATCAAAATATATAATTAAAACCGATATGTAACAGTTATTTTTGAAAGTATGCAGAAACAAGCGTCGTGCATATTTGCAAGTTTTTTACGTCTTTTCAAATAAAGCTAATGTATCAGACAAATTACTTTTATTGCAATTGCATGCATAATTACCCTTTGTATCATCAAAATTTTCAAACACCCAAACTATTTCCAAGTAGACTCAAAATCATTTCAAAGACACACTTTATAAAGCACCGAAACATCAGATTTCTGATTAAACGAATAAGTTTGATATCCTGTGTTACTGACAGTAAGTGCAATTGCGAAGACACCGAAATCCTACAACGTAATCTTTACCCCTTTCACGATTCAGGATTATTTCTTTTTATAAATATTTTCTCTAAGATCTGAAAACAGTAAAATATGATTAATAGATCAGCAAAGAGCTGGATGCCAAGTCATCCAATAAAATGCAAGGCCACAAACTGCAATTAACGAATTCAAGTATCTATCCATACGTACCCTTCCGGGTATCAAATGACGATTTTACAGTCATCTATACATATAGCGCATTTCATGGCTCTTAATCTACAGCTAAGATGTCAGCGAAGAATATACATTGATTGTCGCTCTCCCCCTTCTGTAAATTATGCCACCTCGGTCACAAAAGGTTGAACCCATCTCGAATATCAAGCCAATATTGACAGAGTCTTGTATACACCAGTTAAATACAAGACAGGTTTATTGGATATTGTCAGATGGTTTATTGGGACCGCCTATTGACATACTTCTAATAAACCGTATGTTACCCTGGTATATCAATCAAAATCTTTGCAAAAATTTGCATTGCAGTATCTCTGTATAAACACGGAGTGACATCTGCGCTGCTAAAAAGAAATTATAGAATACGTTCGAACTCGCAGATGTAGAGGGACATAGATATTCTTCTACTGGCAATAACGATCCACAATTTCCTGGGGTAAATGGTGAAACCGAAAACTTAATAATCGAGATTATTTATGGTTTATTTAGAACATATTAAGCACTAAAATGATTACTCAGAATTTTGTTTGTTTAATTTTATTTTTTATCGGTGATACGCAAAAATATCCCCATGCACAGAAGGAGGGTAATTCTGACTTTCTGCAATCGTAGATACAAGTAATCTCAAGGAGACCTTCCATTGTGACAAAGTAGCCCCACATCCAGCCAATGGGTCAATTTCTTGCCACACTCCGATCAGATTATAACGTTTCAAATCCTACACGTTCCTAGGTAGGGAGGACAGACACATGTTGTCCTTTACATACCCATACAGAAAAAGGGGAAACGACTGGGGATCTGGAAGTTAAGTGGGGGAAGAAGAAAAAACTTTTACTGACCGGCAGATCCGATCCCACCCAGTGACGTAGCGAGCATAACTGGCGCCCGGGGCACGATACTTTTTTGGCGCCCCTCTTTCCGAAAAACATATAGTAATCAGTATATAGAATTAGTGAAAAGGACCATTTGGCGCCCCTGTTCGAGTGGAGCCCGGGGCATGATAGACCCCCCTTGCCCACCCCACGCTACGCCACTGGATCCACCGTTCGTTTAAACTTTACTCCACTATTCTATAAAGTTTTGATAAAAATATTTGAGACCCTTATCGCATTGCAACATAAAGTCTGCCGTATTTTTCTGTAGTTGGGAGAAGACCAAGCTAAAACACATTGATCTATAAAATCCCTGTCAATGTGTTTACCATGAAAAGAAGGGACCTCAGACTAGGCAAGACAATGCGCAGAGAACATTTATTTGTGGTAAGTTTCCGTCGTGCTCTATCGATACCAGGGAAAACGTTAATACGATTCTCTTGCTCCTAGATTCCCAAGACCACTAAGGAGAAATGTTAATTCGTAGATGAAACTCACCTTCAACCATTGCTTCTTTCACTTCGTTGTGAAACCTAACTCTCGACACATGATCTGCAGAAAAGCTACAAGCGGCACGGTAGCATTTACAATCAGTCTCCTTCGAAAAATATTTCATACTGTCATTTGGGATATTCGTGGTTCCTACTGGCACGCCGAACGGTTTTCTGCGAAAGAAAGATGCTCTTACGCCCTCCATTTTCTCGTTAGGCACATATGGACACACCTTACGAACAAGCAGTTGTGGTTTGGAACTGCCGAATGCTGTTGTCGAATTATGACGTCAGGTATGCTTAACCACCGAATCGACCTTCGCTAAACTACAGGATACAAAATGCTGTTCAGGAGCCGCCATTTTCTGTAGTTGCTCCCTCACACGACAAAAAAGATTAAAAAACTGCACACATCCACGGAATTTAATAAATAGGCAGTGTAAAAAAAGGGCAAAACAGAATAGCTGCATTGGTTCGGTCGAGGACAAATTCCGCCGATAAAAAATCCTTAGAAGTAGTATACAATTATTTATGGTTATGTACAAAAAATCTATTAGAGTTGCATGCTGTGAAAAATATAATACCTAACATTAATATACGTTAATTATGTCTTTATCTAAAGTATAAATTGTTAATAGAGTTTTATGCAATCTTTTCCTATGTATCATCCACGCAAAATTCCCTCTCCTCATAACATCTTTTGCTTAGTATGTTGTGCAACAAACTATTCATTATGCTTTAATGGTTGTTTAGTGATATAAAGTTGGTAATGATAACAATCGTTTATCCGTAGTTTACATAACGCATATATGAATCCCGAAGAATCAGTCACTAAAAACTTCAAACATGTTTGCTATTTAGCAAATCTGTATTCAGTTTCCCTCCTTAAAAATGTGTGCGATAAGTTAATTTCAGATAATCTGTTGCAAGTTATTCTTCCTAGTTCTCAGCCACACACATACAAAAAAAAAAAAAAAAAAAAAAAAAAAAAAAAAAAGTAAATAAAAGCTGCTTGCCCGAAAGCTAATCAAAAAGTTTCATTTCGTTCTCCTAAGCATTTTCTCTTTTTTGAATACAGCTGAAAAGGTCGCATCCGATACGAAAGAATCCGAGACTAATTTGATTACATGCACATAAATTGTGTGCAGATACTAGAACGAACGGCGCTAAACCAGCAGCATTGTGGATTTATTATTCACACAAACACACATACCTGGCCGCACCGGCCTTTTGCAAATTATTGAAATGACTCAGATTTTGTGTAGAGCTCTAATAGTGTCGAGCACAAATGAAAACGGTAACTGCTCGCAGCGCTGCTCTCCACGGCTAATAGTGAAATCAATGGCCACACACGTTTTGTTACTCTTTGCGTCCTAATTAGAAGAAATGAGACCCATTCTCATTCTCTCAATTGCACTGGGGTTTTTATTTATTCATAGGTACCCAATTAGTTATTCATAGAGCTCTGCTCTGAACACGTTTACCGCATGGATTTTCATAATAGGAAATTTCTCTGATTAGTCTCAAAAATCAATACAACAACAAACGGATAATTATGACACAGATTATATTGTTGAATACATTGCCACAAATAGAAAAGAACAATTCGTAAAATGCCATCAACATAAAACAAAAAGTTGTTACGTTTATTTGTATACTTTCTATGAAAAAATAATTTTCTTTATCGGAAAAATTGTGTATTGCAATGAAAAAGAATAATTAGAACTATATATACACTCATGAAATTTTAATCTTGGACCTTTACCCTAACACCTCTAATATGCTTTAATGATCCGACGTTAGTAATAAATATATTACTGTCCATAAAATTTTCAATATCACATGAGAGATATGCTATAATATACATACATATAGATAAAACGTCTTTTTAATTTTCACATAACTCCCTGTACATAGCAAAGGTTGCGAAGCTAATAGTCTGTTCTTGTTTCCAATCCCCTTGGTGTGGGAAAGTCTACACCAAGTCCAAAGGACCTATAGGTCCTTTGTTCTAATTTCCTATCCAAAGTCCAAAAACCGAAAGTACCTTTTTAAAGAAGAAAATAAAACCACGTTCAGTTTAACTTTTCAAATAATTTCCATGCAAAATAATCATGCAATAATTATCCACTTCTTTAATTTGGGGTTTACTTATCGCTTAGTTTTCCACAATATTTAGTTTAATTTTGTTCAGTGGAGATTCCATTTTATTTTAAGTACAACTGGTATTTCCTCAACATTACACTGTCAAGGAAAGTTTAACATAATGTAGTAAGCAAAATATTATGTAGACAACTGCTTTTCTCTCATTTGGGAGGAAGGAACCTTCGCGAAAATTTTGATTCTGCTATACTTGAAACCATTAAACAGACGACTAGCATTTCTTCAGCTACTATATTCAGAATAAAAAACGTTCATTTACGAATAAAATCATATGCTTGCAGCTGGATTGTATAATATACCACTGTAAAAGCATAATATTACACAAGACTTAGTAATGTACGCAACCTGAATTAAGACTGTATGCAATAAAGCATAACATAAACCTTGTAGCTAAAACTAACAAATAGAGAACTATCGTAAAAAGCATTAAAAAAATAAAGTTAATGACATCGGTGTGTCAAATGGAATACGAAAGATGAATTGAAGTTTCAAATTCAAAAGTAGTTTCAAAAGTAAAAGTTGAAAGAGATCTAAACGAAATTCTTTGGTGCTTTTTCCGAAAACTTTTTTTTCGACCTTTCTACAGAAAGTGTTTCATTAAACTAAACACTATCTTATTCGAAAATTTCAGGATTTTAACATTTTGAGCCAACTGTTCCGCGATGATATTTTTGGTGACCTACAATTACCTCGATTGGGAATCATCGTCATTCAAAGAGAGCTGATGTGGAAAATAGCATATGCCCATTTCAAAACTGATTATATGCATTAAAATGGTGGCTTTTTATTTCCTTTTGGTAACGATTCCAAGTCCCAATCACAGCAATTCCGTAAAATGTGAGTCATATGCTGAGAAATTTTTCGCGGAATCTGTGGTTTGAAGAAAAGTGAGGTCTGTTCTTTTTATCATTACAGTCCCTGAGAGGAGAGGGGTTTCGGCTTTTCGAGATGCTACGGCAATCAATCAACGTCAAGTACTTTTGGGAGATCTTTTAATGGGATAGAGTGTAAGAAAAAGAAATTCTAAAACTTCTTCCTAAACGAATTAAAGTGTTAGGGTGGTACATGAATGTTTATATATTTTCAAAAATTTTATTCCATTTTTCGCGATTTCAGGAACAAATAAAATCTAAAAAAATATATATATATTGAAGAAATTGAAAATACTTTCCCAAATTTCTCAACGGAAGCAAACCTTATCTGGAATCTTTAAGCTTGCGAACCCAAAACCCTCAAATATTTTTTCCCCATTTCGATTTTAATAGCGAAGGCAGAAGGTGGAATTGGAAGATGGGAAAGAAAAAATGTAACCGAAATCTTTCGACAGAAGATTGAATTTTTGTTTTCATACCGATAACACAATCGCGCCATCCCTTGGTCAACACTCTATTTCGCATTATTTATTTTTCGAATTCCTCACCTGAAACAAGAAAATAATAATGCGAAAAAACTAAGCAAAAAAAAAAAAAAAAAAAAAAAGAGATCATTTTTCAACGGTATTGTTTTGGACCTTAACACATCAAGTTTCTAGGATTTCAAGCAGATACAATATATTTGGGGGAGGGGAGTTATGCGTAGAAGATGTGACCATAGGTTTCGTCGAAACAATAATTCTCTTTCATATAGGACTAAGGTTGTAAGGTGCTCTCATACGTCACCGGGGACGAATAAGTAATGGCATTTGACGGAAAAATTGCTGACTCCAAAGTAACGGCAAGGGTGCTCTAACTTCTTTTATCCAGTTATTCAGCAGAGCTGTTATTTTATTTCTCTCCCCCACCCTCCTCACGCTCTAACTTATCCATTCGTCACATCGTACGTCAATCTGGGCTTCCCACTAACATTTTCCGATGATGAAAACCAGTCCACAACATTTTTATTTATTTATTTTTTCTTTCCTTTCCCCTTCTCTGCTCATCTCATTCGCTCATAAATAATTCCACATTATCCTGACGTAAAAAAAAAAATAAATAATCATAACATAAAAAATAAGATTAATGAAATCCCTCCCGGCAGTCCAAACAAGCGATAGAAACAGGTATTGAGTTTTGGAGAGGGGGAAGATGCCTTCGATATTGGGTAAGGAAAACAAACTTTTTAACTTAAATGTAATATTTCAAATGAGTGTATCATCTGGGACTATCACATTCCTAATAACGATTGATTTTGGTGTCATTAATTCATTTTATAAAAACTTGCTCATTAGTTATATATAGTTCGTGTACATAGAATGTATCGAAAATATTTTGTATAGTGGCCGCCTGCTACTAACTTTCAGTTATTTACCAGTAAATTTCCCAAATATTGTGGCTTACAATAACTATATATTTTAATCATACTGTTCCATTTAAGTGGAGTTGAAAGAATTCCTTATAAAATTTATAGCTTATATGTATTTCTTTTGTCCATTACAAACATTACCTTTTTGGGCGTGTATTTTTATTTTAAAGTTATTAATTCAAAGCATATAGTTCAAGTTATTGCCGTTGTTCAAAGATTTTGCATGTATTTATTTCTGTAGTATTTTAGCTACTTAACTTTTTTAACGTCTATATATTTTTCATATTAAATGAGGAAAAATTCTCTCGCATACCAGAATTGAAAATAACCCACTACTTCTAATAATTTATTTGGCCACTAATTTTTTTAAAAATTATTAGAAGTTTTATGTAACATAAAGTATCTAATATCATGCGGAATTTTATTTTTTCTCTTTATTTATAATATGTTATAACTACTTTACGAATGGCGGGTCTTTTCCTGCTCCGGGGAATGATCGAGATTTTATCATTATTTACGACAAATATCTGCTAACCAGTTAGGGAGTTTCATACAATATAATGGCTCTTTTTTTTAATATAATGAGAATCTTTTCACAATAATTTAGGACTCTATTAAGAATAGCCGTTTTTTTATTATTTCAACAGGTTCCGAAAAGAATGAAATCGCCTCATTATCCACAACTAAATTCAACAAAATTGTTACGGCGAAAACTAATAAATACAAATACAAATTTCGATCTGTGTAGTTAACTACTATTAAAAAGCATTGTATTATCTCTCGGTAATAAATACTAGTCTAATTACAATCAAGGACAGTAATTATTTGTATTAACGACGTTCGAAGGTTCAACTCATTGATAGGTAGTAGATAAACATTCAAAAACCTAATTCCTAAGGTAGCTCAAGTAATGCGTTCAAGAAGCATTATTCACAATTAGCAGACTTCCAACTTGCGAGAATACCTACGTGAAATTTTTTAGACCGAAACAATTTCTTGGCTTACTGCGAATGCTTTCTTTAAATCAGGAAATTTAAAACTCTTTTACAGCATTTTAAAATATATGCTGAACACACACCGTATTAACTCCAAAGATTAATTCAATAATCTGGAAACATATAAAAGAGTTACTAAAAAAGAAGAAAAAAAATCTGCATCTTTACGAAGCGTGGTATGGATTTTAGAGCTATAAAAATGGGAACACGATATATAAAAGCGACATTCCCTGTTGTAAGACATGTGGATGGAAGCTGTGCGCAGCCAAATGTTTCCTTTTATTTTCTTAAGGGGAAAGAGATTTATGATGCACATTCAGCTCTTGGGGTGACAGTTTCGAAATGAACCAACTTTATAGCCTTCGGACTCAAAATTTTCGAAATTCTATCCCTGAGTTTCGCAGAAATACTGTTGTAACCCAGTACCTGAGTTTCGCAGAAATACTGCTGTAAGCCAGCACATGGAGCAATAAGAATTTAATCATATCTTTTTCAGCGTGTTTCCTGTTGTTTTTGGATATAGTGACTTACTTTTGCAACCTTTTTTGGAGATGAGTGTCTCGATTAAGTCTCTGAACAATTGCCGGGGAAAATAAGCGATTTAATTTTTGCCATCAAATATCAAACAGAAATATTTTTGGAATTTTGCAACCAACACTGCTAAAAAAAAAAGAAGAAAAAACATACTTTCCAAAAAAGGCACTGTTCTGCAAGTAACCGTGTTTTGTTAATTTTAATACGTTTACAGATATCTAAATACTTACTACTCTCTCTTTATCTCAGTGTGAATGCGAGTTGCTATGTATTAGCCTGGGTTGTGGTACTATAATTTGAAATGCATAAAACATGCAGTGTTATAGTCTAAGTGTATATATGCATTTAAAACATCCACACTCTTACTTTATATTCGTGTTTCAAATGTGACCAACAGTATTACTGTTTGAGATCTAGGCACCCAGAAACATTCCCCTCCCCTAAATTTCTCGGAAACCGTCTGTGCTCTACCCCTCCCCCCGAAATACAGAAGGTCGTTCGCACTTTATGGAAACGATTCTGATAGTTAAGTTTTATGTACAAATGCCGTATTTTATGAGGTGATTTGCTTCTATCTAATAGCCATGGTTCTTGACAATGGTTCTAGCTCGAATTTTCCATGAAAGTAAATTTTTGCTTAGTACTGTCATGTCAGTTTTATCTCATTCCTCTTGGGCCGTTTTCCAAAGTCTGTTCAGTGTTCTTGGATGCCGTTTTCCTAAGGCTCGTTTTAATAAACAAGTCGCAAAAGTCCATTGGAGAAGCGTCAGGTAATTTTACAGGTATTTCATTAAATGGGATACATTTTATTCCTGTTTCTGATTCTTTCTTTGCTAAATACGCGGCAGTTGATTTAGACGTGTGACTAGAGGCTTTGTCCATAAGAAGTTTAACTTTATCAATGTCTTTTCCATATAAGGCTGGAATTTCTTCTTCAAAAATTGGTTCTAAAATATTCTGCTGATAGTAGAGTGAATTAATTTTGGCTTTACTTGAGACTTTTTTTTATTTTTAATTTGCCGTTGTAACAAAATCCTGCTACTATCATGAACTCCTTTGAGAACTTTTATGTATACTGACGCAGCCATTTCGTACGGTCATTCCCGCCAATTGAGCAATAGAAAATTGTTTTTCTTTTATTACAGTCACTGAAATACACCCATGCCCCATCGAGTGTTACCACAAATTTTCATTTTACAGCAGCAAGGTGTTTTTCAAATAATTTTCTACAATTCATTTTCCTTTCAGCAATATGCTTTGGCTAAAGCAGATGAACTTTAGGTTTAAACATCTTTTTAACTTCAAATCTGTATGATTTTAATTACAGTGCCAGAAGACATTCCTAGTTTCGATGCAATGGATCTTTGAGTCGGCGTAGTTTTCTTTTAGGATCAGAGACTTCACTTTCTTGATATTTACCAGAGTTCGATCAGTCTTAGGATGTGATTTAGTGGTCATGTTTTCATTTTTACTTTCAGTTAGACATTTTTCCCCCTCTCAAATTAATATAGTATAAATACCTATTTTTGAAATGCCATAACCGCAATTTTTACACCGCTTTATAATTTGTTGATACGAATATTTCTCCCCGGAAAGTGTAGTTACGTAACCTTCGAGCCATCTATCAATTTTAGGTGTCATTTTCAAAATAAATCTCTTATTTTACATTCCAATCAAAGAAAAACAATAGAAGACGATTATTCTGAAGTTGGCAAATTTTTATCTCAAAATGCAAACGCCAAAAACAAATTACAAAATAGTTTCCATAAAGTGCGAACGACCTTCTGTATAGTGGGTCGACGACGTATATATCTTCCTTGATAGTAAAAGAAAAACAACAAAGCTAAATAAGGATAAATAAAACTGGGTGAAGATTAGACAATTATTAAAAAATAATCTATCGTCAAAATAAGTAACGCGACACTTTAATCAAGGCTTTTCTTAAGAAGTGCGAGCGTTCATTAAAAAAGAATACGAAACTCTGACTCAGTTATTAATAATTGAGGATCAAAAACAAAGCTATAAATGAAACCTACAGGAAACAATTCGTCCAAAGCACGTTCTTTTTAATGCTTTAAAACACAAGAAGCTTAAATCTCTCTTCTTTTCAATAAATAAATAAATAAATAAATGGTTAATGCAAAACTCCATACATTCTGCTGCACAATATGTTTTTTTTAATTATACCATTCACTGACTGCATATCAACACAATTCATAATACCACACACTGAGTATTAATGATAGATATTCATGAAAAAGAACCAGTTATGGCCAAAAAAATGTAATCTCCTCGAAGTTAAAGTATCGACTTGAGAGCAGAGGAAAGCGTCCGCTATTTTCTCTGTGCCGATACTGAAACTAGTAATTTATGAATAAACTGATGTAACATATCTGCATTGGTTATGATTTCACGTTTAGCAGATAATGGCGAGTCTGTTATTTTAACATATTTATTCTGTTCGCTCTTAATGTGCAATTACACCTTTTCGTTCTGATACTAATTACTGACTGAGGGAAAAAAACATGGATAGTTCCATCATAATGATAGATAGCACTGGCAGAGTTTTGTATCATATAATGAGGTACGTATGCTTCGATCTATCTTTCTTAGAATCTTTACTTCAGCTCTGATATTTTCGAAATACTAGATAATTAGTGGAATCAGGAAAGGAAAAGTAGAGAGAGTTGAGTATTTTTGTAACAAAGAACATCTTACTAAAGCAGTAAACATTTCAGCAAGAATGCTTAGAAATGTATAAAATGGTTTTTGTGATACTGATTAGGGAAGAACACTATATGGGCTCATGGCGTAATCCTTAGGATACCTTTTAGAACCGCAGTAAGTTCCGAGTTCGATTCCCTGGTTAGCTGCTTCTATTTTAAGGGAAGAAAAATATGGTAAATGAGAATACTTGAGACACATCCTTAAAACTCCATTTGAAAGTTATTTGAAACTAAAATCCAGAGTGTATTAATGAATACGCTAATAATAGTTAGGATTTAAGAATTCCCCCCAACCTTAAAAAGAAGGGGGGGGGGGGGTATTTGAAAACTATATCAACAAAATTCAAAGAACCAAAATATTCAGTCCCATTTCATGTTTTTTTTTTGTTTTTATTTTCCGTAGGCACATACGTCCATACTAATTAATCCACATATTAATTAATAAATACTGCGCATCAAGTACCAACTGAACATGTTTGCCGGTTATTTTTTTCCCATTTTAATTCTATTTATTCAAAAACTAGGAAATATTAACAAGAATACTATTTGATTTTAGTAGGCGTTATGTATTACTTATTATCCAGATAGTAGTTACGAATATTTCAACTTATTTAGCCTTCAGTGAGAAAAAAAAAATATATATATATATAATATCGCTAAAGTTTTTCCGTATTCGAACGCTGAAGAAACATCACTCTTTTGTAGTTACTGTTTTAATCAGGTATGCTATACACACCCAGATATGGTAATATATATATATATATATATATATATATATATATGTGTGTGTGTGTGTGTGTGTGTGTGTGCTTGTTTGTTTCTTTATATGTATGGAGATATAATATATATATATAATATATATATATATATATATATATATATAATATATTATCACGATATTAATATTTCCCAGCACAAATAGAATATAGAAAAAATAAACAATGGCAATTTAAAAAAAATCATATATTTGTGAACTTCTTTTACACTCACAATTGATATTTGTCTCTCATTAACATTATAAATTTGCCGAAATTACATTACACATGTAATATAGATTTTCCAAATATATTAGTCAAAAAGCTATATCGAAAGCTTTTTTATTCCTCTCTACATAAAGTTGCAACATTTTCAATCATTTATTTCAGAATGAAAACAAGAGGGAAAGAGGAAAAAAATACGAAATGGATTCAAACTATGGGAAAATGAGAAGCTAAGGAACATGAGAAAATAATGAAGTAATTCCAGAACTACACATTTTCTTCTACATGTGGGATATAATTCCCGTGTTATTTTTTTTTTGCTCCAGGTGAGAATTATCTTATATATATATATATATATATACATACATATTCTTTTTTGGCTAAAACCGTCAATATAAGTTATTGCTACAGAGAAGAAAGAATGAATACCTCATGATTTCATTTAAATCTATCAAAAAAAAAAAAAAAAAACAACTTACAATTAGAACTTTTGCACTCAAAATAAACAGGTACGCACTAAACTGTAATTTAAAAGAAAATAACCACATTGTTCAAAGTTGTTATATAATACAAAGGAATAACTTTAGGGCAAAAAAGTGGTTGAATGATAGTTGGTGTTATTATGCATTTCTACTATTCTCTGTTTGAAGTCTAACTATAATTAAATTTATTAATTTGGACTGAAGAACATGCAAACGTTGAAATGATCTGTCCCACCCTTAGCAGCCGGCTTTAACAAAGAACTGAACAATAAGCGAAAAAAAAAAAAACTTTCTATAAGTTCCGTGGCAGTCCATCATAATTACGAAATTAAATATACCGCTAGCAACAGTAAGAACAAAAGTATCGTGGAATAAAAGATTTTAATTCAAGATGATTTCTTCTTGCGACTGCATATAAGTAGCTATTGATTGGAACATATTTCTGTTCTAAAGCACTCTCCATGCTAAAAAACAATGGACTGCAGATTTGATTTTCACAACCTTCCTTCATTCAAAGAAAAAAAAAATGAGAAAACACAGTTTGTCATAGCCACGACAGGTGCTGTAGGTCAAGCTTCCAAGTCTCAATTCGAAAAAAAAATTCATGAGATTTCACTAATAATAATTATTTGAAAAAATGCATGCACTTGATTTCCTCTCCTTCAGTACAGTAGACTCCCGTATAACGCGATTAATATATCACTCGTTGTATGAAATCTCGTTATACGAGTAAAAATCTTGTAAAACGCGAATGATCTTAAGATAAAATGTTAGAGACTATTATAGTGTAATTAATATATATATATATATATATATATATATATATATATATATATATATATATATATATATATATATATATATATATAATGTAAACTTTTTAGATATAAACATAAAAATAAATTCTCATAGTAATTTTACTTTTGATCTTTATGATAAAAGATCAGAATATGACTTTAATATAGTAAAATATCAAAGTTACTTAACTTGCTTACTTAAATCTGTATTTAATATTATTGTTAATCAACTAGTAAGAATATATAGCCTATGTTCTAAGGACAATAGGCATAAACATATAAAAGATTTGTTAGTAGTGCTAAAACGTAATTATTACCCTGATAGTCTTTCCAAGCACATAATTGGTTGTTTTAGATTTAATGAATAGCATGTTCTGCTGCTAATAATTAGTAATACAAAACTAAATGATTAAAGTTAGTAAATAACTACTAAAAAGTAAATAAAAACTAGTGTAATTAAAATAATAAATAACTGTTTGTCATAATAAATGTCTAAGTTAACTTAGGTTATTATGTCCTATAAAACAGTATCCTAAGTAAGTCTGCTAAAGTGATTCCATAGGCTCCATGGCTGCAATGTTTGGGACGTCAGTCTTCTTGCGGTCTCCTAAACTTAACCTTCACTTTGTCTGGTGCCGAGTTTGGTGATCTATGATAAAGCCACTGTTTAATCCTTCTTCTGTTTCATATGGATTGTACGGTGTCTAAGTATGTTTATTGCTCAGAACATACTTATTAGAAACAATCCATTGGTTTTTAGACAGTATCGGCACCGCTAATGAAAAGATACTGTCTAAAAATCTATTATTCACTTATCTATTCATATTTTCACTTATCTTTTCCTGTTTTTGGTTCCTGGCTGTAGTGGTTTATGGCTTATACTGGTTTTTCACTTACAACTTTGTCTAATATATATATATATATATATATATATATATATATATATATATATATATTACACATTTAAACTTTGTTTTTACCGCAATATCTAACATGGCATATGATAATATCTCGTTGTTTATGTTACTTCATCAAAATAGTTTAAAACCCCGCGTTCATAAAAATATATGTATGCACAGTGTTTAAAGGGGAAATTCCCGCATTCTATAGCGCGTTATACGGGAGTCTACTGTTTTTATAGTTTTGTAGATTTTCTGTACATTAAAAACCATTAATTAAGATTAACTATCTGGAAACTTGAAAGAAAAGAAATTTAATTCCTTAATTTAGTAAACAACACATATTCTAAAAATAGAATATTTTTTGTTGACTATATATATATATATATATATCATTTCTTGTTTAATTATAATCTTTTGGATAATCAACCACATAGTTTAAGCTTAACACATTAAAAAAAAAAATTAGATGCTATAGATTACTTTACATTACATGCTAAATTAAGAAACAAAGGACAAAATACTGCATTTTTCGGAAGATAACAAGTGTTAAACAATTAGAAATAGTTTAAAATGCCAAGTTTTGTTTAAAAGTATTAATATGTTCCTAGCTAGAGCAACACGAAAAGACTAAATATCCACTATTTTTATAATAGAGCTTTTCAAACAACAGAATACCACTCTCACGCAACAATAAAGGATGAAAATAAAAATATTTCCCTCTTATACCCGTCTGATACCAATCTATGGCATTTATGTTTTGATGAAAAATTGGATATTGAAGTTCTTTTCAGAAAGAAGGAGCGTAAAAACAATCTAACACGTCTATTATCACAGAATAACACGTCAAAAGTTAATGAATGAAAAGCAGCCAAACCTTCCACTCGAGCTATATGCTTCTCTTTGAAGCACTTTTAAGATCTGAAATTCTATTAATCACTAGGTCACGAAGATTCTGTAGAAGAGGAACTCTGAAGTTCCGCCCCTTCTATGCCCACATCAAGCGCGTGTGATGTAAAGATGTAACGCTTTGTGCATTGAGCGTAACGCAATGGATGATCGTTCCATGCAATACATTTGAAATTAGCTTGACTTTGCCGCAAACAGTATATACCTTTCTCTGCAATATGAAGAGGTGTTTGTTGATTTTACGAAAGTTATTGCTCAGGAAGCCATCAATATATTTAACTTCTGTGAAAATAGTTTTAGTAAAAATTGATGCCCATAAACATATTTAGATAATGACCCATGTTTAAATATTTTAATAATGCTATAAATAAATGCTTATATAAATGAATCTAAATGCTAAGCAATAAAAATGTCATACTTGTCGAACGATTTTTTATTTATTTCCCAAAATGATTTATTACACGGCAAAGCATTTGATATATGAAAGTAACAAATGATTTGTTTTAAAACCCAATCAAAGCAAACCACTCCACAACTTTTTTGAAAAGGAATTTTCTTTTTAATAAATAAAATCTGCTGTCAACTTAAAAGAAAATTAAGTATTATTTACTAGAATTACAATTTTCCATCTATGTATATAAGAAGATATTTCGGTATTCTGCAGTTTCTAATGTTATATATCTTAATCAAAGAAAGTTTTCCTTCTTCTATAAAAACTAGCTGAAAACCCGTACTTCGCTACGGAGTACATTCAAATTAAATACACCAGTCAATGTATGCAATTAATGTAAAAAAAAAAACGAAAAAATATATTTATAAAAAAATCGTAAGGGACATTTTTATAGATAAAATAATGAAGAAAATATTGAAATTAAATCTAATAGAACATACTAAAGAATATAGTACAGTTTGATGAACATTTCTTTTACTGTATTTTAATATATTCTTGGATAATGTACAATCGTCTGCCGCATTAGAAAGAAAATTTTTTTTTGTCAATTTATTTCGTTGTTATGCACGTGACAATAAATTAGTTTAAAATATCACAAAAGGAAAAGAAACCACGTGATCAACATTTAATAAATTAAATTCTAAACATTAATCTTTAAAAATTCACCGAAAATCAGAAAATGGAGGTAAAGATTAAAAAAAAATTTCATTTTTTAAAGGAATTTTTAGGATCTTTCTCGTGATATAAATTTTATAACCTTTGGATTATTATTTTAAATGCAACTTTAAAGAATGTTTCAAAAACAGCTTAAAAATTTAATTTTAAAAAATCTAAGAAGCATTTTTCAAAAATATCTCTTAGTGCACCCCTACACTATAAGAAGAATCGCCATACAAAACTTCAGCCCTTTAGGTCCAGCGGTTTGGCCTGTGCGTTGAATGTCAGTCAGTCAGTCAGTCATCAGTCAGTCACGGAACTGTTTTATATATATATATAGATTAACAGGACTTGAAATACTTCGACACAAATGTTTCCTTAATAAATTTTAAAAAAAACTGTTTTATGAATTCAAATTTCTTTTCTGTGTATGTCAGGGATTTGTGATCTTTGCACTATTAATAAATCTCAATGAAAGGATGCAGTTTTTCCTATTAATATGACATTTGGTGGAATCAACAAAACAAAACACGAATTACATACATAGAAAAGTTTACAAGCATGAGCTTCATTCACAAAATGAAATTCAAAATATAAAGCCTACACATTCATTCTACCACATTTGAATGCTCTCAAAATTCGCTTTAAACTGACAGCATTAAACATTTCTCCAGTCCTAAAATATCGGGATTAATTCGTCCGTTACATAACCTTTTAAAAGGCAACACTCAGTTAGGTCCCAGAGAAACCCAGTTCGCTATCTGAATATATGGTGAAACATAAGACTGAATTAATAGTTTCATTTAAAATCCAGCATTTCTTGAGTACGTTATGGAAAAATTGCATAAGAAATAAAAATATTTACAACTAGTGTGGTCGAATTCGAACGCGGAATTGAACTTCTATAAAACAGAAAAATATTAAACGCTACACAAACTTATTTTCTGCCATGCTTTCGAAAAACTCTGAAGTAATCTGGAACATATTCCCTTTTCCTTTAAAAAACCTCCCCTCTAGTTTTGATACCACAATAAGTATAAGATTCCGAACCATCTGGAGCCATCAAAACTATTTATCAACGTCTGAAGATAATCATAGCTACACCACCTTAATCTTGATCAATACCACACGACATTACTTAAGAATGAATCTTTTTCCGCTATTAAGTAATAAGGAATTTTGAATTGAGAGGTAACCGTGCCACATAACCGTGCTCTCTGCAAATCACACGTATTTTGAGTAAAGTAATTAAAAAAGCAGATTAATGCACTTGCATTCAGTTTATAGATCGTTATTGATTTGGGATACTGATAACAAAATAAACTAGTACGGAATCGTGGTTCTGAGTTAACACCTTCCCTGAACAAAATTAGCAGTTAAACACATACTTCTGTATGTGGCAAAATGGGGCACAATTCACACAAAACGACTAAAAAAATGCCCTGAAAGTTTTGATTAGAAAACCTAATTAGGCTACGTAGAAGGTAATTTAGTTAAAGGAGTATTTTCCCGGTAGTCAAGTGTGCAACGCAAGTTTGATTAAGAGCTCGGTGCATTTTCATCGCATACATTTTAGCTAAAAAGTTTTATGCTCTTAAAAAATTCCTGTTTTAACAAATGCCTAATTAAGGTTACATATTTAAACAAGATCAGTGATAGACTGACCCAAGTAAGCACCAAAGAGATAATTAAGAGAGGTTCAAGCGATATTAGGATGTCCAAATAGATGTCTCTAGATACATAAATCCTTTACGACATAGTAAATTTAAACATTAATAAAACTGTTTACGGGGAAAACGTTTCAAAATTCCACTCTGGCAGTAAGCAATAAATTATTTTAAAAAAATGAAAGATCAAACGCTTTTTTGGCGTACTTCTGTGGAGCAGTATTCAAGAACAGCCGCGAGGAAGTTATTTTAACTAAGAAACAGACCTCTTTTCACTCAGTATGTATGACCTTGGCGATATTAAACGGATCAGTTGATTTCTCCTTGGGTTTGGCATCCCATTAATTGAATATACATTGTTTTAGGTTCTTAATCTGGGTGACCATCAAAAAGTACGAATTACAAGTGAATTAAGATTAATGACTCGATAAAGAAAACCATTGATTCCTAGCTTTCTTTATCGATTTTATTCTGATTTCTCTCCTAATAATCACGTGGAAAGAAAAGAAAAACTGCAAGAATGACGAAACGGGGAAAGGGAAAAGTGAAGTATACATTCAAATAAAGCAGAAAGAAATCTTTTGTTAAAGCCAGCGGAGAAATAAATTACAGCCAAGTAAGTCGATCTTCCATCACAGAATATTTCGCTACATCCGAAAAATTGATTATCGGAAGAATGAGTGCATTAAATAGCTCATCCGTCAATTAGCTACTTTTTCAAAGAGATCAGTGCTGCATGGCTCATATCTACGCCAGTATAATGATGCCCATTAATCTAGTGGCTCAAAAGACAAACATCGCCAGATAAATCTGTACGATAAGGCCGAACTTGTCATAAGGGTTGGGGGGAACTGGGATACTTAGCGGGAAACACTTTGACCCTGGAAATAGTGTCTGGAATCTATAATTCCCGAAACAAAAGGTAGAATTGAAAAAATTAGCAAGTTAAGAAATGCAGTATCACAGTTCATTTCGGCACGCCACCTTTAAAACAATGAATGCGACGGCAATTAGAGTTGAGAAGTGGAAGAAAGAAATGAAACATGACACGGAAAAGAGACAAATGATAAGACAATAACAGCCACTTTTCGTTCCACAGTATTATACACAGTTGTGTAATATATGTATGCTTTGGCGGAAGTCCATTCTATTCTAAGGTCAGAGAATAAATATTCATTATTTATACATCTGTCGTAGTTTAACTGCTAAATTAATCATCTTAGCTGAAACCTTCTTAAAGCAGGATTTTTCTGTTTTATCCAGCATTCATGAAAAAAATATTAAAGTAAATAATTACTGTAAAAATGACAGAGGAATATTTAGCGTAGCACAATGTGGTAAGTTAGTAACTTAACAAAATGTATCAGGAATAATTTGCATTAAATTAAAAGGTAAATGTTCCCTCCTACTCATTTTGGTACTTTGGATTATTGGTTTTACACTGCCTTTATGGCTTTGATTTGTCGGTTATTAGGAGCGCTTTTGGGAATTCTTTAGAGTTATGCGTGTGTCTAATTCTACTGTCACGCACATTCATTGAATAGAAAGAAAATAAAGGTCAAACAAACAAAAAATGTTTTTTAATTTTAGTCTTTAAATGATTTAAATTTGGGATGATTTAGCGTTAAGATATAACAGTTAGTAAGCTAATTTTATGTTCTAATCACTGGAAAAAAATAATAAAATAGGTAGGAAAAAATGAATTAAATCAACATAATAGACATGGGATAAACAGAAAGAAAATCATATTCGAATTTCTGTGTCTATTTTATTTTTCAGTGTCCCAATTATTAGAAATAGTTACCTTAAAATTGGGAAGAAAAAAGCTTCTAAAAACATACTAGAAATAAACTATTCAGACTTAAATATTTGTTTTACGTAGTGCCACACAAAAATGAATTTAAATAAATTGCTATACTAAACTGTACAAATAATAAAAACCTCTCTGTTACAGTAAAAACTCCTTAGGAAGAAGCAAAATAAAAGAAAAAAAATAGGAAACACGTGCGTGCTTTTACAATGCAAAAAATGCCAGGCATTTTTTTATCCGATGATAATCTATTAAAACAAAATCAGCATATGGAGAGAAATTCAAATAGTAACATTAGCCTCATACTGCCAGAGATGACCGTGACACCCTTATTTGACAAGTTTCGTAAGACGAATCCCCAACTTTTTTTTTCTTTTTACTGTTTGTTCTTTTCGCTGTTATAGTATAGCTTCAATTCCCTTTCACCCAGAATATGCAAGCAAACTTTAAGTAATCCACTTGAAGCGACTTCATTTAACAAATGCTTTTGCAATCCATTGTGAATCAGTACAAAGGGAGAAAGAGGAGAGAGGTGGCATGAACTTGTCAGGTATGGGTTTCATAAATCCAAAAATGCAGCATCGTCCACGGTTTTAATATAGGCTAAAATATGCATGCTTATTTGAGATTTGAGCCCGACCAATGATGGCTTCCAGACCGGTATTCGACGTTAAGGGGTGCGGCGTTAAATTCTATTAAAAGTACGTATTCTGAGAATGGTGGGGGAGGCGCAGATTTTTCACTAGTTATGATGGGAGGCGAATTTTTCTCTCGATTTATCGGCCCAGTCCCAGCAGAGTGCTGCCGACGCTGGATAAGAAGTCGATTGACTAATGCCCCGTGAAAGTTGGAATCTTGGTATTTTTTCTCTTTTTCCCTCACTTAATTTTTTTCTCCTTTTTTGGTGGAGTACGGGGGTCGGCCGATAGACGAGCATTCGTCTTCATTTTTAAAGTTGGAAAATGTTTTCGGTGGCAGTTTTAGGTCGTCCCTTATTGGCAATAAAAAGGGGTGAGTTATAACCGAGCGTCCAACAATGGGCTTCCCATTACATTTATTGCTCCGGCCCGCTCCCGATTACAACAGAGGAGATTGATGCGCAGATAGATGAATGACGAACTTCTGGTCTGCATCGACGCCAAAAACTCACGGACGATTTATGGACTCGAAGCCAGAACTCAATACCATAATGAAGCCCGCCGAGAAATAAAAGGGAGCCAACACATATTGACTCCACGGACACCTACACCTGAAAAGTCACATTTCAAATTATCATTACATAAAACGACCACTAGGATCATTCGAATTTAGAGTTAAGCAAAAGTAAATCGGATAGCCAAACACAAGAAATGCAAAATTTGAACACCAGTTGCAATAACAATAAACGAAAAAACACTCTTATCTTGGGGGTATACGCAGCATAAACAACAACAAAAAACAACAACTTAAATTGCTTTAAATTTCGAGGAACTGTTAATACACGTAGGGGAGCCAAATTTCTACAGCAGAAAGAGAAAAAGGGAAACATACACTAGTTCCAAAAAGATAATATTCAACACGACTGAATCACTAATTGAGAAGTAGTTGTTATATAAAACCCATAAACATTAAAGAAAAATCCCTTTAAAAAAAAAAAGTATGCTATAGTTTATTCATTCCCGAGTTCTTTAAAACAGTTTTAGAGAAAAGATTCCAACATCGGCTAATGACTTGTAAAATATTAGAAAAATATTGCGAACTGAATTTTAGTATAGCATTTGTTTGTTTTGAATCGTTTAATTGATTAATAACTTTCAAGGATTTTTGTTTCCATCTAATTTTTTATTTACACATTTAAATATTATTTCTAAGAGCTCACACAGATGAGCAAAGTGGTTCAGATACAACCCTGGACAGAGGTATCCATAACAAAGCTGCAATACGACTTATAGCTCTTTTTTTTTCTCAGTATCACGCGCTGATTTAAGACCTTTTTAGTAAGCCATCATTAATATTTATAAATGAAAAGAAAATAAAACGTTAGAAATTCTTATGCAACTTCATAAATTCTCCTGGTGTTTTTACAAAACTTAAAATGTTCAGCCTCGCTATTTACCGCGAGAGATAATGAAAGCCCCGAAGACTGGCGAAACAAGGGAAGAAAACTAACTGCCTTTAGGGGTACAGGCTGTCTGACTAAATTAAGTCTGTTAAAATAAGTATATTAATGATAATGAGAAAAGAACTATTGGAATAAACAAAAGTATGATAATCACAATGTTAAAAACAGCGACAATCAAAATGGAAATATGCTATTGTGTTTAAAAATATTCCCCCACACAAGTTAAATGATAATTTGTGTTATATTAAAACGAATTGATTCATCATAAGCGCAAATTATACTTTTTCAGAAAGGCTCAAAATTTTTAATTCACTACAATTCTTACACTCATAACGTTGAACTTTTGGCAAAACGTTTCAAAGAAATATTTATTCATTCAACAAAACAGTTTCCATTGAAAATTTCTCAATAAATAAAACAGATAAGTAAAATTTCCAATTCTTCAAGTAGAATAAGTACCGTAAGATGGGGTTACTTTGTAATGGATTTTAAGTTTTTTTCCTGTGCCAGCCGATCAGTTTTAAAAGCAGCCCGAAACAAACAATGGCAAAACATTGGTACATTCGTTCCTTACGTAGTAATGTATTGCGCAAATCGGATCTTTAATTACCATTGAGAAATCGAAGTTTAAATGTGTCACAAAGTTGCCTCGCCGAGTGGGGCTACTTTGTGACACGTGTTTTCGCCTTGAAATCGAAGAGGAAAAATTACTTGACACAAAGTTAGCCAGTAAAACGCTTATCAAAAGCTTGATGTACAATTATATATACCTATTACAAATACTGGATAATGTATATCTTTGACATATGTTTTATGTATGGCTTTATGTATATCTTTGACATCAAAGAGACCTCGGGTGCCCAGGGCAGCCATCAGTTCTTTGAGAAGATGAGGAAATTCGTCTTTCGGCACATTCTGCTCCTTCGGGTAGTTTTTTCCAGATAGTCAATACTTCTTTCTTTCCACTGGTATTTTAGAGGACGGAAAAATGCAACATTGAGTGGCTGGAGGAGGTGGCTCGACTTTGTGGGTTATTTTCGACAGTGTCAATGTGTCACAAAGTAACTCCCTCACCTTTCGATATTTAGGTTATGTTCTCATATCTCTCGTAAATATCACTACACAAAAGTTATATTGCTTCACAATCTAACCAACATATTGACAGTAAAAAATAATTACCCGTGGTAGTTGTTTGTATAAGGTGTTAGCCTTCAGCACACAAAGTTTCCGAAGTTTGAGTCAATAGCTTGACAACAGGTTTGAACAATACACTGGCCAGCGAAAACAAATGGCGCACAGAAGCTTCGGACTCTGGCCACTAGGTTTCTCTGTATTTCGGACAAGCTGTTGGAGCTGTTCTTTTCCTGCCCGGTATCACGGGCGCGACGGAAGATCCGAAATACGAAAAAATTACTATGTGTCACAAAGTCACCCTAAAGTACAACTGAAGCACGCGATATCGACGTTTACTTGACATATAACACATATTTTCAACAAAAATTATATTGAATTAACCAATTTTTTTCCCTTAAACAACTGTCTGCTTTACAATTTTACAACAAAGCATGATCAAAACGAACATGCCTTGCTTTAAATTGTGATACAAGTAGCACTCGCCTCGTGATAGCTATATTTCGCTACTCTACTTTAACGAAAGACCTATATTAACACCTTTTTCGTAAGTCGTTAAACGTCAAGTCAAGTTTTCACTTTTATGAAAATTGGCGAAAATTGGTAGCTGCTTTTAGAGTTTTGTTTGGTATCCCAATCTGCTACATTCCTCTTTTCCCAAAACTCCACCGAGCCCTACACATTATCATCACCTCCAGTTTGAAGCCTTTCAATGTGCTCACTATATTCCTGATTCTATTGACCGAAACTACGAAATAAATGCAATATTTTCTTTAATTGTATGCTGTGTAATTATAACTGCATATCGCTGCTCTTATTATAATGGTGGTGTTTTAGGTTTTTTGTGTTAAATGTTATCATTTGGTTGTTTATTTTCAGCGTTTGGGAATGCTCTTCTTGTATTAATTGATGGCAACAGCTTCTTCGATTCATGTCATTCTGGTTTACGAAGGGTTTAATATGAACGCAGTGTTTTCGGATAGCGGAGAAAATTTGTAAACATGTTCTGATTAGTGCCACTGAGAAGCAATGTCTGCGATAACATAGATTCCATGAAATGCTAGATAAGGTAGAGTGTTGACGAAAAAGGACAAAATTAAACCATCTGCAGACACAAGGAGATAATTCAATTTTAAACATCTTAATTTTCCGTATCTGATAAAACTTTACAATGTTACTGTATCAATCCCATAAAATAAGTACAAAAAATTCTCAGTTATTTCTTTATGTAGTACAGAGTTTATACACGATTTCTTTTCTTTGTCTTGGAAAAAGAAAACCTTATAACATCCACAAACAGGCATCAGGTCCAAAGAATACAGTGAAAATTAATAACACGAGAGATCTTCAATTGCAATTTGAAATCGAGAAAAATAACTAGAACTGTCCGGTAATGCAAGGAAATAATATAATACTAACTGAAAAACAAGGACCAGTTATCTTAAATTAGCTTTGATGAGTAAACTGCAAGGCAATTGCAAATTTGCATTGTCAAATTAAGCTTAAAAATGAACAAAGGAAGCGAATGAAATAAAAGCTAAGAAAATATGCAATAAATCAGTTCCCGAGAGCATAGAAGGCAAAAATATCGAAGTGCAAATCAGTGGGTGTAAGGGATTTTTTTATTTATTTTTTTAAAGGATTTACTTTATCCTCTTATCGAAATAATCATGCATTTCTGATACCCCAAAATGACAGAAAAGAGCTCAACATTCCTTTATAAAAATATACAACCATCGATTTCGGTGTAAAGTTCTTTCTCAGTGTCTGGTAGAATATTAAATCCCTGTTCTTAAGAGCGAAATGATGAATACTAGGCGGCACTGTCTGTTAAAGGAGGCTAAAAATAAACGTAAATTCAGATACTGAGACAGATATTTCCTTAAAGGAATTCCATTTGACGCTCAAATATTTTATCATTATTAGGTTTAAAGCGGACTTTTGGCCAACAATAAATACCAGTTTGCGAGAAACCTGATTGAGCCAAATTTTGTATGATGAAAGCCAGAATGAAGCAATACAAGAAGAATAGTTACGATTTCGAACGAGATTCTGAGACGTGTTTTTCTTATTTTCACTGTCAGATCTTTCTGTCATTGAATTACAGCTTTAAAACGACGACAAATAATAATAATAAAAAAAATACATGAAAAATGAATTCTGACTTGAGCGATAAAATATAAATTTTCTCACCTAGAAAAAAAACATGAGGACAATTAAATATTTAAAACGAGTTTTTGTAAAGTAAATTAATCTTTTTCCCCCTTTTTTTACTTTTTAAATACAAGCCCTAGTAGGTCGTATAGAGAAGAACGAATACTATTTTTTTCTTTTATGTACACATGCTTAAATATCGCAATGTATTCTAAAATCAAAATCTTGATTTATTTTGCAATAGGTACTAGATAATTTTGAAAATTTCATAGCAAATAAGTACGACCAGTTGTGTGTATAAATACCCGATCACTTTAATATATATATTGAGGATTCAAAAGTACCTTCTACGATACAAGAGTTAATGCTCCAAAAATATTCTTTACGAACCATATTAACATATTTGAATTCTGCTAGCAAATGCAAGCAGTATAAATCGCATCAATTTACATATTTTAGCATCTAAACGATACATGAATTTTACACTAGAATTAATATTCATGTTAATTCGCCTTACCCTACGTAGTTATATTATTTATGAATTCTACATAATTTTTTAAAATGAAGATAAAGTATCAGAACGGCGTTTCATACATTAGATATACCCCAATTATATAACCATTAATGAATGTAATCCAGACATCAAGGTTTTACAATAAAATTTTTCAGAAGAATTGGTCTTGGTAAGAAAGAAGAAGAAAAGTTCTTGGTATCATATTCTATAGGCACACCAACACAGCCTAAATGGAAGGAGGAAGTTTATTATTTAGACGTATACCACATGCTGTTGCTCCCCCCCCCCCCATTCCCGAATGTCAAAGTGTTGATGGCTTCTAAAAAATGAAAGAATACACCCTAGAGTTCATAAAAGTCAACATTCATTGGCATTCTGCTGGGATGCCTCTCTTTCAAAAACGTGGATTAGCTTGAAATGAAAGACGTCGGAAGCCAGTCATACAGTACTTCGTGCTTATAAAGTTTTTCCTCATCCGAATGAATGAAGACTTGTAAATAAGTGTGTCACTAGTAACGTATGCATGAATATTGGTGAAACCTACATTCGTTAATGCTCATTTTTTATGCATAGTTCTACAGAAAGGGCACATATTTGCATGTTAGTGGAGGCCAATATATTCAAATATATATTTAAAATACAATAGCCATTTTTGTTACAATTTAATACTTCCAGAGTTAATTAGAAACGTAAATAAATAAATAAATAGAATAATGCTGATTTTAATGCAATAATTATATTTCCATTCTTTGTAATGAGATGAACCCAAAATTAAATTTTGATGAGAGGTTCAAATAATTCAGAAACGATTATTATATTTTACCATGAATTTTCTGTATACAAATACACTGGAGAATACGAATAAATAGGTCTCAGCCGTTGCGTAAAGGTGATTTTTTAAAACATATCACTTTACAGAATTTTGCAAAAAATATCAGTATCACACCAAAACATGAATAGGGCATATTGTATACAGTAAAATGGCATACAGATTAATACAGTGGAACCTCGATATTAGCGAACTCATTGATAAATCGAAGTTTTTCCATTCCCCTTGAATCTGCCTAACACTCAAATGTTATTTTTACCTTTACACATCGAAGGACTGGTCAGGAAGACCTCGATATTTCGAATTTTTAGTTGGCTTGGCTTGGTATCGCACCCCTATATAACAAAGTTATTTTGATAAAATCAATAGCATTTGGACGAAACTCAGTTCGTTCTTTGAACGACTATCGTTCATGTTACAAACTGTAACCCCCATCCTAAGACCACTTTTGTTTACAGTTTAGTGTTTATTATTGACTTCAGTTAGTCTGAGTCCAGTTTGTGACAGAAAAGTGCGAGTGTGAGAAACTTTTCTACATTGGTTTTTTATTCTGTGTAATGGCAAGACGTAAAACACTTTCATATGAAGAAAAAGTTAAAGTGACAGAGGCCGTAAACGCCAGAGATAAGAAAAAACAACGACATTGCTAAGTAGTTTGGCATATCAGCCAACACTCTATCTATCAATATTGAAGATCAAAGAAAAATACGAAAACCAAGCATCTTCATCAAAGAGACTTAAAGACCTGAATTCAAAGACATTGAAGAGTGTGTTCTGCAGTGGTTGAAGCAGTGCCGGGACAAAAACTTACATATAAGTGGACCAGCCCTTTGAGGAAAAAGAACAGAATTTGCTAAAAAACTTGGTAAACCAAACTTTCGTGCTAGTAATGGCTGGCTTCAGAACTTGAAGAAGAGAAATAAAATTGTTTTCGAAAAAGTTAACTGTAACAGTATTTTATAATTCAATAAAATGTAATTTCCTTAATTGCAGTGAGTAAACAATTATTTTAGTGTGAACCGATCAGTCGAAGTCAGTCATATCGAAGTCAGTCAGAAATCACCTCGATAAATCGAACCTCGGTATATCGAAATCCTCTATAATCCGAAGTTTTCTCCTTCCCCTTTAGATTCGATACATCGAGGTTCCACTGTATTATACGAGTAAAATGATAACAAATAATATAAAAAAAATTTTTAAAGTCAATTCCTACTTAAGTCAACAAAGAAAAATTTGAGTGTGAACTAATAGTAGGAATTGAAAAAAAGGATTGCCTGCCAGAACCTTGCCTACTGTGCGAGATTAGAAGGGGGGGGGGGGAAAGAGGGAGAAAAAGTTTGCCAGGTTGGGGATTCGATCACGCAACTTACAGGACGGGAGGAGCCCGCGTTACCGCTGTGCTACCGTTTACACAGTAAGAAGAGGGAAATTACTATTCAAGAGCAAGAGGCGCTCTAGGTCTAAAACTAAAATTGATTAATTAAATTTAATTAATGAATTGATATTTGAAAAAACTGTATTAACATCAAGTGTCATCCACTACAAGTTTTAAAAAAATGTATTTGAACTTGAGTGGATGAATAAAAAGCATTTTATTAACGATTGAAAATTTTGAACAAGATATATATATATATATATATATATATATATATATATATAGGGAGAGTGTGAACTAATAGTAGGAATTGAAAAATAAGTATATCTATCTCAGTGAATATTTTAATAAATCAACTGGTTATATCGCATAAAAATGAATTTGATAATTGCAAATTGCATTTTGAGAACAAGCACAACTAAAATGCACTGTATTATCGTTATAATTAGCTACTCTATTAAGGAAATTTCAGCGGTAACACGAAAATATGAGAAAGTTTTAACATCTAAATTTATTTTAAGGTAATACTTGAATGTATACTTGCTGATATGCACATGTACAAATAAACAAATACATACAATTGCAATACATTTTCAATCTACATCCCGATATATATCTTACAAAATTCTTATTGTTTAATAAAGCTTAAAATAAATAATTCATTTTTTAAACATAAGCACACATGCATATATAAGCGAAATATCTTTCATAAGTTTTCCTTCTCGGAAATATGAAGATATATTTTAGCATTTTATTTTACCAAGGTATTTGATTTGAAACATTTTTATTCAAAAGAAATTGTCGAAAGAAAACAAGTTTTATCTTGCAATTAAATGTAATAGGAAATTCTGCTCGTTGTGAGTACAAGTCTCATTGAAGATTCGTTTATTGATTTATTGTTCCCCAAATAGAAAGATACGAACATATTGTTCACTCGTTCCAAACGGTATTGCTTTCAAAATATTTGAACGAAAATTTCACGTCATTACTTTTAGTTGGTATAAAATATTTAATATGATACATCAGAAAGCCTCAACTCATATTTAATTATATATCTCGGTTAAGTGAACTTTGGAAAAATCTCGATTTTATTTCTTCTTTCGTAATGACAGAATTTTATTCAATAATGTTATTGTATTCTTTGAAAATTTTACGATGCGGATCTTTAATCACAATTTTATTTACGCAGTATAAAGATGCCTCGTCTTTTCCATTTTTATTCTTTATTACTTTTTTGTCACAGCTGGATATTTAAAATACAGTTTTCGTTCTAATATTAAGTTAAATGCATACCAAAGAATATTTTACTGTGCCTTTCAAAAATTACGGTAAAAATCTAATAATGTATAGTACGTGACCACATAAACAGCGACATCAAAAGCATTATTTTAATTTTAAAATTAATAAAGAAAAAACCAGAAATTTTTCAGAATGGTGTTTTAGAATGAAGAATAGAAGAATAAATTTTTAAGAAACTTAAACCATGCTAGTATGCAAACTGGAAATCTTAAACTGTAAGAAATGAAAGCGATAGAAAATTAGCAACAGGATAACTTTTCAAAGTCCTAAAGTTTCATTATTTTTCATTGATTTCTTATTATTTCGAAAGCTTATTTAGGTATGCTTGAAACCACGTCTTGACTTTTTGAAATTTGCAAGATAACATCATTATTTCACGAAAACAACAACGAAAGAACTTAACAACAGCACTTTACAAAATTTCTGTAACACTATACAGGAATTTGGAAACCGTTGAGGATTTTAGAAGCTATATTTCTCACTTGATCATAAAAATATGTTCCTTAATGTAAAAATGTATTTCACCTTTATTGTTCAGATTTCGCAGTTTTCTCAGTGGCTTTAAGCGTGAAGGGCTAGATATGAAACAGCTTGAAAATAAACTAATCAGCAGATCAATTAGCCGTAACTTAGGGAAAAAATATTACAATAAGCATGAAATAGAATTCGTGTGAGGAAAAACTTGCTTTTCTCCGGTTTGAGTGGTGCGATTTTATAATCCAACGGAAACGTTCATAATTAAAACTCAATTACGCTGAAAAACATGTAATGAAAATATCGTGCATTGTGGAAAAAAAAACTGTTCATTCTTGAGTAGGAGCGAATAGTTTAGTATGACATGGTAAACGTGGTAATTGCATAAAATATATATTTGCGTTCAACTTTATACAGTGAGTTCTCGACTCAACAAAACGCCATCGCACATCTAAACATCTTAAGTTATAATAAAAACTAACTTTTGTTGTAAAATCTCTAAAAGTTAAAAGATTTAAAACATTAACCTGAACAACATTCTAAACAATAATATATCTTCATTTCTTCAAATAAGTACATTTCGCCCAAATGAAAATTAGTTTAATGACCAGGAAAAATAACATAACATGTATAGAAACAGGTAATCTATATATATATATATATATATATATATATATATATATATATATATAAAACAGTTCCGTAACTGACTGACTGACTAACTCACTGACATACAACGCACAGACCAAACACTGGACCTAAAGGGCTGAAATTTTGTATGGCGATTCTTCTTATAGTGTAGGGATGCACTAAGAGATATTTTTGAAAATGCTTCTTAGATTTTTTAAAATTAAATTTTAAAGCTGTTTTTGAAACATTCTTTAAAGTTTAAATTTAAAATAATAATCCGAAGGTTATAAAATTTATATCACGAGAAAAATCCTAAAAATTCCTTTAAAAAATGAAATTTTTTTCGAATCTTTACCTCCATTTTCTGATTTTTGGTGAATTTTTAAAGATTAATTTTTAGAATTTAATTTATTAAATGCTGATCACGTGATTTCATTTCTGGTACAATTAATAAATTATCGTCACGTGCATAACAATATAAAAATAGACAAAAAAATTTTTTTTTTCTTGCTAATGCGGCAGGACGATTGGACATTATCCAAAAAAATATTAAAATACAGTAAAAGGTATTATGTTCCTCAAAAGTACTATATTCTTTAATACTTCCTATTACATTTAATTTGAATATTTTCTTCTACATTATTTTGTCTAGAAACATATCTCTTACGATTTTTTATAAATATATATATATATATATATTACATCAATTGTATACATTGATCGTCGCATTTATTATAAATATATATATATATATATATATATATATATATATATATATATATATATTTATTTATTTATTTTTTATTTTTTGGCATTAGTTGCAAACATTGGCAGTTGTATTTAATTTGAATGTACTCCGTAGCGAAGTGCGGATTTTCAGCTAGTATACCCATAAAACTTGATCAGGTAAAATAGATTTCATAGATGGGCTTGTGGCTGCCCTGTGGTACAGCGCTGGTTTTCGGTGTTAAGGGTGCTCGGATCGAATCCCGGCGTTGCGCCACTAAAAGCCTCCGTTTGTGTCGTCCCTTCAGGCGGTAATGCTAGTCCGCCTATATGGTGGACCTTCTAGCCATATAAATGGCTAGCAAAACTGCGTTGTACTATGGTGATAAGGATATTGTCCAAGATACCGTGTGCCGTAATGGGGAAAAAAATCATAGATTAAAAAAACAAAACGTCATAAACGAAAATAAGATTCGAATAAAAAGAATGTTGTAATGAGAAATATTCAGGAATTCCTAATATAACAAAGTGAGGATTCACAAGTTCTGCATTCCATTACTATTACTCACAGATTTCTGACAAAGAGCCATTAGTTTCCAATATTTTTAATGACTGGAATGCTCTATTTGTAAGACAGTGATCTACGCTGACTTATATCAATTATATATCAAATCTGAGAGCCATACCTCGAAGTATCTCCATTGATGAAAACCTTTTCGTAATACGGGAATTACTTTGAGTGTTCAAAGTTCTACGGAAAAGTTCATAAGAGAGAAGATCCATATTGAGACACTCAACTGTATTTTGCTCTCATGTACATAACTGTACATGAGAGGCATAAGAAATTTTTTTTCTTTCTTTCCTGTATTTTACTTTTTTTTTGTTTGTCTAAAGAGCTCTTGGATTCACTCTTGATAATCATTACATCCCTTAAATTCCTTTAAATATTCATCTGAATGCACGCATTCAAGTATTCATATTTCTAAACAGACATAACAGATGTGAGTGATATATTCAATTTTAAGTCGGAAAGTACTTTCAAACTGTTTTTCTTTCAAAATGCCTGTTATTGAATTACTTACACTTCCAGAATGCAATTTTTTCATTACGATGCGAAGTCCGGAGAGCAGATTTTGTTTTAAATCCAAGAGAACCCCAAACTGTCCAGGATATCAGATTCGGGCGGTCTGCCAACATGTGCTTTATATCTCTCCTCTGAGACCCAAGGCGAGATTTTCTTACAACTGAGGCGAAAGTGGTACCCAGACACATACATCTGGAATTTCTCGGAAAAAACTTGAGACCGTAGTAATAAGATCTGCGTCTATCCTAACCTTGCATTCGAGTCCAATTCTCGCAATTACATAGCCTTCTAAATCTAGACACAAGAATGGAAGTGGACGTTTGTATCAGGGAAGCGAAAGAAAAACTGACCATGAGCGATAATGACTAATACTTAACCGCATTTCATATGGGTAAGAAATATTGGGAGGATTATTTTCCCTAACAGAAAGCATACGATTTTTAGTGGAATGAAAGACGAATCTGATCGAAAAAAACTTAGTTTTCTTTATCTATTAACTCACTTTTTCATAAATTATATATGATATTCGACAGTCGTACCTCGAAGAATATTACAAAGAATCCAGATAAATTGTACTCCCAGATACACTCGAAACTTCAGAAGGATTAATATAACACGTGACAAAAAAATCTTACTTTTAGGGAGTTTGCGAGTATTAATAAATTTTTAATTCCCGATTGTAAGATTTTAGTTCAATAAAATTAAAAAAATTAACCTCACTTGATAGGGATTTTTTTTACATTTCTACATTCGCAACGGAGTAATATGATGACCATTCAGAGATTTTCCACTGGTTGCCTATATTTTTAAGAAAAATTCTTTTGCTTATAAAGATAAAATTTTATGAACTTCAGGACAGACAAGGGAACTGTCAATTGTTTGGATGTTGTAGTGATGCACTTGGTACTTTTCAGACTGTAAAAGCGCTTCTAACTAAGGATATTTTGATAGAAGGCATAAATATGAAACTAATACCTTCGTAGAGTGATATTTTCACAACGTACACTAAAATTGCTACTAACCATTAGAAACTACTTTAAGGATAATTAAAAAAAGTATCATTCTTTTAAAATATTTTTTTAAGTCAAGATATTAAATATATCTGAAATAAATCTAATTGAAATATACAGATGTTCTGTGCTACAATTTTAAAGGTAAATTAATTATTGTATACATTGAGGAAATTCATAAATTTGAAAAATGAGCGAGTTCAAATTGAATCCACTTAATGAATGGTAAGCACTTATTTTTTTTTCATCTGCTTCTATACTGGCATTATTTCAGTATTATTTTATTGTAATTATAACTTGAAGTTCATTTATGCATTATTCACAACACATTTTTTTTTTCTTGACCTGCCAGCAATGTATGGAATGACACAACTCTATTTCAATATTATACACATCAGGAAGATATATTCCCACAATATTAATACAAGCTTAAGCTGCCTTTCCTGATTTATGACTGTGTGACACATTTTGTCGATTGAGTATCACTTTATCTAGGCAGCACGTTCTACGATTACTAATTCATACATGATCATAAATAAATACACGTTGTGTGACTTTCGCCCTGTTATCCTGGCACATACGATCACGCAACGTTCATTTTCACATTTATTTGGGTTAGAGAATCAGCAAAGAAGCAAATAATTTTCTTTGGTTCAAGAATGTGCAAACAAGTCAAAACTTAGTCATCTCTCCCCGGGAAATGAAATCTTGCATACATCACGCACTGAACAACATTCTAAAGAGGGAAAAACCTCGTTAGCGCACCAGCACGTTCCTAAGGTATGATCCGCGTCACGTGTTAGAGCCATCGTCTTTCATTAAGCTCCCATGTTTCATTAATTTCTTTCCGCGAACGCGTGTTGTGTTAGCAGGAGTCTAGAATTACCAAGTAGCACGATTTCCATACCTAAATACCCACTATGGCAGCCAACCAGTCAGTCGTGGTAGACTCCCTACGCGTCTAGTTTGCAGGCTAGTCATTACCACACAGACACACCGGAGTTATTTTTGCTTGTAGCGTAGGTATGTAAAATGCTCCAGATGGAAGTGCCTCGGACCGAATACTACTCCCTTGTTTGGACCGCCATGAAACGAATCGGCCACGAGCTATTAAAAAAACATTGAATTCCAGCACTGCTTGTTCAGTTGATATCTGAAATAGGACTGAAATTGATTGTCTTATTCAATTTAATCGAGGAGTCTACGTTGAGATTTAGATCAGCAAATTCAATTCTCAGCAAAGATGTGAGAAATGTATGCATATTTATGTTAAGCAAATGAAGAATCTATATGGATATAGTGACACATGTCATCTCCGACAATAACACCTGATGTTATGCACGGATAGAAGGATGGCTTGAGGAAGCACCAGACAAAATGAAAAACTTTTTCTTGCCTCCGACTCAAACTAATAAATATTAAAAAATTTTCTCTAACTGCATTAATGACCTAATCGGATGTCAAAATGGCAGATATACAAACAAATAAAATATGGAAATTAAAGAATGTCACATATTAGAAATCGCATTACTTTCTAAATATTTTAATTTAGATATTGGAGTTTAAAAGGATCTGAAGTAAGTAAAATATATTCATCTTTACTCTCTATATATTTGCATTAATCTTTGTCATTTTAAAAGAGAACAAAAATTAGTAACTGGTATTGTATACTGGTGTTTGTATACTAGAGGCTACGATGTTTATAGGTTGGTTGACAGTGAAGGTACATTAACTATTTCCCAAGCAGTCTTATTATATTTAGCAAATCTAACAATAAACGAGATATTCTATCAATGTTTATAAAATATATCTAGTGTCTTGTTAAAATAATCTAACATTATAACCAGATATTATACCAAACCATATATATTTTTATGCGAAACTAAAAGTATCTAAGAGCTATAAATATCGCAAAATTTGTGCTAAAACATCAAATTATGTTTCCATCTATTTAAAAAAAAAAAGGCAAATTATAATAATGAAGTCCAATAACATTTACACGCTGAGTTTAAAATATTTTTTTAAATACTGCATTAATAAAAAGAGGTGCAGAGAACTGTTTTTATTTATTTATTTACTTTGCCTTAATTTTTTTTTCTTTAGTATGTCACCTATGAGCCGAAATATTAAATGTGAAAACCCTTCACTGCAGAAATGGTGCACCCAATTCCCGGAAATCTCGTTGAAACGCAAGAGACGCCTTGAAGTGTGCAGTATATCTCACTGTTACACTTAAGACCCATTCGTGAGTAGGAATGAATCAAATTATCTCCCATCTATCCGAGAACAGCGTTGATTTACAAAGGTAATGTGAGTACACTTCTCCTTTCGACTGAACCATCTGCAGTTCTCTGCGGAACTAACAAATGCCTCTTCCCTAATTACAGACACAGAGTAATTGGCGGACACACAGCACTGGCTTCCAGTTCATTAATTGCAGCTCTTCCCCAGAAAAAAACAAAAACAAAAACCCCTCCATTCCCTCTTTGTAGCGTCGGGGTTCACAAGTTAGGAGCACTACTTTTCCAAACGCTTTTGTGGTCTCCTCCAAAATACTGACTGTGCGGAGAAACAACCGCTTTTCGTATCATCGTGTAAGATTTAGTTGGGAAATGGACCTCCAGAAACGGCAGCGAAGGAACGCCAGGAATGAGATATAAAGGCTGGCAGGAATGATTTTGTAAAATGTTAGCCACATTCATTTGCTGGGACTCATTTGGGAGGAATTTCCCGGAGGGCCTCTGTCGGATCGAAGCTCGGAGTTAGTGCTCCATCGATGAAGGCATTATTTTCGCTTTAACAATATGTCCGTGAAGTCATTAGTCTAACAAGGAAGACTGTATCACGGACATATTTGTTTTTCGTGAGCATATATTCGCAGTGATTCTCAGAAATAATTGATTGTCAGTATCGAATCGTTGTGGATTCATTTCATCAACACAGCAATCCGGAAAGGGGCGGGGGGTTTCATTTACACTGCTGCTCAGCATATTAATTCTATCCAGTCAGTAATGAGAAATGGCAAAAGTGTAATTTTAGGAGTATGTCATTTAAATATAAGGTTACACCGTACCGAAACCCGTGAAAAGTTTTTACATTTAAGTTATTTAATTCTGCGAACGTTCGCGAAAGTAACCGATTAAAAGACGGCAAATCGGGCTTAAAAAAGGGTCCTCAAATTGAGCATACTAATAAATTGGATCAGAAATTTTTATTAATTCACGCTTATCCACCTATTTTGTTGCACTGAAATGATGAAAATAGCATCTTAATATCTCATACAAACACTTCATTTCATCATTTAATAAAATTAACGCGAGTTATGCGAGATTGTTTACTTATTTTTCGGAATTTTCTAGTCATAACATTGTATTTGATATATTAAAAATGATAAGAATAAAAATGTTGGTGAAATATTTTAAAATAATAGAGAAAAATATAATAATTTCACAATCCCCTAAAACAGAGCAGTAAATTACATCTTATTATTTTTTTATTGATGTAAATTAAATAAATTAAACGTCATTAAAGAGACTGATATAGATTTTGAGCATTCTCTTACATGTTCGTACATTTATATGTACTTTTGAGTCAATTATAGCAGAATAAAAGAAAAAAAACCTTGGCATGTTCACAGATACATAAAATTTTTTAATGCATAACAATCGGAATGAGGACGTGTGATGTGGCATAAATTAAGAAATATTTTTTCCTAAATACTATGCATTACAACGACAACTCAGGTAAAAGAGGGTTAATACTATTCATTCTTGGTTTGAATTTAACTTATTCGGAGTTCAAGAAAGATAATATTAATCATTCAGGATAAGTTTCAGTTTAAAGCAAGTCACACAAATTTGCAACATTCAAGAACTTAGAAAAATGACCCTGATATATCATACTATCTAATTTAAAAACGTTTTAGCCTTCCGTCTGTACGATGTCACCGGGAGCAAGTCAGTGCATTCAGCTAGAAACTATTCTTAGAAAGTTGAGAGTTTCAATTTAGTTTATACTTGCAACGAACTAAACGCTCACATATTTTTCTTCAGAAAAAAAAAATATTCCAGAGAATTATCATTTCAAGATATTAGCAAACATTTCTAGACTTCCCGCGGTAAAAGTTTAGTAACACCTACATTATTTTGAAATAATGTTTCTTCGTAAAATAGAGTAATGAGATTTTTGGTAAAGGTTTCACAAAACTTACATTATTTTGAAATATTATTGTTTCTTCATAAAAACAGAGAGATGGGATTTTTAATGTATTTTTTTAGTAAGATGATTCTTAGAAATTACGCAAAAAGATACTTTTTAATTTCTAAAAACACAAGAAAATAGCAAAAAAGATAATCTGTGTCACCTGCAAACCCTCATTTTTGAGAAAGTTTTTGGTACTTAGCAATGACGCAACTCCAACGTTCAGGTAAACAGTTCAGTATCGGCTATGTGACAGGAAGGTGGCATCATCACGCCGAAAAATAATAATTATAACAAAAAAATAAGGGTTTTGAAGTCCATTTTTACAATTCCATTTGCATAACACCAAATTTATTTTAATCCAGACAATGCAACTACGCTTACTCGTTAGATTTAAATGGAAGCTGAAATATGGGGACAGGCGAGAAAATGTTCGTTTAGTAACAAAATATGTCGTTTTGAGATGAAAAATACTGCTAGAAATTCAAAATGAGCCTAGAATTTCAGTGGAAATGACATTTTCAAAATATATTCAAAATATTTCTACTGTCTTTGCCTTCAAAGTAAGATATTTAGTTATAAAAGTTTAGAGGACTTAATTCAATTTTTAAAAAAAATCGATATTTTCGAATTTTACTTTCCCTTAGCAGTCAACCACAAATAAAATTAGTTTAATTTTAAATTGAGCCTGATTTTTTAATATCACTTTTCCTCTTCACTTCGTTACAATAAAAGAAACTCTCTAATACCTAATTGACCATAACAAGCAGATGTAATTGATTCCAGTTAGAATTATAGCTGATTTTCTCTGTGTAAATGTGTGTCTGTGTGTAGAATGAGAAGGGGGGGGGGGTTACGAAAAAGAATTAATCTTCTGTGCCAACTAGTCAAACCAGATAAGTTTCTCGGTAACGGTTAACTGAGCAATACCACAACAAAGTTTGCGTTTCATTACAAGTATCAAACTTATATCATAGGTAAATAAACCTCAAAGTTCAACATATTTCTTTCTCTGTCTAATGCTTAGGACAGCGATGCTGTTTCCCATTTGTCCAAACAAAATTGTGTGTTAAGCAAGATCGACAACACGTACTTCAATGGAGGAATCACGAATCTAGGGGATCAGCTCCCCTGCATTTTTGAAACACACAGATTTTGTAAGTGCATGGCTGATATGCACTTACAATATACAGGATTAGCACAAATGAATGACCGGATATTAAAAATTTATATTTTCAAAATTAATACACATATTACAATAAGTGATACACGAAATTAAAGAAATATATACCTTTTTTACCCCCTCCGTCATTAATAGATGGTAGCACATCCATAGAACGCTGTGATTGAAATCCAATGGTGACAATGACAGAGAAGAGTAATTGCGTTTTTGTGTTTTAACAGGATGGAGCCCCAGCCCATTGCTCTTTGCATGTACTTGCTTACTTAAATGAGGAGCTTCCACACCGATGGATGGGGCGTGCGGGTGACAGTGGTTTGCCCTTAATCACATGGCCACCAAGATCCCCGGACCTTACGCCATGTGATTTCTTTTTATGGGGTTACATTAGGAACCATTGACAGTGTGATACTTCAAAATGTGTGGAACGAACTTGATTACAGATTAGATGTTTGTCGTCTAACAAAAGAGTCACACATCGAACATTTGTAACTGAAAATAAAACTTTATATATTTTCCTTTAATTTTGCGTATCACTTATTGTAATATGTGAATATGTGTAATAGTTTCAAAAATATAAATATTTAAAATTCGGTCATTCATTTGTGCTAACCCTGTATATATATATATATATGTGTGTGTGTGTGTGTGTAAGTAAGTAAGTAATTAAAAAAAATCAAGTAATCACAAATAATCACTTTAATATAATTACGCTCAAAAATACTTAAAACATTTTAAGATTTCTCTTCCATTCTCAACCTGATTACGGATTTTCACAGAAAAGGCAATTCCCTTTTTAAAGTGTGGACGAGTCTTGCGACACGAGGAGACTCATTTTACCATTCTACAGATTAAGGGGACACAACGGAGAAACAATGCTGATTATAATTTTTACTTTGATGTTTGTATTCTGATTAAATTTTGAAATTTCATCATTAAATTCGAGAAAGTACAAGAAAAGTCTAATCAATATTCTATTCATAATAGGAATGTAAAATGGATTATGATAATAATCATTTTATATTAATTGCACAGTTGTCTGGTCATTAATGAAATGCCATTAATAATATTTAGAATAAATTAATACCAAGGAACAATTATATTATATATCCATATAGCCAAAATCTGCAAGAGTAATGTAAACATTAGACTTTTAAGAAAGAAATGTAACGTACGAAATTAAAACCCAGACAAAAAAATAAAGAATACCTCAAATATAATATATTATATTATTTGAATAATTATCCGGCAATTTTTCATCTTCTATTCATAATTAAGAATTCACATAGAGACATTACATTGCCAATCGTTAAAAAAAGTATTAATGTCCTGACTGTCATACATCTTTAATTGCTATCTTTTTTAAATAATCAATAATACATATTTTTATAAAGTTCTGAGGACAAATGTCGGTGTATAGCGACGTTTTTACAGATAACAGGTGAGTAAATAATTCTTTTAACCTATTTACTGCAAAAATCATCAAATGTTACACAACACCCCTAGAGTTAAAATCAGAGCTGCTCAGATCGCTGATTGCTTTCACTTCTGATGTGAATTCCGCTTTCTACTCTACGCTTATCGCGTATTTATCCCTTCATCCGCTCCAATGGTTAAACTGCCGATAATCCTCCTCCCTTTCCTTTTATAATCGCTAACGGACAATCTCCCGGTCTCAGCTTACATTCTATGAAGTGCTCAAGCTTAAGTTACGAACGATATATATCAGCCGGGCATCTGGTAGGCAGCATTTGCCGATGCGCTTTTTCACCCTCTTTCTCGTTATTTATTTGTTTCTGCAAGGGCCGTGTCACTCTACTTAGTGGCTTCCCAGTTGGCACCGATCCAACAGCTGAAAAACATGGAGCTGGCATTATGGGATCAGTTGTGACACAAAGAAAGTCCAACTGAAGAATCAACATCATAACAATGGGCGTCAATAAAAAAGATTGCTTTTGTGGTTTAAATTGCTGTGGAATGGTGTGACTAAGGGGTAGTATGATGGCTCTTAACATGGTGCACAGCAGTAAAGTCCACTAAACAACGAAGGGTTGGTTTCCCAAAAAGGAAAAATCATATTCAGGATTCATACGCATTTTTTAAAATCGGGAACTGAGAAGTTTCTTGAGAACTTTTAAGGATCTGATCTAGTATTTTTTGTGGACCTCAAAGATGATTTAAAATGTGCTTTATTACAAAGTCCAGACATTTAAAAATATTTGAATTTTAGGATCCTATATAACTTTATGATAACTTCCATATCATCTTATAAATTCTTAAATTAATATTTCAAAAATTACTTTTACAAATTGGCACGTCTGTTTGGGTTATCTCTGAATCGAACCGAACTAATTGAACCAGTTAGCAGTATCGCAGCGGGTAACTGGAGCAAACCAATAGTTATATAAGTATTCCCATCTTGGTCAATAATGATCTGCATTTTCATAACCATAAATGACAACCATAAACTGAATTGAGGACCTTGAACACAAAATTAAGTACGTTTTAAAAACTTTAAAAACAAAAACTGAAAATAAGGCATTCTTAAGGACTTTTAAGTACCGTACGAAGCCTGATATTGTACTTGCAAAAATCCACATTGCATGAGAGAGAATGGGAATCAAAACCGTTGATAAAATTATTCCGACTCCATTGAACTTCACTATTATGTTAATTTGGGAATTAATCATTTTTCCCTCACAGGCAGCAGAGAAATCATTAAATAATTTAATTAATAAGTAGAGAGGGGTGTCAGGACACCAAAAAACAAATCATAAAATCAAAAACGTTCCTAAGTACGGCGTTAAAATTATACACTGCGTTACACCGTCTTCTATAAACTGCTTTTACATTCCTGTGAGATTAACAGAACAATTAAGGCACTATATTATAAGTTAAGGGAAGAGATACTCTCAATGCGCAAAACAGGGCAGATTAAAACTAAAATAATTTCTAGATTACCAGGAAAAGAAAATTTCGAATAATTCTACCAATATAAAAGTAATAATTGTGTCAATATTAATTTCATTCAGATTGATAATTTAAAACGATATTGATATTACAAATTAATCGTATCACAATCATACTAAGAAAAAGCGTAAATTCAGATGAAAATTCAAAAGAAACACTCTATTAAAAACAATTCACTAATGTCGGTAAAAAGATAAAATACACGGAAATAAAATTTATGCATAAAATTTGCTTAAAGCTGATTCCGAACGGTTACAAACATCTATGCCAATAGTGTGACTCGAAGCCAGCGCCTTAGTCATTCGGCCATCGTCCAGTTGTTGAAAAAATATAGTTAGAACGGTTATAAACATAATGATCTTCAAAAATAACATACATTTCCCCTATAAATTTTAAGCAACTTATTGATTTTTACATTAAAACATTTATGAGCTAATCAATGGAGCAGTACATATGATTTTCGTCAGTGCAGTTGAACTTCACTAACAGACACTAGTTCATATTGGAAATTACATACAAAACTGGTACTACCTTATCTTTGTCCCAACCCGTAATGCATAGAAAAATAGCCTGTAATTTTACCATAAAGGCTTGGAGTGCTTTAAATGAAGGCTCTCCGAGAATTATATACAGATAAACTTGCATCAGTAACAGTATTCCAACCTAGAAGACTATTTACTTTTGCAGTAAAGCAATAAAGCTTCTATGCACAGCAAAATAAGTTTTATTAGCCCAAGCACAATGTAAAAAGAAAACTGAAAAGGATATGGAAACGAGAGAGAAACCCGTTGCGCACATCCAGGAAGGGTGCGCGTATGCCCTGAGGCACAATTAAACAAAGAATGTATGAACCAACCCTAGCGTTCATGTGGCAAATGCTAGGGGGGGAATCAGAATGAAGATAAGCGGGGTTTTGAAATCTGAGCCCTCCGCCCCGTTTGAAGCAAGGGACTCTCTTTGCAGCATTTTTTGCCAGTTTTGTATTATTTTCATTTGTTTCGTTCGACCTTTTGGCAAGTCCACCTGCCATGTTCCCATCCTATCCCTTTTCGATCAAGCGACCAAGCCCCCTTTTTCTGGGCGTCCAAAGCTAATAGGCAGTCTTAATGAATGCAGTCCTGGCTGGTGAATGTATCTTCATAGCGCATCTTCATTTCTAGGGAAAATTACTGCCCCCCCCCCACCTTTACACTATCTCCATTATATTCTAGGAGGGATCAGACACATATTGCTGTTGTTCAAAAATCTGTAAAATGTTAATTCCCGATTCCAGATACACGGTTTGAGTTTCCAAGTAAAAGCAAAATCAGCTACTCGCTCGAGATTTCGAACGCTTATTGTAGGTACAGAGTTGCGATTCAATTATACTAAGTTATCATGGGGCAAAGTAAAAACGTATGAGTAACGTTTAAATCAAATTATTCCGGCGTTGTGGGGCAATCCCTCACTGGGAATTCTTTCTCATCAAAAAGTTTATAGGACTATCTGTCAGTTAGAAATAAATGAAGTATATTACCTCTCATATATATTGTTTAAGCTGGTATAAAAATAATGATTCCTTAACTTCAAAAAACTGAAGTATGATCAATGAAAAAAGTTTTAAGTTTGTATTTTTTTATAATATTGTATTTGCATCGAACAAAGTAAAAATTTTCGGATAAACACAATATTAAATACAGATTAGCTAAGTATTCCCACAAGTAAATAATAAATACACAGACACATGCAAATTAATAAAAAATTAAGAATGCCTAATATCAATTCAAATGTAACCCATAGAGGTAGAAAATAGTATTCGTGTTTAAGTAAACAAAAAGTACCGCATGAGAATGAAATAAAGGTTACTTTGATCTCGATATAGTATGGTAAACTGTTATGGCATAATGAAACATCATTATGCAATATTGCAACCTACGAATCTTTTTTATTTGTAATTACTATTCTTTAATGTTAATATTGCATGCATTTCAGACTGCACCTAGATCATATCTGTAGAAGTTATTTCGCTTTTCATTAAAGAAAAAAATGTGTGTTAATATAATATATATGAAATGCATAAACTCTAACTTAAAAAGTCCTTTAATTAGAAAATAATTTTTCCAACTCTGAAAGGTCCTAAAACATTAAGAATCAACACGAGCTAATTAAGCTAATGAAGTTGGAAAGCATTTAGTTAATGGGCAACTTTTATAGAAATCCCATTTACTTCGATGATAAAATTGATTAAATGAATGAGTGACAATAATATGTTCAAATTAAACTCTGACAAAATACGATAGGAAGCATCACCAATTAACTAGAGAAGTCGAATAATTATTTATTAAACTGACGACATGAGGTATAATTTTGAGCTTTCCATTCACGGTCATTAATGCATGCGCCATGGAAATCAATAATTCACTTTAGAGATAAATTTTAAAGTCATAATAACTAAAGATATATAACACTATTCCAACATTATCTAAAATTTTCTAAACTCTTTTCGCCTGGAAAATGACTAACTTGTAGATCTCATTGCTGGTGAGATTTAACTTTCCTCTCAGCAAAAAAATAAAAAATAAAAACAGAAATTTACGGCAAACAATGAAAAATGTTTTATAAGATTTACAATAGTTTAATGCTAAACCTTCTGATTATCAAGATTGTATTCAAACATGGCGTATTACTCAATCAATCTTATCCCTCTTCCCTCCAAATGAAAGTTGTTAGAAAATAATTATTTTTTATTGCTGGAAATACATAATTGAACTTAGATTATTGAAAACTCGGATTAACGGTAGTTTTGAACATTAGGCATGAAAGATGAACAGAGATTGTAGAATACAAACTAACATCTCCTAAAGCGATTTTTAAACAATGTCAAGGATCAAACAAAGTCAATAAGATTTATATCATATTAATGGTGAAAAATATTATATCTCTCATCAATTTTTTCAGGAAAAAAAAATTGCTGCTTTACATATATAAAGAGTCTCTAGCACCGCTGCACTATTCCGCCCTTTTCGAAGTAACTAAGTGAAAAAATAATTGTTTCTGAAACAATTAAAGAATTAGTGTTTAATTTTATCTTTGATAAGAGGTATAGATTACGATAAATCTCATTTTTTATAATTCATCACTTTTGGTGGAAGTTTAAACGTCATTTTTAGTGCACTACATTCCTTCAATTAGAAATTGTTATAAATTCTTTCACGTGCCTGCTATGTATAAGCGATTAGGGCCATCTAGAAAATAAAATAAAAAAACGCATTTTTCCTTTTTCAGAATTTTATATGGCTTAGATGGTTCCTGACGTACAGGATTTTCCTCTGGAAGAATAGCTTTTAGCGGCAGAAATGAGAATTAAGTGACAAAATATAACTTTATTGTTCTATACGAGTAGAAGACAGAATGATTTAGACGTTTCTGTTACCTAGGCTTTTCCCCATTTGTTGGAGAAAAGTTTTATATGGCTACTTTAAACTTCTTTTCTATATGGAGTAACATTTATTTCACGAGAATAAAAATATCATATTGTAGATAACCTAATTACGACGGAGAGAAAATTTGAAAAAGAGAGAAGAAATGTAAGCAAAAAATTGGGTTTAAAAACTTTTAATGTCATTAAACTGAGCAAAATTATAATAATTTGAGACCAAAATACACAGCAAAGAATTTCCATAAAGTAATATTAAAATCCAAATTAAAAATTCTAAACGTTCTTATGCAGTATACATACATATAAAATTTTTAAAGAAATGTTATAAAGAAAAAGTGTTACCTGTATGAATAAAACTTTGCATATGTATCCAAGATAAGTATGTTTTGGCTGATTAGGTGTCTACATATAAAGGAAACAAAAAAATTGTATTTAGTATATTATCTCTTTTAATTACTCTAAACTATTTTACATAATATTCATGTGAAGTAAAATCAAAACTACATTAATTCAAATGTACAGTAGAAAGTTAAAAAATGACAATAATTAGAAATAACAGTTGCTTTATAAGAAGTTTAAATAATTGATTGTTTGAACTTCTTAATTAAACGATAAAATATTTTGTCTTTCGTATAATACATTATCTTATTTTTGGTTGTTATTTAAAATCTTTTTAAAAGCTACGAGCCGTATCAACTGATTAAATTTAATATTTCATTAATTATGAATAAACCGATGGCTAAAATTATCAAGAAAAAAATTAAGAAATCTAACAACCGTCAAAGAAAGATTAATAAAAAATGTGACAGCCACTGCATTAGTGAGAGAAACTAGACAAAAAAATAAATAAATAAATAAAAATAAATAACGCCGTTTGAAATGCTGAACATAATTTTTTTATGCGCGCTTTTTGAACTAATTCCATGTCTTAAATGATTTAAGAAATATAAAATTTAAAACGCCATGAAATATTTGAAAAACAACGCGAAGGGTGTTGCTTTATTATGGCAAGAAACGAAACCTAGGGGCATATACCAATGCTAGCGAAAATAATCCAGAGCTGTGAGGTAAAGCAATTCCCATTTTTCGCTTCATATCCAAGTGTGAAAGGCAGAAAACTTGCACCGCGGAATTATTGCTCCTCCCAAACACGTCCACAAAAAATTCGAAATAGAAACTTCTATTCATGACCTGACCATCAACAAATACGAAAGTGAAGACTACATTCAACCCTTTCCCTTTTGTGAGCTATCTTCCTTACTCCGGTGAGACCTCCCCTAACAATGTACTTGAAATGTATAACAAAAGCGAGCGCCCAGGTGCGTTTCTTACAGACCAAGATTCCTGCATTGTTATGGGAGACAGTTACGAAGAGAACACAATCTTGCTCCCCTTCATTGTCATTTAACGTTTTTCACGTATGAAGAACGTAATATTCTCACAACTGATGGCTAGCGTCCATTATGGGATTTACGCTGGCGTATATTTTCTTTTCAAGCAGAATCAAAACAAAATGATGTAATCGCAGTGGATAGCGAAAGGGAAAAAAAATCTCAAATCTGATAATCCCAGCATTGTGTACGAAAAAGCAAGTTCCATGGAAAAAAAAGAACACGAGATGAAATGAAATAAATGTATCCAGCCTTTATCATGGTTCGTGGCCTCAAGCCTTTTTGGAGGAGTGTGACCTTCGGGTAAAAATACATTTTCATACATAAAAATATTTTTTTCCTCGAGAGCTATTCCCAAAGATAACTGGTAAACAGCAATCAAGAAATGGATCGTCCGAAAAGAGGAAAAATTACGGCCAGTAATTCCCTCCTCAGGTGGCCACCTATTGTATGCAGAATGGGTCCAATAGAATGAAACTTGGGAAAAAAGTTTTATGTCCAGACCTCATTCATGCTGCTCTTATAATGGTTTTTCAACCCTTTCAGATCATTATGGGTCAAAGCGAGAAATAAATGCAGTATGGGAGGGGAAACGCAGATGATTGTTACTTTCATGCGCAAGCAGTGGAGACAGTAGAAACAAACGCTTTTAGTTACTTGACTGTTTTATCAACATGCTAATGTAGTATTTTATTATTATAGCAATACGTAACACATATCAGGAAAATGCACATCACATTTTCAAGATACCATTCTTGTTGACACTGAAGATCTGTAGCCAATCTTAGTTCAAAGCTAGTTTCCCGTAAGGATTGAGATGAAGGAAACAACTAAGTTCAGGTTTTTGATGGAATATTTTCCTTTGGCTTCGATGAAAGTCAAAGATTTTATTGTTAAGGGCCTAGCAATGAATATATCGAGAATTCATCGATGGGAAATTACGTTGATTTTTAATAAGTTCTTAGAACACTAATCGAAAAACATATCGTAAATCGGGACAAAAGAAAATTTTCTACTGAAAATGACAGACGAAAAAAAAATAATAAAATAGTACCCCACCACACACACACGCACTTTTAACTCTCCTTAAAGTGAAATATTAACGTTATTTCTGTTCCCGGTTATTTCCAGTAGTAGTGGTGCACATTTTCCTTATGAGTACTATCTTACATAAGACAACTTAAGTACAGAAACAATTTAGACACATGGGAACTTAATAAGAGATCCGATAATATTGGCGATCGATTGGTTTAAGGTCTATGGAAGCTCGGCATACGAAAAGTCAAGTTAATAGCTGTATAATATTAGTGGGCGTATCTCAAGCTGCCGGAAAAAAGATATGAAAGATGCAGAATGTTGCAGGTAGACGTTCGAATCAATAGCTACACCAACAGCGCCAAACAAGATAAAAAATATTTATGAAATGTAAGAATAAAAGTAGAAATCCCTAAATAGAGTTCTTAATTCTCGAGCGAAATATCTTGAGGCACCGATCTGAGACAGTACTTGAAGTAATAAGAAAAGGGGAAGAAAAAAAACGCCCTGCAGCACAAGTCACAAAAAATGGAACAAAAACATTAAAAGCGGCGACGGAATTTCTTCATGAAAAGACATATTATATTCGTCTTTGCAGGGAAAAAATGCAAACAAATAAACGGAAAGAAAACACCTTTTAAAAGCTTAACTGCATTAGCGAACAATTTGGCATCGATTCAATGGCGGATAATGAAACGAAAAGTTTTTTGCTCTTTATAATGTATAAGTAGCATCAATTGAACAACATTTTACTTTGTAATTTACTATAGCAGAAACGTCTCCTAGAGCTGAGACAAAGAACGAGATAAAATTCTTTACTTCTCTACTATTCAAGACATCAGATAAAACACGAATTGATTAAATCAGTTTAATGAAACTTCTGCAGCATTCATGGAGCAGACAAAAAGAATATCCGAAAGTTTTAAGCAAATTGCTGGCTAAATAGTTTGGGAATTTTAATTTTCATCAAATATGTTTTCAAATAAAAATCTCATTTTCTTCAACTCTCGCTTTTATACTAAACCAGTCAATCGACTTTTAAATCAATTACCAAACTTAATTTAGTGAAAAAGCTTTATTAGGTGTATTCATTTGTGAGGCAAAACTTAAAGGAACAGAAATTAAAGATACTAAATAGCTGAATAGGTCTCAGAATTTGATTTCAGTGAAAGGAAGTTCTTTTCTCAGTATGAATGAAATGTGCAATCACTTATGCGGATATTACGTGACATTTTCTATATAAAAGAAAAAAATATTTTTTATAGAGGAAAAGGATATTAAAGAAATTGGACACTATTAATTAAAAAAGACATGCACTTAGGAAACATTTTCATTCTCTATTCAAGCAATGCGGAGAAACTCAGCAGTCCACGTTCAGCAAACTATTTTTAATGTTTACAGTATAATTAATCTAAATTTCCAGTTAAAAATAAAGTTTAATTTACAATAGATTTTATTTTCTGGTAAAATGTAGTTAGCCTAATGTTAAATCGATTTAAGTCTCGAAGAGTCTGTGTTGAGTTAAAAGAATGAACATGTTTTGAAAGAATAAGAAAGGTGCAAATTACTTTAAAATTAAACGAAAATCCATACGTACATGAATGAATCAGCATTTAGATGACATAAAAGAATTCTAATATCTGACACTCCTTCATTCATAGCAATTATTCTTTTTTTTTTTTAAACCGTGAGCGTACATGTGAAAATGTAATTAATAACAAGCGTACAACACTATCTTTTGACGATTTTAAGGTTTTGTTGCCTTCATTTAAGAATGAATTTTATTACTTTCTATTCGTTTTATTAACAATATTTATTTAGGAATAAATAATTCGAAACGAAATGCACAGTCTGTTCTTGTGCTAGTGGAAAATTTAAAAATGTCATTTCCGTTAACAACTTGACTTCAAACTTTGCGGCTTTATAAAACATTTATGTATTTATCATGTGTATTGTAGCAAAATTATTGTATAAAGTGAAAACTTATTAGTATTGTATCATTCTTACAATTTAATGAGGGATTTTAATAAGTCGATTTAAAAATTTATAGTGATAATTGTTACAGAGCGTCCAGATAAGAGCACTGTTCCTAGCTTTCATACTGAATTCCTTATCAAAGTCAATTAACCTTCAATCATGGTTATAAATTCATACACGTGCAACCGGTAAAAAGTAATGACCAATATTTGTTGACCAAAGATCAGATTTAAAGTACAGGTGCGCGCGAGCAAAACTCTTCCTCCTCTGTTTTCCGCGAGCCCAGAAGTTTACAGAATAATTAAATGAAAATCAAGAATGCTATATTTTAATATGTATGGAATTTCTCTATTTTCGATTTTACCGCAGCGCCACAGTTATTGTGCAAGAAATAAAAAAAACTCTCTTAACCCAGACTTGTGACAAAACAAACTGAGCATGTTGAATCGCCTCAAGAACTAGTTGGTACCCGTCAAAACATGACGGCTAGATAGTAAAATAAATGTACTAATACACAAATTATACTCAACACATCGTTGCTAATGTTGAAAATCAAATAATGCGCAGAAAACAAATTAAAGTTTAAGCGGCTCGTGCTTAGGTGAGTATCTAGAGACAGATTTAAAAATATCACTGAACATGCGTAGAAAGCAAATTTTTAATTGTAAACTTATCGCATCATTAAATAGCGCGAAAATAAACAATTTCCCATCAGGTTTAATCTTATATTTCACAAACATAATTATCATAAAAATAAAAATGGCAGAGAGAATCTCCGAATAAACGTGTTTATCATTAAAACATGTCACTGACATGCGCAGAAATCAAATTTTAATAGTAAATTATAGCTCAATAAAAATTGCAGTTACAAAAACCAAATTTGACAAATCTACAGATTACAATCTTTCGTTTAAGACCAAAATGAAGTAAATGGATGCAGTAGTTTTCTCTCACGGACTGCCCAAAAAGTCGACTTAGGAACTTAAATATATAGATAAGCTTTAGATGAGTTTTCAAACAACCGACTGAAAGAAACTCATTACCCTAATCAAACCGCTGAATGAGAACAGATGACAACGCGAATCGAATATTCTTTCTAGGATGGGTAATTTCAAACGATAGTGGATGTTACCCCACTAATGATATTCCAAGTAGGTTCGGCGACACAATCTTGACACTCACAAAATCAATTGGTATCTTATCAGAAATTACATAGCTTCAGTAGATCATCAATCAAAGCAGATAAATCATCAATTCTAAGTTCAGACTGGAGAATGCTTGAAGAGATAGATTACTTATTACTGGCAAAACAAAACATTCACATGACTCTAATTGACATAACGGTCAGTTGTGGATAATCTACATGCTATATAATGACGCTGTGAAAGATTTCTGATTAATGATGTGAGGGACTGGTCACCCCCTTTTCAACAGGACAGTAAAACCTTCCTTTCTACATAAATTCATCCCCCCCCCCAATATATATAACTGGACTAGAGAAGACATTCAGCATATAACCTGAAAAGGTTTTACGAGAGTATATAAGGAAAGTCAGATATAATGCTAAAGAATTCATAACCAACAATGCGAATCTAACTAATTAAAAGTTATCATTGTGGAGAAATAGCAAAATTAAATTTACAAACGATTACACGCAACAAAATTCAAGCTGAATTATTCCTCTGCAGAAGTTGATGCGGATTTATACTACGGAAAAAAGAAAAAGTATAGAAAAAAAGAAAAAGTCAGGCACTGAAAAAAATTTAAAAACGTTCTCTATGAATAACGGTAAGTTAAGTCAACTCGTGATTTCGAAAGCAAATTCAGATTTCTTCCTCAGGAGTGGAGTAGGAGAACGTACTATACAACAAGCCAGGAAAGGTAAAATGGCCATTTACACAGACAAATTAGCGAATTGAAATAAGTGCAATAATTTATGACCTATTTTCCGGTTTCAAATCCCGTAATGGATTAAATATTGATACACTTAGCTTGTTGATTTAATTCAACGGATTATTTATTATTTATTTATTTTCACGCAGTTATACGAAAATTAATGCTTGTAATCTTAAATCTTTGGTATACACCTACAGGCATAGATGTATGTAGGTATTACAAAACGGTATTGAAACATTTTTAGGCGTATACTGTATCATATAGTAAAGCTAATAAAACGATATTTTTAACGTTTTCCACAACATTTTACTCCAGCCAGCGACACGTAACGTTGGTTTGTTTATACTTATTTGATAATTCGACTAAGGTAAAATTTTTCCCACGATAATATATTTTGTCATGCTTCCAAAGTCAATTATTAGCCTTCCCATTAGTTGAAAGCCACCATAAAAACTGTCTGCTAGAGTTGAATTCCAAATCTCGAGGACGTATTCTACAAACAGAACTATACCGCCGATATGAAGAGAAACCATTTTCAATGACCTGATTCGCATGCTTCGAGGATTTGTCTTTGGGAAGAGCATGTTAAATATGCAAAATCCCAACGCCTACTGAATGTTAAGTAAGATACACATAACCATTGTGATGAAGTTTGTACAACCCTACTGTCAGCTGGAGATTATGGTTAGACAACTAGTTTGAGGCGGAAATGGACGATTTGATTCAAAACAGGGGACAAAGCTCCATGACGCCTGACCAAATGATCTATATATAGTTGAAACACAATCCTTTTCCAATAAGTGAATACAGTTGTTCTAGACCAGTGGTCACCAAATGGTGGATCGCGGTCCGCATCCGGACCGCAGGCAAAGTTTTTGTACGGGCCGTGACGAAATTGTGTATTTTCAGAAAATAGCAACTCAGCAGCGATCCAAAATGTAATGAAAATATTATATCCTACCACAGTATTATTCTTCAAAGTGTGTTTTGTTGCAGCCTGAATCCCAGTCTTCAGAATAAAATACAAACGGTGATACAAATAATTAACTTTATAGGGCAAAATAATCTCTTTAAGTACCGTCAATTTAAATCATTTCTTGAAGAGACTGATGCTCAGTTTGACGACTTGCTTCTCAACAACAATGTGAGATGGCTAAGTAAAGGATTGGTACTTGAAAGATTTTTTGCAGTATTGGAGGACATCAAAGAGTTTCTTTCAATTAGTGATCAAAGAGTAGCAAGTGAGCATTTAGGCTTTCTCCTTGACGTTGAAGAAAACGTGGCAACCATCGCATTTTTACTGATCTTTTTAGGCACCTGAATCTTTCAAACCTCAAACTACAAGACAAAGGAAAACTTGTGTGCGAACTTTTCTCAGAAGTAAAGAGTTTTCAAAAAAGATTGACCTATTCCTCCGAAGATATTAGCGGCGAACTTTACATTTTCACACCTTAAGTCAGTTTATGACAGTAATGAGGGCATTGACATCAGCCAATTCGAAGATTTTTGGAAAAACTTAATCTGAATTTCAAGATTTACTGACATATGAAAAATTGAGAACGTTGTGCAGCTGGTTAACAGCAGTTTTTTTCACTTATGCCCAATGGTGTATAGACCAGAGAAGCGACAGATGTTTTCAAGAGCAACAAAGCTGCCCTATAGCTGGAAATAATCGAGTTCCAAGAAGATGTTCTTTTAAAGGACATTTATGCTCAAGTTCCAAAAACTCTTGGTAGTGACCTATTATGGATTAAAAATGTGTTGTGAAAAGATTATCCAGAACTCAAAGCTTTAGTCATAAAATTGCGTACCATGTTTGGCCTCAACTTACGTATGTGAAACAGCATTCTCAAAAATGAACTTCATTAAGGACCGGTACAGATCTCGACTCACAGATGACCACCTTAAGCTTGATGAGAAATCAGCTGCACGAACATGGACCCCCAAATTTCAAGCAGGTTGTTCAAAATAAACGTCCCCATTTTTCCCATTGAGCATTAACCACGATGAACTTTGTGAGAAGTCTTTTTGAATTTATATGTACTTTAACTTGATTTTTCTTGTACTCCAAATACCATAATAAAAAAAACTTGATTTGATAAGTTATGCACTTCATTTCATTGGTATCTATTGCGTTTGGCACGGTAAGATAACAACTGATTCCAAAGAAAGTGTTAACCAAGCAAAGTAAGTGGCCTAGTTAGTAGAGTAGTTGGCTAACATGGTGGAAGCGGACAGTAGAAAGAGTTGAGAGGAGGCTTAGTTTCCTGGACAGCGAAAGTTTGACAATGTTTTGAAACGGACCTACGGAAAAATATTTGGTGACCACTGTTCTAGACAATACGTCAAATTGCTCCCCCTGGCTGGGAAGAATCCGAATAATCCAACGATAGGGGTTCATGTTTTCGTCGTTAAAATGTATCATATATGGCGATGATAAAAAAAAAAAAAAATAATAGCATTTTTTCAGCTCGTAATATCCAACAACTGATCAATACATTTTTAAATATTTAAATGCACGTTTTAATATTTAAATGAACCGGTAAAAATAGCAGCAATAGCATAACATTTACCTTGTTTCGGAGCTTAAATATTACCTATACGCATTTCGAAATATACGCAATTAAAGGGAAATTGATGGTGATAGAGAACGATATGAAAGACTTATAAGTATAGCTCCTGCGAAATATTTATACACACACTTTTTGTCTGCATGTTAAATAGACACATGCCTAACATCAGCCTTTTAAGATGTAAAATTAAATTTTTAAAACGAGGATAGACTTTAAAGAATTACTTTCATTCATTGCTCTCCGCCTACCTTAGCGTCATGTAATACTCGGATTTCATATCTTTGTTGATGTATTTATTTTTCTTTTGAGACGAGCTAAGAGAATACCGCGTTATATCATACAAGAATGTTTTCATTTCACGAAGAATTCGAGAGACACATGATAGCCTGCAAAAGAATGTTCCGCCCAGAAAATTCGCACTCATTTATTACTTGTAAAATACATCATCTGTTAAAAGTTATAAAGCTTCGTGTCGCTACACTTGCCCCTGTTTACGGACAAATCATTTTTCGCTTTACATATTCAAAAATATTTGCAGCGAGAGCGATAAATTAAAGCCGCATGAAAGTACTGTCGAACAGTTTAGAATGGATATACACAAAGAAACAGAGTCGGAGTAATAAGGCTGTACTGCGGGTAAACGCTCCTACATTCTAATCTTTAAATAAAAACTTTGAAATAACCTGAAAAGTGAATACACAGCTCAAGATTTCCATTTTATTACGGAATTACCCTCAAAGAAGCCATTGATTAATGACGGAACACTGAAAAAGGACTGGGTTTAATTAATTACTATTGAAGGTTGAAATAACGAACAGATTGAAATTCACCAGATGAAAACAAAAGGTAGAAAGTAATTCATGGAATGCAGATAGACCACGAGTTTCTGACCCTTAATACCAGCAACGCTTAATGTAGTGCTTTTCTTCCGGTGATACACAGAATTATTTGCAGTTATAGGTAAGGTGGCAACGTCGAAGTCCCCGAGCTCGTTCGACGTTTAGTAGTGAAGATCTTACTGCAGCAAGACCACAATCTTTTTTTCCCTCCTTCCAGCAAAGTTTTAAGCTACATGGATATTATTTTCAATAAGTTTTTAGATACTTTGTGTTATTGCTTCAGTTTCTCTTTGGTGACGATATAAGTAAAGGAAACATTTGTTTTCATAAATTCGTTATCAAGACTAATAAGCCTAAAGGTTAATTATTCACCTGGCACATACTCATTCTCTCACGCGCCCATATGTATATGTTTATAAGAGCTGAAGTATTGAGTAAGGATTAGGTTCCCAATGTTACGGAGGAAGCACCGATATATAGGAAAAATGATCATCTGCAAACCATTCAATCTATCTTAGGTTTTAATTGAAGGGTTATGCAATCTTCATACTCATTCTGCATAAGAGCATAATAAGATCCGTAGTTGCATGACATCTAAAATAATATTGTATCTCTACTTTCAAAGAATGCTCTTATATTTGCTAATCTAGGGAGAATTTTCTCATTTACGAAATTGAGTTCCCCCCCCCCAAAAAAAAAAAATATAGTAAAATAAATGGCAAAATATTCATTGCAAAGGATATAAGCGTATTAATAATTTAATATCTGTTGGAATGGCAGAGCGTGTAGGAGTAATAACTTTAAGCATTCACCTTTAATTGAAGATTACACTCAGACATATAAAATATATGAATACATAGCAATGAAAAAGTTCATTAGGTGTCTGGTAATAGAAAGGGAAAAATTGCACTTACCTAAAAAAATGTCTCTTTACAATCACATTCATATTTAATACGTACTGAGTGACATGAAATTTAGGAAGAAAATGTGCGAATGCAGCAAATTGTGGTAAATAAGATGTTTTATTTCCATTTCTTTTAGGGTATATTTTAACAGATTACTGGCAAGACCAGTAATGACTTTTAAAAAAGACAGTAATTTCACGCCCCGCGATTCATTAAACCTTCATTCATTACGATAAGTGAGCAATTTCTACAGCGGAGGGAAAGGGGGAATCTATTTTTTTTTTTTCAAATTACGAAAATAAATTGGCTCGCGTTCCCCAAGAAATAATAAAATGCGAATGAATTGGGGGGGGAAATCACGTAAATTACGAAATGCTAAAAAAAAAATCAATAAATAAAAAACATAATCAAGCAAAAGAAAAGGGTGATAGTTTCGATCTTCCAGCGGGAGCGGGGCTCTACCTGCCCAAAAAGTAAGGGATAATTTCCGCTTTCGAGCAGTGGCAGCTGCAGTGAGAAGTCATCGCCAGTTGTCATCCGCATTTCGTCAACGAAGCTAATTAAGACGTTCGCTAGAGACCTCCCTGATTTCGCTTCCCTCGTCTCTCCCCTCCTCTCCTGTACTGGGATGACTCACCACTGGGCGTTACGACGCGTTGACCCCTTGTCAGCCTCTGCCGTGAAAAGAGATACCCCCTAGAGCTCTCTCCCTGCCCATATGGGACCGTTTGAGGGACCCAATCACCCCCCCCTCCTCTTTTTTATGGCTTCATAGACACCCCGCCACACTGAGGGAAGGTGGCACAGCCACCAACCTTTGGCAACACATTGCTCTTTCTTTTGGGCAAAAGCAAGTAAATGGACAAATGATGTTGCGATTGATTTCGATTGATTCGACAGCTGCACTGGGATAAACAGGATTGCAAGGGATGTCATAAAAGGACCCTGCTGTGTAATGACTCTATTAAGTAAGTTGTGACATGGAAAATAGTTTTAGAATTGAGAATGACTAGAAGCGAGAGTTATTCATATCTGTCGAAACATTTGAATTTTGATAGTCGCGACCTCATATATATATATATATATATATATATATATATATATATATATATATATACTATATATATATTATACGGCTGAAATATTCCAGAAGAGTCACGTTACTAACATTAACAAAGACAATTAAGTCCTGTTTATTCTCTTCATGAGTAGATGGTTTATTTCCAAAAATTTGACAGCAAAAATCGTAAAAAATGGATCTGAGCGCATGTTGATTCAGGACTGAGACTTTTTGAAAACTCCGTTATTGACAGATTAACAAAAAATTTAATAAAGAAAAAGGGCAAAAAAATAAATACGCCATTTTTTTTCTCGTGCTAGCCTTTTTATTTCCTGTGCCACTTTTAAATCTTTTAAAATTCGAGGATAAAATTCTTGAGAAAGCTGTATTTTCTCAAAGTAATATGGTTGATATAACACATCAATTCTTAAGAGAAAGACGCAGACAGTTTCAGACTGAGTAAAATGAAAAACTGATTGAAAATAAACAAAAGTTTTAGTCACCTGCTCTGAACCAAAGTGGTACGTAGTTTACTCGTGTGATTCAACGAATACATGCTTGATAACATATGAACTTTACATAATATGGTATACTATCATTTCATAACTGAGAATCATACTCAAGTTTTTCCGATTCAGAGCAAATAATTCTAGATGTTTGTATCGAAGCGTTAAATACATTAGTGGTCTCTCCCACAATCAAACAGCGTCTTTAACAGAAAATTCTAGCATTCAGAGACATCATATATGAATGCGTTTTTTTTTTTTTTTTTTCTCATGTTCACTTCCGTAGTGGTGATGAAAGAACTAAACGGCAATTAGGCAAATGAGCGAAAAGTTTTTCCATTTGAAATCTAAAAGCTAGACACCGCATCCCTTACCCATATTTGTAAAAGTAAAACGCATTGAGCATGAATATCAAAACACAAATAAATGAATTATTACTCTTTTAATAAAATCTCAGTTTCAATATTTCGTCCCAAAATTTTTGTAATTCGTCCCAAAATTTGTATATTTTAGAAAATTTTGCTCCAGCGTCTTTTATGCATACATACAAGAAAATTATTAAAGCGACGTTTACAACCGGGATTTTTTTATACTTTTATAAAGAAACTACTTAGCTAAGCATCAGCTACATAAAACTTAAAATTTCAAATTATTCATTATGATTCCTGCATCGAAATTAAGGCTCTCAAATTCTTATTAAAAATTATTTGATTAAGAATCTAAAAATAAAAAGAAAATTTCAGCTTTTTTCGTGATTTTTTCCCCTACGAGGACACTTCATCAGTTAAGTACCAATCGATAAAAAGTCAGTGACAAGTCTTAAAAATGAAAGAAATTAATTTTCACGAACGACAAAGTTATAAAATATTATTAATTGCATCAAAGGAAAGTTAACGGAATTAAGACTTTGAAAAAAGTTAACATTTTATCGATTCAGGCGAATAATACTTTTTAATAATCCTGAAGGTAAAAAAAAAGACGCTTAATTACACATAAAGATATGTACATTTGAAAGTTTTGATAATTAAGTAAAAAATCAAGTTCGGCTTTAGTTGTAGTTTCAAGATAAAATGCGAAGAAGAGATGTAAACCTTCTGTTTACATCTTTTCTTCACATCGGTTTCCTTGGAGTGATGAAAATCGAGATCGGTTTTTCTTACTCGCTTTTTTTTTTTTTAGAATTACCATAACGACCCATACGATAGTAAGTTCTATCATTCAGCGCTTGATCCCCACCTCACCAATGATGTATCGATGATAGGTGATGAAACGATAATAACTCATCTATGCGACTTCAAGTATGAGTCCACCAACTATTTCCAACTAGAATAAAACATGTGGAAGAAACGAATTCTGTGTTAAAATGACATTTATAAATAAAATCTTTTTCCTTGAAACAGCATGAAAATCTTTAAATATAAAAATGAAGTAAATTACAAATTGTTTGTTAATTTTGCGGAAGACCTATTATAAGTTAAATTGAACTTCGAAAGAGCAAGTTGTTTTAACCTGGAAGCGTAACTAAATTTTTGCCGCATCACAGAAATAAAAAATAAATAATTATCTGCGGATAAAACAGGATTTTTAATTTTTTGTTTGAACACTTAAAAAAAATAAATCTTCTTACAAAACTAAAAGAATGGGTTTCTATTGATGGAATTTACTGCTAGACTTTTAACATTGGTTCGGTTAATTCTATAGAGCCCTCAAAGATGGATGAGTTGTTATTTGGAAATTTGAGCAGTTCTAGGCGATAAATTCCATTATCTTTCTCCCAAGAATACTGTCTCTTTTAAAACCGAAAAAAGAATTTTTCACACCCATTTTGCTACTTTGCTAATTTTCATACTAACATATGCTATATGTTATTATATCATTTTAACTTTTAAATAAAACATTGATAGTCCTAACTAAACTTGCAGTTATTTAGACAATAAAAATGCAATTTAAACGTCTAAAGCCCTGTTATTGAATAACTAATTACAAAGCCGAGCATCACAACTGCTTCCTTTACTTTTCCCTTGCTTGAATACTGCAGTAAATGTCGATTAGGTCTACCACGCATGAATCTAAGCGGACACATTTACAATTATATTACGAAACTTAACCTGAACAGCCTTCGTTTACCTGCAATGGTTAGACCCTAATATCAAAAACATGCTTTACACATCTAATACCATTTCATTGTATTCTAACTGGTAGAGGCTGAGTATTTTGATAGTACAGCGAACAAAAAGGCTAATCCCTGCTAGATTTAGCCTATAATAAGGTACAACGATAAAGTCAGTGATTATTCTAGTAGAAATATTCTGTTGACGGTACCGCACTAAAACCTCATTCACAGTTCATAATATTCCCCCCCCCCCCCCTCCCTGAAAATTCTGAATACATCATAGTGGCAAAAGCAATGGCGCCGTGTCACAAAGAGTGGGAGACATTTAGGGCAACCCTACGGAGGGAGGTTCTATTGTACTTCCTTTTTTCAGAAGCCTGGCTCCCCTTCAAAAGAATCTCCCTTGAATAGACGAATTCTCCGTTAGCTCCAGCAGCATTTCTCACGCTTGCTTCAGTATACTAGCAGGCTGACCTGCATCACTAAAGAGTAGATTCTTTATCCTTTTTCGTGGGGGGTGGGGATTGCGAATATTTTTTCGAGTTACGCGGCATAGTATCGAGTTATGCACGGCGGGAGGAAGCTTGAATGACTGAATGTAGGAGAAAACGTCATAGTCACCCGCGCACTCTCTACTTTCTTCAAATTCGTATCAGATGAGATACACAACAGAAACGAAATGTTTTAAATTCAAACTGTTCGTGATTCTTCTTTGCGAGAGGCATAATACTGAGGCTTCTTTGGTACTCGTCCAAGATGTATGCAGAGATAGTAAAATTACACCAATATAACAGAAAAATTTCAGCTTTGAACTACCTTAAGACGTAGAATTCAATAGATTAAAATATGCGTGCTAATATTAAAAAATATTAATACTCTCTCAATAAAGGTAAGGTTTTCTGTGGTAATCAAACCTGCTTTCTGTCGTATAGGAAAAATTATCGAAAGGATTTCTGATGACACTATGTGAAAGAATATCCAAATTAAATTATATAACAGTAAAATTATCGTAGTACTGTATTTTCATTGTGAATGTTGAGAAAACGTTATAGTCACCCGCGCACTCTGCACTTTCTTCAAATTCGTTTCAGATGTCAGTATACGAATGAACTCGAAATTTCACATATAATGAATGAAACGTGAGCGAAATTCTCAAGAGATAAATAATAAAAGCTAAAAATGCAATACACTTGTACTTAATCCAACACCAGTGACATGGACCCAAATAATTACAATAAAAAAGAAAAATCGTTAATAATTTTCAAGTGCAGTGCGCGTTTATTTAGACAAATTCCCATACCAAAAGTACGATTCGATTTTAACCTAAAGCAGTTACAAAAATGGTAGTGAATACCTCGATGTTATTAAAAGCATGGCGACGATAAAACATCAAAGAAGAGAATCATTTTCTCTTTCTACCGTATATCGAGTAATTAAATAAATATATATCAATCCTAAAAAAACAGGCTTCAGTTCTAATTATAATCGGAAACCCTAATTACCGTACTTTAGAATTAATATCATAAATAAGAAGTCATGAACTCTGGGAGAAAGTGATAATCATAGGATATACGACTGCAAACCCCCAGGATAGATTGTGACCAAATAAGTGATAAAGGCAGCGACTGGTCGTTCAGTCGTAAACAGCGGTAGCGTGTTCTGGAGGTTGTTTACCATTCCTTTAGTTACAAACCACAAACCTTACTTTATGGTGTCCTTTCAACAGCCCGAAGCCAAGCAACCTTTTATGCGGACACCTGGAGAACTGTGAATGGCAGAGGGATGTGAAAAAAGCCTGGGGTTTAGGGAGATGAAAATGCCATTCGAAATGCATCAGGAGTGCTACAAACTAGTTCCAGAGGTGGGTGGGTTTCATATTTGAGTGCTGAAGAGTCTCGTTCTCAGCTCGGAATTCTGGGAAATAGATTTGCTGTATTCTAAGGGTATTTCCAAAATTCTAGCCAAAATAATTTTGAATACATCGGAACTCTTACAAGTTTTTATAAGAATGTCTTCTCTCTCTCTCTCTCTCGTGAGCTCCTTGGGGGGGGGGGGGGATAAGGGGTACGGCTCCAATTTCAGCACTTGCTATTGGGCACTACAAGCTTATTGGGCTCCTACAACAGGATTGCGTTTTACCACCATTGTCAAAATCTCAATCTTTTGAGCATAGAAATAAACAATTATAGGTCTATTTTAATAACTTTTGAAAAATGCACATTATACGATCAAAATCTTTTGAATGAGGAAACTAATATTCTAAAACGACTCCAATAACACAACCTTAATAATTAATCTAATTGAAATAAGAGCAAAAGGATGCAAAAATATGAAAGTATCGGAACAATTAAAGACAGAATACATATTTAATTTATATTGACTAAACTCGAAAAAAATATCAGGCGTACTACATAAAAGAATATCGAATTCTCAACTACAAGCGCTATAAGTTTAACTCTTTTAAGAACTTACAGCAACTTTATATAATACATTGATTTTATGTCAGCTGGAAGAGAGCATGTACTTTCCTGCGATAATGAATAAACACAAAATATAATTTGACGGTGGTGTATGAATTAAGGGTGTGTAAGCTCTGAAAGACTGCGGGTCTGAAACTATAATCCCCAGAACATGCATTTTATCGAAGGAATTTTGACAAATTAAGGTATCTGATTATAACCTTGCAAAGAAAATTACAAGCTTTTCAGCTTGATGGTTTTTAAAGTGATTTTATGAATGTCAATTTAAAGCTATCTATCAGAGAATGATGTGTCGTCAAAAATCAGTAACTGCAACAACCATTCTGCTCTTTCGGCGCCCCATCCATTCCCATATTTTTCTTTAATTTCTCTTAATGCACGAAGCCGTACTAGCAATCATTTTCACATTTTGTGATAACATAAAATTAGTAGCACGCAATCTTACGTGTTCTAGATACATTGTTTTCGTCTAATCTCGTAGTCAAAAAGGATACGAAAGATAGCCTGCGAACTTGAAAAAAGGCGGAAGTTTCGAAGAATATTAAGCGCTCCTCGAAGGAAATAAATCATCAATATTATTATATCTTGAATAAACGAGGACTGAAAAATTACGTGTATATGGAACTTATTCACGTCGCGGTATGGGTGCTGGAGAAATTAAATAGATCATTCATATCCATCTGAGCAGGGTGTTTAAAAAAATCATGAAGTCGATCCGTTAGCAATTTCACTTCGCTGAAAAATAACAATTAAAATCTTATATGATATATAACATGATACGATACAAAAATTTTATGGGATTAATGAGATGAGTTTGGGCTCCATACCATATTTATTTAACAGGCGAAATAGAATTGATTCAATTTGTTTCAATATAGTTGACATTTAACATATTTATTTCACGTGCATACAAATGATATTTTACGGAATTTTAGTGGATTATTTTTTCACCTCAGGAAATTCCCTTTCCGGTTGAGGAATTCTTATTTATGAGGAAATAAAAGAGGCGGGGGGGGGGAGGGGGAGGTAACCTTTCTTTTATTAATTATTAAGCTCCTATGCATTATCCATAACACCTCGTCCCCGTGTTAAGCCAATGTAATTTTTATTACACTTTTATCATAAATACTTCTCGGTGATAAAGAAATAATTGTTGACGTGAAAATTTTGCTTTAGTTTATCGAATTTCAGTCAATAGTACACACACACACACATATATATATATATATTCACACCTAGCACCTCCAGAGGCGGTATATTAAAAAACTTTGGATTTCTGGTCAAAAGGCTTAAGGTTGAACTCAGATCCAGTGGCGTAGCGAGCATAACCGGCGCCCGGGGCACGATACCTTTTTGACACCCCCTTATAAAAATTGAAATTTTCCGGAATCTCTTCTTTGTCTTGGGGACCATTTGGCGCCCTCTGCGAGAGGCGCCCGGGGCATGATAGACCCCCTTGCCCCCCCTCTCGCTACGCCACTGCTCAGATCACTATTTTTTGTTCTTTTCGCTCTTTCTACAATAATTTGTCTTTGCAATTATTCATTGTATATCAATAAATACATACATAAAACACACTATCATGACTTTCGATACCATAGTTCGAAAAACACCCATTAGCCTGGGGGTTGCAGTAACAGATACTCCAATTTAAACGCGCTCAAACAATTTGCCCTTTTTGCAAGGTGTGACATTTTACACTGTCTCCCCCAAAAGCACGATACCTTTAGCTTCATTACCGCTAACAGTAGAATAATACATACACGATATTATATTAAAAATACCGGTGGTCAGACTTGTTTTTAAGGAATACGAAGCACATTTATAAACACCACTAATATTGATAGGTGTTTCCATTATTTTGATAACCACTTGTATATATAAATTCTAAAAATGAATGTTTGTTATCTGCTTTTTACATAGAAATCCATTTAGAAGAGACGATCGTGAAATTTTACATACAGGCGTCGTTAAAAACAGCCGAGGGTTTTAAAGAACTTCCGGAATCGAAATTAATTACCGTTAAGTTTTAATCAATAAAAACCCAACAATTTTGAAGGAAAACTCCAGTAAATGGAAGCTGTTACATTTTCTAGAATCACCTCTATAGATTCACAGCTCAATTTTCTACCAAATGGCGGCCACGTTAGGGTTAAGCGAGCGAAAATATATAAAATAAATAAAACCAAAAAGTTTCAGTCGTATATTAAACCAGAATAATAAAAGAAAATAATCTTTCAAGTCAGATTTTATACTCTAAAATTTATATTTTAAGACATTTCGATTAATGATCGTCGTGTTATTTTGTAAACAAACGTTCTCTGTTGCCATTTTCATTTCAGAAATTTCTTATTGAAACGATGTAATGCGTAGTAAATGCGTTAAATATTTCCTTACTGGAAATTTAGACAAATTAAAGAATTAGAAAAAAAAATCTTTTGTGCAATTTATACATTTGTGTGTGATTAATTATTCAAGTGACCCTTTAAAGTGGGCGTGGCATTTTTCCCACTAGCCTGAAAAATCAAATTAATATTGAATTATTTAATTATTTATTTATTTATTATTTTGCTCATCGTTACCGGAACTGATAGGATTGTTGACATGTGAGCGTATTTAAAAACGGACAAATATTACTGCGAAAGTAAAATCCTTGAAGCGATTTGGCAATGGCTGTACAGAAGTTGAAAGAAAATAGCATAGTTTAAAGTGAGGCATATACGTCCAATAGATTGATTCTGAGTGATGGCACCTACTTCAAGCAAGAATCTGAATTTTGCAACTTACCCCAGAAAATAGATGTTGTTGAAAGCCCAAATTATGGCATTACAGATGTGAATATGTTATCCACTTTGTTTACAAATCTGATGTGCAGCAAGTGCAAAAAAAAATTCATTAGGTGCTGGTTTAGAGGAGAGCTGTGGATTTCACACAAAATTGAAGTTGTTGCATTGGCTGTACAGAAGTTGAAAGTGAGAAGATTGATTGAGTGATGGCCCCTTACGGCAATCATTTGATATTAGTATGCGAGTTGTTCAAGCTTTTTTGAGTTTTGTGCGAGGCTATTCAGCTCTAGAGGTTATTTGTATGTATACAAACATGCTTTTGATGTCAAGCAGAATTTTCAACCGTTACAAGAAAATGTTGCATGAATCAATAATAGTTTCATGAGCAAAAGATATGTATAAAAATCAGACATGAGGTTCGAAAGGAGTGGTGTTTCTCATAATACTATTGCAAACATTAGTGTTTCTTTCGACGGTACATGGCTTACCCGGGGACATACATCACAAATTGGTGTTGGTTGTGTCATTGATGTATTGGCAGGTAATGTCATAGATTATGAGGTGATGTCGAAGCACTGCGCTGAGTGTGAATATGCTAAATCTGATCTTGGAGAAAAATCTGCAGAATATAATATATAGTAGGAAAGTCACAAAACTTCATACAGCATAACCTTAATGCTTCATCGGGAAATTTTTTATGTTAAAACATGTTTGCAATGTAACATTATTTTGTACGCACATTAATTTTATACAAATTTGTGGTATGACTTTCTCAAGTAGCATGATTTATTTTTCTTGATGGTACCTTTTCTTAACTATCATATTTTGAGCATGTTATAACTTTTTTTTAAAAATTCAGTTAAGAGATATATAAATTTTTAAATATGTGTATAACATTTGACGTTTTTTTTTATACCGTGTTTGATTTTTCATGCAGCGTTCACAAGGTCAAAAGACACTTTGATATTTTTCCTAATCAGCTTTTAGTGGTAGAATGATAAAAGGCTGAATCTAGCTCAAGTCATCAACCCGAATAATAAATAAACATAATAACCCGATTACCAAATTGAAGTCAGATTTTATACTGCAAAATTTATATTTTAGCACATTTCGGTTACCGCCGTTGTTTGTAAATACACAATCTTTTTTGCCATATTCATTTCAGAAATTTCTTATTGAGAATATTAATGCGTGTTTTCAAAAGTGAAGTATACGATGTCCTGTAAATGCCCCGAAAATATTTCTATACTGGAGAATAACCCAACTTAAAGAATTTAAATAAACTTCTGTGTAATTTATACATTTGTGTGTGTTTAATTATTTAAATTATTAGATTTATATTTTTAAACGTTTATTCTTGCATTATTTTGGGATTTATAGAGTTACAGAGAGTAGCATCATCGGTGTGTGGTTTTCAAACGATTTTAGCTTTTCTGGAAATTAGCGGAACATTAGCTTCCAAAACAATAATCGTTTGGAAAGTTTTTATTTATATTATTACCATTAAAATGTATATCATAATCTTATCTTCATGAGCGATCGGTATTTTCATATGGTTTTTCATTTACGCATAAAATGGAAAAATTAAAATGCCACCAAAAATAAACAGGCTAGATTTCATGGAAATAAAAGCAATTCCCCAAGGAATAAAATATTATCAACCAATCAGAGAATTAGAAGGTGCAGCTTTTGTTTACAATTTAGTAAGTGCTGAGAGTCATTTCATGGTTCTGTTAGAAAATTCTGCTAAACCTGTAACTTCAGCTTTGTTGCTGCAATGCTAGGCTGAATTCTGAGGAGTTTATTATAAATTTATATTTTTTTATATTGGGTTTTCATATTATTGATATGTATAACATTGCCCGTGCTTTGTTTTAATACGATGTTATTTATACCGTGTTTAATTTTTCATGCAGAGTTCACAAGGCCAAAAGACAATTTGACATTGTTCCTTTTCAACTTTTAGTGGTACAATGATAAAAGGCTGAAGCTAGCTAAATTCTGAGGAGTTTATTATAAATGTATACATTTATATTCGGTTTTTCATTTTATTCATATGTATAACATTTCACATGTTTTTTTTTCCCCATGTTATTTAAACTTTGTTTAGTTTTTTAATTAATTTTGGTTAACAAACATTAGACAATTTGACATTTTTACTTTTCAGCTTTTAGTGGTACAGTGATGAAAAACTGAATCTACCTAAATTCTGAGATGTCTATAACATTTCACATGCTTTTTTTTCTGTGTTATTTGTACTGTGTTTAGTTTTTAAATTGAGTTTGGTCAACAAACATTCATATTGAACCCCAAATCAAGAAACGAGAAACATAGTTTATGCAGTTGCTTTGAGGTAATATGTAGATCAGTTTAATTGCACAGATATTTATATGGAGTTTAATAAGGAGAGGACGTTTCTATTATTGCTACAGAATCTTGCATTTATGGTGCGTGTAGCCCTAAATGCAGATTTCTGTTAATTTTTTCGTTAGTCAGTTCCTTCAACCTATACTTTAATACTTTAATTTTTTTACTACAGAATCTTGCATTTATGGTGCGTGGAGCCCCAATTGCAGATTTCAATTGATTTTTTCGTCTGTTAGTGCTTTCTAGCTATACTTTAATTTTTTCCCTACAGAATCTTGCATTTATAGACATATTTATATGGACAATTTGACATTTTTACTTTAAAATTTTAGTGGTAGAATGATCAATAAATCTACGAAAATTCTGAGATGTGTATAAAATTTCACATATTTTTTTATGTTATTTATACTGTGTTTACTTTTTTAATTGATTTTGGTTAAAAAATATTCGTCAAATTGACATTTTCACTTTTCATGTCTTAGTGGCTTATTATAAATGTATATATTTTAAGTTTTACTTTTCAGCTTTTTTTGCTCCAAAGATGAAGGGCTAAATATAGCTGAATTTTGCGGAGTTTATTATAAATGTATAATTTTATATTCGGTTTTATTTTGTTCATGTGTATAACATTGCACCTGCTTTGTTTTTCTATGTTATTATACTGTGTTTAGTTTTTAAATTGATTTCGGTTAACAAACATTCCACAATTTGACATTTTTACTTTACAGCTTTTACTGGTACAATGATGAATGGCTGCATCTACCTGAATTCTGAGATGTGCAAAACATTTCACATTTTTTTTTTTTTTACTATGTAATTTATATTGTGTTTAGTTTTAAAATTGATGTTGGTTAACAAACATTCTTAAAATCCCGGGCAACGCCATATATATATATATATGTGTGTGATGCGCTCGCCGTTATTATCATATATATATATATATATATATATATAATATTAAAAAACTAGTAATTTCTTAATTCAACACTCTTAACATTTAAAAACTATTAATTCCTCACTTTAGTATTCAAAATTACATCCCATTTTAATCTCTTAATTAGTTAACTCCCCTTGGACATTCGTGTTAAATTCCAAAAGATATTCTAAATTGTAGTATTGTCGTCCCAGTAAAACTTATGTAAAAATCCCATTGTTACAGTCTTTGATAACCCCAGGCAATATCATTAAAGATGGCTGACTTTTTAACGAAATTAAAAGGTGCGCGGCGTGGGGGTCTAAAAAATTCAGCTTTGCACATAAACAACAACTTTTATCCAATCAGCCACTAAGTCACACCTCTCTGTCACTTGATGAGATGAACTTATAAAACTATCTGATGTCTAAATTTAGACGCACTCTGTAATATTTTGCCTGCCACGAAATACACAGCGGAGGGGCCGGTGAATTTAATAAATATGGTGTACGCGTAAACTTGTGTCAACGTCTGATTCTTTCGACCAGACTATCGTTCCAGTAATCCAGTGTCACTACTGAGTTGACCGTAATGTGGGGTGCGGCATATTCATTGCAATGACCGGCGGCCGTTCTTCGCACGTTACACACACACACACACACACACACACACACACATATATATATATATATATATATATATATATATATATACACTGCTCAAAACAATTAGGGGAGCACATGGTTTTAACGAAATTACGCAAATACTTACACCGATAAATAACATAAAATAAATCATCCATAATTTAAATCCTAGCAGGAAACAGAAGAAGAAAACTTCGTATGCAAATCAAAGTTCATGACGTCAAAAACCAGAAATAGAACATAAGGGCGGAAATCGGGATGTTGCAGAAACGTCTGTTTCATTGCCTTAACTGTGAAATTCGATTGCTCAGTTATTCTTTTTGAGAAAAGGTCTCAACATCGTGATTTACCGGAATCCATGGCATGGCTTATTATAGGCAGACTTGAATCCGAGCAAACACAACGTAGTGTCGCGGACGCTGTTGGAGTCGCCAGAAGTGTCGTTGCAAGGCTGTGGAATCGATTCCAAGAAACAGGGAATGTTAGACGTCAACCAGGGCAAGGTCGGCCACGCGCCACTGTTAACAGCTCGTCGAAACAGAACAGACAATGCTACTCAGCAGCAAAGACAGTTGCTCTTGGCAACAGGAAGAAGGGTGTCCAGCCAAACAGTACGTAATAGGCTTCATCAGGGAGGTCTCTATGCACGTAGGCCAATGGTCTGCATTCCGCTGACCTCACGCCACCGTGCGGCCAGAAGAAGATGGGCTGCTGAACATCGAAATTGGGAGCAACATGATTGGAGCCAAGTGCTGTTTACAGACGAGTCCCGATTCAGTCTGGAGTGTGACACCCGACGTGTTTTGGTATGGAGGGAAAGGGACACTCGAAATAACCCCACATTTGTTCGTGAAAGGTCACAATACAGACGAGCTGGTTTTATGGTATGGGGTGGAATCAGCATAGGTGGACGTACGGACCTGCATATCATTCGGAATGGTACTTTGACGGCCTGAAGGTATGCAGACGAGATACTGAGACCTCATGTCATACCTTACGCTGCAGCCATTGGAGATTCCTTTGTTTTCCAGAATGATAATGCCAGACCGCATACAGCTCGTCTTGTGAAGAACATGATTGAAGCTGAAACAATACAGCGTATGGAATCGCCAGCGTGCTCTCCTAACCTGAATCCAATCGAGCATGTTTGGGACATGCTCGGACGATGCATTGCTGCGAGACCAAGGCCCCCTTTTACTCTCCGAGACTTGGAGATTGCACTTCTTGAGGAATGGAACAGTATTCCCCAAAGTCTTATCGATAACATCATCGCATCCATGGAAAACAGGTGTGCAGCAGTCTTAGCTGTTCGAGGAGACCACACGCAATATTAAAAATCTTGCATCATTTCTAAACAATACTTTTTTTAATCATTTACATGAAACCAAATTGTTGCTTTAAATAAACTTTTCATGTTTTTTCCATACTTTCAAAGAATTAAAGCTTAATTACAAATATTTGTACGCCTTTTTTTCTGTATTGCGCATTGATACGCTTGTACTATCCATTTTATGCCAATACGTGGCTGTTTCGCACGGTTTTCTTAACTTCTTTGCTTGCTCTCCTAATTTTTTTGAGCAGTGCATATATATATATATATATATATATATATATATATATATATATATATATATAGAGAGAGAGAGAGAGAGAGAGAGAGGCGCAAATTCTTCTCATGCTATTTCTTTTTGTTGTATCCTTTTAATAAACGATTTTAAATGTCATATGTTTATTTAATCAAATTTTCTTTCATAAGATCACGAGACTAAACTAAAGATCGCGTTTCGATCTAATTTCTTTAGAAACAATTTTTAGGAATAAATACTTAAATCCAAATATAGGCTACTGTTTTCAAAGTTGCAGGAAGAAAATAAAGTTCCCGAATATAAATGTTTACAATTCGAATATAAATGTTTACAAAATTCATGAAGTCAACTCCGCTGGATATTACGACGCAGTATTGGGTAATGGCAGAAGTAATGTTATGCAACCCATTTATTTAATAAATATGTACACTTCCCACTTTATATGCAATGGTATTCCTGGGTGAAGGAGGAAAGAGAAAAGTACTGACCCCCTCCCCCACACGTTGACAGCCCATATGATCGATTGTCCAACATCGAAACCTAACTTTGCTTCTGATTTCTGAGTTGAGTACAATGCAATATAGGAACAGAGTTATTTTAAAAGTTAATTCATTTTGGTGGCTCTTCTGCAGAAAAACAGATTATTTTAAAAAAAAACACTGAGATCGAGGCTTTGAGTTTCAAGTAAGAGCCACCCCTTTTAACAAGATCGGGATATTACATTATAAAACCATCGGATATTGTGTCCCAAGGGATATGCATTTTTCTCCGGATCACGCAATTTTACTTTGTGTGTTGGCTCGCCAACTTCCGGATTTATACTTCTGAGTATTAACAGCAATTTTTTTTTCCTGAGTTGTTTAATCGAAGCTTGAATTTTCCGGTTTCACACTTTCGGAAGGTGAATGAAAGCAGTGCGTGTCTTTTTGCCATGTTTTCATCATGCTAAATACCAACGACGATTAAGTAAGCACTAGACGTTCAAATAAGGCGTATTCGGCCAGGCTTTATCATCTGTTGTGAGCAGTCGTTCTAAAAATTATCCAAATAATTATAAATTAGGGTATTAATGTTTGTATCGATTAAGCTGCAAGCCGGAAGAGCTCCATGAAAATGAGTTCTGCGCCCGTTTTCCACATGATTTATGAACTGACAGATCGATTCAATATCAATCGCGTTCGATATTATCATCTGACTTTAATCTGACAATTCGATTCAACGACGAGAGATTTGATGTAGTAATCAGATTACATTCTAGAATAATTTGAATCAGCCTGATTTATTGAATATGAAAATCAGATTAGATCCACGAGTTTCATTATTGATCGGTATTCTAAAATACGGCACTCTATACGTGCATTAGAAATTTTCTAAAAGTCTGGGAATATAGCAGAGTTGTTATGCGAGCAGAGGATATTTTCTAACAAAAGAAGGATAAAAGAACTGTCCTCATACGAATTTTTGAAAATCTGACAAATGCTTTGCAAATTCAAAATTCATGAACCTGGCGAAATACTGATTACGTTTTTTTTTTATAATTATTTTCCCCAGACAAAAAGAAGCGGCTTTCTGTCAGAATTCAGTTTTATTATTTATTTCATTAAACCCTATATATTTCAATCTCTAGATAAAATTATTTTTTAATCTGTATATGAAACATAATTTTAAGCATAATTATATTGAATTATAATTTTTTTAAATATTTTCGGCATTTTGTTTGAATCATCTGTGTGTTTGGCGCTCATCCATAGATTGGTTACGACTAGGGTTGAAAAGTATAAAGTATATAAAGTATATACAAGTTAAAAGTATACACAGAGAAAAAAAAGGGAGCGGCGAATGGAGATATGCTAATATAATATTTATTCCCAGCTATGAAGAATAATTTATATTTATTACTTAAAGAAAGGTACAATTTGTGAAAAAAAAGAAAGTTCTTATTTAAGTATAATTCACTTTTTCAAGTAAATCAAAACATTTATAAATAAAAACAAAAGAAAACTTTAAATTCATAATACTTATAGCTAATAGTAATAATTAAATAATTTTAAAAAATCACAGTAAGGTTTCCTCAGTCACATATTATTTTTTGAGCTAATAACCCGTGACAGCAATTTGTGATCGCTTTTTACTTCATTATAAAATTGCTGACACGTTAGCTAGGATAAAACTTTGAGTCTATAAAGGTCGATTTCCTTTAACAGCACCTATTGTTAACCACCGGTTTTGTCAAACACCTTACCACCACTTTGAAAGTGAATCTTAACTTGGGTCAATCCCTTGAGAATTAAGTTGCTAGAGGTAATAATTGATATAAATATTTTTTATTCACAAATGAGGACGTCGTGTTAAGAAAAAAGATAAAAAAAACTGTTGGAAAAAAAGAGATCAGAATATAAAAGGAGTCAAAAGTGGATCAAAAAGGATATAAAAGTGCGTCAAAAGATCGGGACAAAAAAGAGGACATGTTCTCTTTAAAAGAGATATTCTGGTAGCACTAGTTGGGAGTTGAGAGTATTTTCACTGTACCTTAATTGTTTGTTAAGATGAAAGTCATGGTTATTTTTACTCCCCCCTCGAGTGTCACAGATTTTCCAACATGCTAATGATCATCCTTGGAGTTACTCAGTTTTATGGATTCCCCATTTCATATATTACGTTTCTTAGGGTTTCCTCGTGGTGTCAAAATCCTCGTGTTTAGACTCAGAGGAACCTCGAAAAACAGAGAGCAAGATGATACTCCCAAGAAACGATGCAATTAATGGAATCTTAATCGAAGATATTTCAGTTGACACTTTCATCCTGCTTGTAATCCACCTGCACTGAAGAAAAAAGAATTCGAAATCAACACGACAATCGAAGAGTAAGTATTACATTTTACTCTCTGAAACGGAATTTTCACTGTCTAAAATGGCAAATATCATGAAGGGAATATTTACAATCATTTGCGTTGTTCCAGTATTAAGTTATTGGAAAAGTCCTTCTGACGCTTTGGTTTTTTTTTCCCTTCTCCAATTACTTTATATGTATGCATTTATTCCACACATATAAATGCACATGTATAATAAATACAGTTTTGCATCTCGTATGTCTCCCAAGCGAGGAACCGCACCCCCATAGGAAAATGTTCGATCCCACCCTGTCTCTGAACCACGGGGGAATATCAAGGATGGAGCTAGTTTGAATTGCAAAAAGTACATAAGAAGAAAAGATACAACGTTAATAATGTCGTTTAATCAATTATAAAGAGCAAATATGCGCATTTGCTCAGATGAAAATCGAAAATCGAGATCGGATCAAAATTATCAACACAAAACACCCAGTAAGTGAGAATATGATACGGCAGTGGGGCGCAAACTGAAATTAGAGGGGTAGCGGAAATTTACATCATATTAAAATATTTAACAAAAATGTGCTGTAAATATGCATTTAATTTTTAAATCAGGCTTTTTTAAATTTTAATGTTTGTTCATTTTTACCTAAATGAAATACAAATAGATATTAATAAGCATTTAAATACAAAGTTTTAGTCACACGAGATTTGATAAAATACAAGAGCAGAAGATAAGCGAGACATATTTTTATTGTTATTAAGCACAGTAAATATGTACCCAAAATCTACAGTTCATCGATTTTTTAAATAGTTTGTCAAAATTTTTATGTTTCTTATTTCTATTTTTTTTTTAGTTAACTTTTTCCTAATTAAAAAAAAAAATTGCTACTACCCAAAAATTTTCATTGGGGATCGAGTGATTTTTTGGGTCACAGTCGAAAAAAGTTTGCGCATCACTGTGATACGGAATTGCTTGCCAGTATATATACTGATTGATTGGGTACAATACTATAATAGCGCGCAGGTCCCAACTGCATATTAGTATGGCTTTAATTCTTTAAAGTATTGATCCGATGTTGCCTAAACTTCACGAAATCCTTCCAGTTGTAAATGATAACATTAGACGGAGTAGATGTATTGGTGATCAGATTCATTTCCATATCAATCCACAGACTGGTATTAGAATTTAGGACAGATATGGGAATAAAGAAGTCGGATACAGCATATTGGCGAAAGCGTACTTGCCGCGCAAGGTTGTTAAAACATTCAGAAGTTTAGTGGACGAAGTTTTCCACAGTATATCACCGTCGTCGGGTAGCGGCACTAAAGTTACGATATATTTTCTATGTCAATCCTGATATGACGACTTATTACGTGTTCAATCCTGAACAATGTTTGCCGAACGCAGGGTATATATCGCGCGCTTACATAATAGTCCCAAGAAATAAATTTGTATATCTCAGACATTCTTCGAATGAATTAAGCAGATTCAGTAAACAATTAGGGCAAGATCTCACAACCTATATTGAAGAGGGATTGAATTTATGTAATGTCTAACGCTATTCAGAATAAAAAATTTAAGAATTGATGAAAGTGTGTCTAAATATATGACATATTTTACGATTAAATTTGAACTGTGGTTAGGTTATCCAGCCTCCGCCACGTTGCCGAGGTTACGGGTTGTAAGATCCCTTGGAAGGAGCGGAAGTTCCTGAGTTGTCTTCTCATGCGGAGTAACGTTATTACATTACGTTATTTTGTATACATGCTTCTCTTTTCTACAATGTATAATATCATCTCAAAGTGGATTCGGATTTATTTTTCCTTTTTCATCATAAAAACCCAAGAAAAAATGCTAAAATGTGACAATCTGATGCAAATAAAGTTTGTATGTGAATGTAAAAAAGTTACTAAAAATATACGCTTTTGATGAACATTTGGTCTCCTGTTTATAAGTATTAGACTGAAAAATAATATTTTCTAAAGTCAAATGGCAACAGTATATACATGCAATTAGAGTTAAGCAATCCATGCACACGAATATATACCTGGACTGTCTGTATCGCAAATGAAATCAATGAAAACAGCCAACTTGTCAATTATTTTACAAAAATAAATTGTTTGGCAAAATTTGTAGAACCCCTCCCCCTTCTGTTTTCAAATTCGACATGCTTTAATTTTGATTTGCTCAAATTATCCCAGGGTTTATTTATTCAAAGAGATCTACGAAATTCAGCGGTCAGCCATTTTATTTCATGGGTTGGTGCTCATGCGGAAATAAGAATAACAATTAGAGAATGAATTTCATTGTAGACGCCCGAAAATAAAACAATAATTACTCTGAATCTTCCTACTGAAAAGAGAACAGCAAATTAAACTGCAGAACAGTCAATACAACTGCAGGGCTATGTATATTACAAAATACGTCACCCGTAGAGTCACTGGAAAAATACCCTTAGATGTCAGATAAACAGAATAATTCTCGAAAAATACTTATTTAGTCCTCTCCTGTTTTTACTACATTACCTTATACCCTTTTAAAACTGCGTGCCGTAACTGCCTCACACAGAGTCAAGCTTGAAAAATCTTTCGCAATCATTTTGGGTAAGGCCTCAATTACGCCACTTTGAGGCACCAAAATTACAGTAGTTTAAATTAAGAATTTCAACTCAGGAGGGAAAAAACACGATTCAACATGTTTACGAAATTAAACTAAACACTTCGTTTTCCGTTGCAAAGAATTTCGACATTTTTTTTCTCTATTTCTATTCCATTCAAATTTCGCTAGCAACATCTTTTAATCGTGAAATTTACGCATCATTTGCGCAAGCAATGATGCTACCGTTCCCGCCACTGATTTTCACAAAGAGCATCTAAATTGGCTTTATTTACTCGTTTAACCAACTTTATAGACTCAACAAAACTTCGCATTGATTTATTCGATCTTCAATTCCTCGTTCTCTTTAAACTGCGCGCGATTAACCAGTGGCAGTGTTGTTAGATAACTTAATCGATGGTGATTATTTGTTTATACAAGCCAAATTACGTTTCGTACAGTTTTCGACGGTATTATTTTTTCTACCATGAACATCTCTCACTTCCTTTAACCTCGGCTGACGAGTGAAATTGGAATTTCCGGGAGAGTGTAAATTACAAGGAATTTCTTTTGTGCGTGTGCCTTGAGTGAATTAGCGTGCGTGAGCTGTGGCTAACTGGGGTTTTCTCATGTGGAAATTTCCTCTCAAAAACTAACAGCTGCAGATAGAGGCCTAAAAATCATGTACTCTCGAGCGATAGTAGATTTCTACAGATTAGATACCCACAAAATTATCTCTAACAATGGTTTTATGGTACGAAAGGGATCTTGATTGTATAAATTCAAGAAGCTAGACAAGTCTTCCACTATAAACAGGAAAACCAACGTAAATGAAGCACAAATAGCAATAAGATGCAATTATTATGCAAATCCTAATAGTCTTCCACTACCTTATCAGATAATATGGATAGAAGAGTATTTTCTTTGTCAAAATGAGCAGGAGAAAAGTTAAAAAGAGAAAAAATGTTTTCACAATATACTGAGGGGTCGCAACGAAAGATGTGATTTCCTGCATATTTTGCTCTTTTTCCAAGGTTAGTGAAAAATTTATTAGAATTTTTTCTCTTTGGCATACGTGCAAGCGTGTGGTGAAGGAGGGGGGGAGGCATCATAAAACAGGCTCCTCGAATCTTACAGTTGTATTTCAGAAAACTTACCACAAATGTAAATTTTTAAAACTGAGGTTCCTTTAATAAAGACAAAAAATAAATTGTTTGAAATTGAATGAAATAACATTTCAACAGCAAACAACAAATGATTTGGATGACCCCGAGGTAAACAACTCGTATAAATTAATTCTTTAGTTATGAGGTTTGGTTTGGAGCGCTACAGTCAATTTTTGCTACACGAAGGCTAATCAGACCGGGACCTACTGCTTAAAGCCGATTCCGAACGGCTACAAACGTCCATGGAGTGGGATTCGAACCCGCAGACTTTGGTACTGAATGCCAGCGCCCTAGCCATTCGGCCATCATCCGGCGAATATATGAGAAATGAGAAACCGCCAATCCATCAAATACGAACATTTAAGATGAGTGAATTCAAATCATTGGGAGTGTAATCACAAGCACTAATGACATGCTTTAGCCGTAATAAAGTAGCCTGCACTAAATGATTTTATTTAGTAGGGTTTAGTCAGAGAACAAGAAACGAATCTGGGGGCCAAAAAGATACAATCGCAGGCTCGAGCTTAAATAAGAAATTACTTATACTTCAAACTTGACTGTTTTAATAGAGTTTGGAGAGAAAAGAAACAACGAATTTCAGTGCCCACCACCAAGTAAAGACAGCTGAAACAAGGTTGGAAAGAATAAATCACCCCGTTTCTCGTCTAAATTCGATCAAGACAACAATCACCCATCTTTACGTCGGGATATTTAAAAAGACTTTATTTTTGAGAAACGAGTGTGGTCTGAATGATAATGCGGCCTATGCATTTTGTCACCAGCTTAACACAATTTAGCTCAAAAGATCAAAAGAGTATGTCCCATGAACAGTTTAACGGAAAGAATCGTGCACTGTAAAGGTTGTGCTAGTTCCTGTACACTGGGTAATAGTATAGGGTATGCCTCATTGGGGCTAATTCAGGCAACACTAGTAACATCACCCAGTTGAAGAGGTTCAGTTTCCTCTCATGAAAATGCTTTTAACCAGAAAAATGGTGCATTTTTATGAAGACCAATTTGACGAATCATCCAGCTTCGACTAAACATGAATAGTTCCTTGAACACGCAGTTCGACGATTTTCTTAAGCTCCTATAGTAGGTTAGAAAATCAGTGGGACTGCTCCAAACAATTCTTACGGACATCGATAATCTTTCCCATCATTTTCAGACAGAACAGGGCGATATTTTGGGGCAGAATGGCTATCTTTGAATCAAAACTAACTAGAGAACTTTCCTAAAGAATGACCTAATCCGACCATGCAGGGAATTAATAAATTCCCTGCATGGTCGGATTAGGTCATTCGCTAATAATCACCAATCTAATAATTGCTCGCATTTTTTAGACTAGTAAATACTATGATTAAATTAGTCAGCCTGAGCAACTTATTTTCTGTCAATCATAAAACCATATAAATCACTTAAAACTTTATATGGAACGCATTAAAAGGACGAATTTTACATTATTCCCCGATAATATATATACTATATATATATATATATATATATATATATATACATACACACACACACTGGTGTGCAATCTTAAGGATTGACAGTATTCCGTTGGTTTAAACCCGAAAAAGGAAACGCAAAAGCTAGAGGTGATTTACATAAGGATACCTGATCAGTAGAAAGATGACACACCTGTAAATTTCTAGATAGTCACGTTGCACGGTACGTGACAGGGCTGAACTTGATTACAGGTGTTTTTATGAGAAAATTTAGGGAATAGAAAGTTAGTGTAGACGTCATTGTAAGAAGTTAGAGAGAATTGCAATTATGTTACATGTGATATAAATGTCTAGTAGCACACAATTAGATGACTTTACGCGTAGTAGAATAATTAGTAAACTTGAAAATGGGCTCAGGGATAAGAGTTTGGTATTGTCCATAGTATTGTTTCACGTGTGAAGACCTTCAAAGCAACAGAGACAACTGTTTGAAAGATCTTTCGAGGTGGCACAAAGAAAACGGCACCAAAGGATGACCAATATATCGTTCTACAAGCCAAAATAGACAGACGACAGGCGGCAGGAAATATTGCATAGCAACTGCAGATGGTCACAGGACGCAAAGTGTCGCGGTTCACTGTGGCTAGACGTTTATATAAAGGTGGTCTATTTGTTCGATGGCCAGATCGTTGCATCCCGCTAATGCCTGCACATCAGGGACAAAATCTGAAATGGTGTAAAGACCATAAAGATTAGACTGCCCAGCAATGGGGCATGGTGCTCTTAACTGATGAGAGTCGCTTCAGTCTAACCGGCGATTTTGGGCGTCAGCTAATCTGGAGAGAGAGGTGGAAGCATGTTATAATCCAGAAAACATTACCGAAAGAGATCGGTATGGAGGTGCAGGTGTAGGAGGGATAATTCTAAATGGTCGACTGAGCTCTCCATTTTCGAACGTGGTTCAGTAACAGGAAACCGTTACTACAGTGCGGTGATCATTTCTCCCGTACGTCTTTTCTCAGGTGCCATTGGTTCTCAGTTCCTTTTAATGGACCAGACCTCATAGTACGTGTACTGTGGGTGAGCTGTTGGAAAGTGGGGATATCACTCGCATGGATTGGCCTACGAAGTCTCGAGACCTGAATCCAATAGAACATGTGTGGGACGCTCTAGGGAGATGTCTTGCGGCATGCATACCTCCACTTGAAAATGCCCTTGAATTGAAAAGAGCATTGAAAGAGAAGTGGATAATGTTGCCCCAACAGCTCATAAACCAACTCGTTTTAATCATGGTTAGACGCTGCAAAGCAACCATTGCAGTTATAGTACATCACATTCCTCTCTGCTAGTATACTTCAACTAGTATATTCCTCATCAATCACCTCTTTGCTTTATGAAAACTTTGAGAAATACGCCTTTGTACGATGATCTGTAATGCTTTCTAGCTGTTTCTAAATAAATTCTCCATATTAACCTCTGTATTCTTTTTTATTTTCACGTGTGATATTTCATTCATCCAAGTTACTCCATTGCGAAAAAACTGTGATAAAACTATTTGGTCATTTGCACACCAGTGTGTGTGTGTGTATGTATGTATATATATATATATATATGGTAGATCGCAATATCATGCTGTTTTCAAGTTCTCGTAGAAAAGCTTTCAGATAAGTAGAAAAAAGTAACAATCGTGGGATTTTACCAATGCTTAAGAACTGCAACATGAGGAAAAAAGAAAAAGAAAAACGAAAGAAATGCTGATATGAATCTAGCAACGACCGTGAGTCTTCGATTTGTAATGAAATTTTCAGTTGCTTTTTCCCTTCATCACGAAATCGAACTCCACACTCTACACAAGGAAAAGATCGGAATTTCTGTATTCGGTGCCATTTCAATTACTTCGAGATAACTTGAAATATTTTTGGAATTAAATTTTCCCCTGTATACGAGAGACCAAGTGTACTTTCACTAAACAGCGTAAATGATACGATGAGACAAGTAGACTGAAGGGTCCAGTAGTTTGACAAGCGGGCGTCTTTTCTTCTCATATTTCTTGCATATATGCGATTTCGAAACAAAGCAAAAGAATATTGATAAGATATCACGTGCTTAGCTTGGTAGTGGTAAGCTAAATTTTTCGCGTTTGTAGCGCCGTTGTTTTAAAATCATTGTATATGATAAAAGAAGTTAAAAAGATATGTAAGAGTAAATTTGAACAGTGAAGGAAACTGTATAAAATAAAGAGTATTTATGTATATATGTCTTCTCGCAGTGCAAATATGAGAGACATTCCGGCAAAACAGCATTTTCAGAGAACTATTCAGAGGTTATAAAACTTAACAAAAATCTGAAGGATTAGCTTTTAACATTATTCAAATACGTCTAAAATACGTTTTTTACAGTAATTGTTTAATCTTATTTAGCAGTCAGTGGCAATAAGCCCATCTTTACGCTTTGAAAAAGATAAAAGAACCGAAACCCTTTATCTGAACGGGAGTATAAACCAATTGTTTTAGAATATTTATAACTACTTATTGTAAAAGAAACTACTCATGGAAAAATGACATCATTATTATTCCTCTTTTCAGCACAAAATATTTTTTTAAAAATATTTCTCCAGTATGAAAATTTTTCACGTCGGTTTACCAAATAAATGGGGGAAATAATTCGTTACAAAACACCGAAAAAATCACTGTCACAACAAGAGAAAAACAGAAAAAAATACTCGAATATTTGTTCTGCTTTATGTCAAAAGGTGAACTGCGATTGCTTAACGTGTCCAGCTGTGGTTGAGGCTCCAGAAATCGAAACCCGGGAACTTAACCATTCAAAGCTAATCGCATATAAATGTTAATTATCATGAAGCAGTATACGAATGGAGCTTAATGTGTTATATTTCTCAACAACGAGAAATATTAAATCCTAAATAAGCAGGAACTTTTTTTCTGATAAAAACGGATTCAGATTTTCCTTTCTTCTAGTTGCCTAACACAAAAATATCTGTACAGTATACATACACAATCATATTTTCACAGATATCTTCAATAATAAAAAAGAGGGATATTTGGAAATATTTATTCACTTTTAAACTTACATGCTTCATATTGGAACGTACGGTTCAGGTATTATAGGAAAAGGGCGTAAGGATGGTAACAAATTGTTTAATTCAAGTTTGGCTTTTAATAGTTATGCAGGGAATTAGAAAACATAAGCATACATATGACGTTTATGACGAAACACATTTTGTTTAATTTTACGATAAGCTCTTCTGTTAAACAAACCAAACGGAACAAATGTTTGTTCATTTTATAAAGTATGTTGCTTCAGAGGAAAAAAAGCTTTTTTGTTGTCCTGAGGCGTTATATTTATACCTCAAATGATATTATCAAACGAAACATTTCTATGAATAAACTTATTTTTAAAAAAAATGCTTTGTTACATCTACTTTAAAAAAATTAACTTACATTTCTGTATAGAACGATGTGATATTTAGCTTTAAAAAATGATATTCAATTACCTTCTCTTAAAAAAAAAAGGAGCTGATTGATGGTCTTTTTTTAATGTTATTAAAGTATTGTTAGTAATGGAAAACACAATATTCCACGTTTACATACTTCTAACAACATCGATATTCGACTATGAACAATTAAAAAAAAAACCGAAGCTTGTATAAGTACATGAATGAATGAATACATATGTATGTAAATACATATGTATGTACACACACACACATATATATATATATATATATATATATATATATATATATATATATATATATATATATATATATATATAAACAGTGGAATCTCGATTGATCATTCTCCGAATCATCATTTTCCCTTATGTGTCGTTTATTTCACCTAGTCCCGACGATCATATTGCTTTGTTATGTTCCCCCATATATATATATATATATATATATATATATATATATATATATATATATATATATATAACAGTCATACATTGATTATATTGATTGTTTATAGTTATGCTCAAGAAATGGATAGGAAATATGAACTTTAATAAAAAATAAACAATATTCTATTTGTGAGCTCATAAATTTGAAATATCCAACATAAAGTAATTTTGATTATGCCGAATAAGAAAGTGTTTGGTTACAGCGTCCTGGCACAACCCTCAAACACAATTATCTCCTAATGACGATATTTATAGTTCTGGTAGACAAAGGTCGTTTGTCTTCAAAAAGCACAAGCATATTAAAATTATTCTTATTTGATTCTTTATACTGATATATTTTCTTTTTACAGTTACCGAGTGATTTAAGAGTAATTTTTTTGAGAGGATCAGATAATGAAACACAGAATGAACGTAAATCCTACATGTAAGCGTGCGCTCTTTACTTAGAAATTAATTTTAAAAAATACAATCACAATTTATGAATTATAATTCCTTGTTTCGTGATCTATTGTGAAAGAAATAAACGACAAAAGGAATATTGTATTTTTGAATTTTCAAACATTTTTGGTCTATAAAGTTTGATATTCCTGAAATCCCGCAACACGAAATTAAATTTTTATTTTCACTAATTCTACAAACATCTCTAACTATAGCATGATGAGGCTCGTAACTTAAATATCATCTCATTTACAAACAAACCGTCTTCAAAAAGTAGTACCAGTCGGTGACTGAAAATTCTCCCCAATTCCGAGTCATGAATCTTGAATGATTCAGATGGCATTTTAGTTACACTAAAATCTGTTTTCGTGAACTAATTTCAATTTCACCAAAATGCTAATGAATTAATTAAAGCTTCATTAAGTTCAACCGAATATCGGCCTCGGTGGAGGAACATTCTGTAGCCTATTCCGGTCGAAGCAAAAGAAGTAATTTCCTTTCGCGGAAAAGGCTGTCTAAATCTCTTAATAAATGTGGATATAAGATTTTTTTGTTGTTGTTTCTTCTTCGAAGGACACGCGAACATTACATGGGTTAATATCACGAAAAGAGTTCTTTTAAAATCAGCATTACATTTATTTCGGATGAGATAACATGCGGACTTCAACTAGTATTTGCACGTCGCTGAACATTACTATTTTAACATTCAACTGAATTGAAACGAGAAAAAGTTCGAGGGGATAGTTTATACTTCAGTGAAGAATATTTTAATATTGCAGGGACAACAAATAATCGCAGAATAAACCAGAAGTAAGGGAGCATCTACAAATAAAATTCTTTTAAAAGGATCTGCAATTAACTTAGTCGAAAGCGAAGATTTTTGTACATCAGCAAATAATGCTGTATATTCAGATAAATATTTTTTAAGAGATAAATAAGCATAAATGATGAAAGCACGTTTTTCACCTACTTATTAAAGAGATTAAAAAGTATTTGAGCTATGTTTTCTAATTATAGATTAAAGCTCGCTCGGTCTTGACTCGCATAACCTCATAAATTGGTGTTTTTTTTCGAAAATTTGATTAGTATTCTTTTAAATTTTGTTTCTCTATTTTAGAACTAGGAAGTCTCACATTTTTAGGTTAAGCGCGAACCCTGAAAGTAATATACTGTGTAGATACTGGAAGATTTTTGTTTTGTAATCCACTTGCAGCGAGAGATTATTCTTAATGATATTCACTGTAATATTTAAGCTCCTTGCATCGTATTTGTTTGCTTATTATAATTTTTATATTCTAACGGAGAGGATGCAGCAGATGTATTTACTACAAAGTAAAAAACATATATTGTAAACGTTTATTTTTTCGTCATTCACAAGTAGACGGAAAATCTATAAACTTATTTAAGATTTAGGTTTCCTCAATCATAATTTAGCTAGAATCATTTTATGTTTATTATTTATCTCAAACGGAGAGAAAGCGACATGTGTGTTTTTACAAAAATAAAAACAAAACAGCGGAATGCCTTTGGCTTGAAGAAAATGATAATGCATAAAGTTATACCATGGTTTAAATATCTGTAGTCTTATATCAGCTTGCATATTTTACTCCTGTTTAATCGCACAATTTCGCTTTTAATTCGCGAAAATGAAAAATTGGGTGGTTTTGAGTCATATCAATATACGCAGTCAAACGAAACCCAGACTCGCAATATTTTTACTTTTGTTTTGCTTTTAGTATGAGATAAAAGTAGATAATACGCAACACAGCACCAAGAATCTCTCCTCTTTTTTTTTTTACTTTTAAAACAATTCATCTTGAAAAAAATCTCTGTGTTTTTGCCAAAGAATTTTGAACCATTCCCAAACGAAAACATTTGATGGACTGCAAAGTGTGCAAAAAAATAAACGACGAATCATAATTAATCCCATATATAAATGATGATAAAAAAAAGATAATCTTTCCTCAAGATGTTAAAATATTAATTTTTATTTCAGCCTGAACTGAATTTTTTTTTAATGTTCCAATAATAAAAAAGCGGTTATTGCAACTGCTCTATTTCTGATTATTTGCCGATAAATATCTCAGAGTTAATCCAGTTCTGCAATATTTGTGAAGACGAGGTGGAAAATGGAGCGATAAATGATTCAGTTTCCGACCAACGAAAGCAAATAAATATCATTAAAAACCAAATTTTAATCTTGATGCAAACCCCTCAAGTATGAGTACCAATTCCAATACAAAGTCTTCAGTAACAGATAGAAGAAAGGATTTAAAAATATTCTTTAACAAAATGTTGGTCCCCCATTCTACTAAAGCAAATACCAATCAATCCTCGGAATAGGATGGGGGGGGGGGGGAAGATCGGTTACAAACAAACTTGAAGCGCATCATCGCTTACACTACTCTGACATCCAAAGCCACGAAGGCCGATTAATTAATGACTTTTAATTTTTAGTTGGTAAGGTTAACACACTTTCTGCACTAGGACTTGTGCCAAGGAAAGGACGACGACATTCAATTTTATTTTTATTACAACTCATGTTTAGCCTCGCGATACTTCGACAACAACAAACATTAATTGTAAAGAGAAAAAAAACCCTTGAATATTTTTTTCTTTTATAAGAAGGCGCCCAAGACTTTAATAAAAATTATTCAAGAAATCTAATATTACTGGCGACGGCAAAACAAGCAAAATTCGGTTTTTCTCTCTATCGCTATAATCTTTTGTAACTTTGATGCAGAAAATTTTAAATAGCATCGAAGGACTTAATTTATCATTTTCTTGTGGGATGTATGAAAAATAAAAGTGGCATACAGAATACAATGGTAGGATGAAGGCACAAGCAAGCATTAAAAAATACACAATCCCTACATAACATTATTCTTAGCAGATCACAGAAAAAATGTAACAATGAACTGAAGCCGTATTATTTTCGTACGGATTGAAGTTGATGCCACTACAAATAACAAAGTTTGCTTAAAATAATAAAACAATAAGATCCAAAATTTTTGTAATTGATAATTCACTAAAAAAATAGTTGCAAACAGGCTTGAAATTTTACAATAAAGTAAACACAAACAAATCCGAGAAATATATTAAGAAATAAAATATATTTTACTTAACTTTCCTTTATATATGTTGAGGTTGTATTTTATGTGCATTCATATCTTATTTATTTATTTATTGTTTATTTCAGGTGGATTTCAAATCATTAGATTACACTTAGAATTTGTAAAAATGACGTGCTGTCGTAGGGATTAGAACCTCCAATAAATCAAACTTCCGATTAATTAGAAGAATAGTAGAAATCATGTTACACGTGTATTGGGTTGATGTCAAAATGTTTGATAATTAGAATTAATCATACATCATATCAGCTATTTCAGGTGGTATTGGGAAGAAAAAAAATCTTTTTTTCATGAGATGCCATTGTGGATTATAATCAGTTTTACCCATACATTCAAAAACAAAGCAAAACAAAAACATCTGTACTCCTTTCCTCATCCGTAGAAGGATAACACTCGTGCGGGGTATGTATGCTGTCAGTAATTACTTCATAAAAGAGTCAAAGGGTTGAATGGCTAGGTAGACGGTACTCTAAGGATGACGTTGGAGAACTTCTTACTAGTCCGCTGAGGTATATTATTGACTTGTAGAAATTGAGTTATAATGTTTGAAAATTACATCAAAGATGAAAAATTGGAGAGATAAGGGTCTAAAATACTTGCTAGCGACAAAATAAAATTGCACAAAAATGCAAATTGAACAATGTAAAACATACAAGAATATTTCTAAGGGATAATACATTTAAATATCAATTTTTATTTTTCTATCGATAATTATGTACATTTTATGCTTTTAATTTTACTGAGACTAGGTAAGTAAACAGTCTTTAAGTTAAATTTACTTTTAGCATAGACGCTTTCGACTAAAATGTTTAATTATTATTTTTTCTCTTGGCTGCATATTTCAAACAGACCATGTTCCAATTCATCCGATTCATTTTTTTTCTCTCCGTATTTTTGAATTCGAGTTTCTGTAACTCAGTCCCGATAATTTTTTCGAACAGGATTTTTATTTACTTGTATATTTTAGACACAGTGAGAATATCCATAAAAATCTTGTTTTGCTAAGTTACGATCTCAAGAAAAATTGAAATTCATCGTTTAACGGCTATGAAAAATTAGACTAGAGGAGACAACAGTAATGAAATAAAAACTAGGAATGTATCGCAGTGAAGATAAAATGCTTCTTATTTGAGATAAGAATAATTGCTATGTAATAAATATTTAGCAATATCATTTATATTAAGGTATATTTTGGGATGTAAAATACTTTGTGATTACTTAAAATAATGTTTCCTTATTTCATTAAAGCGGTATAGGAATTATTGGAATCATCTTCAATGTTTCCAGAGGCACGGGTAGAACAGTAAACACACTCATTGTATATAATAAAATACAAAATTAGATTTGATTGATAACCGTGGAAAAAAAATGAAGATCTTAAACTGGAGTAATCATACAAATAAATGAGAAAAATTCTTCTAATATGGCAACATTTAACAGCTGAATATAAATAATGACCGGTATTCCACACAAAAAAATCCCAAAAATCAATACCGGATGCATGCATGAATGCTTTATAATAAATTAATAGGGAAAATAGATACGACTTAAATTAAACAAGCCATCCATGAGTTAAAGCTCAAATGAACGTAAAAAAAAAAAAAAACACCACAAATGTTATAAATTAAAAATCTCAGTAATGTCCATTTAATTATTCGTTATTACTTAATGTTTTTTAATAAATACATAAATGGGATTTAAACCAAATGCATCATATCAGGAAATATAAAAAGACTTTTTCAACAAATATTAAAAAATATATACTCACCAACTTAAAGCACGATATACCCTATAACAGAACTTGACACTATATCCAAAAATCTCATCTATAGTCATTTACGGAATTTAAATATCTGAGTTGAGAGTTTGTTAAAGTTATTTGTCCTCGAAATCCAATAATATATGTGAAAAAAACAAACCCGGAGAAATTATCCGGGAAACGCGTGCATGGCAGCTACGCTTCGAAGCGATCCATGCTCTCGGTAGAGCATCACGAAACAGAAAAGATGCGCTGTTATGAGTCACTCGGAATTATGACCTTTGTGGAGAAGAGGCCGGCCGGTCGCAGGACTTAGAAAACTCACTCTAAGTACTTCGAAGGTTCAGCACTGACTGACCGACCCGTGTGGACCCGCCATCCAATAGACAGCCGGAAGGGAAGGATCGGTGCCCGGATGCAAGCGCCATCTAGGGGCAGCTCACGGAACGGTACGCTCTTCGGTCAATAGCGATTCGACTTGAGTCAAACTCTGGAGCATGCGCAGAAAACACTGGAGCAGGAGTTTTTCAGGGAGAATGGTATAGGTACCGCGAGTGAAATTTCCAGGAAAGATGAAGTTTGAAGAGAAATAGCTGCAAAATGTAACTGGGATTATAAAGCGAACCTCGAAAATCAGCTCCCACGATATATGCGGACTTATGTTTAAAATGTTTTGTTTTGTTTTGTTTCTGTCGTATTTTTTATTTTTTTTGTGACTGCAAATTAATTTTCAAACAGCTTATGCTTTTAAGTGCTTGTATATTTTAAATTAGTAACATTTTTTATTGATTAAATATCATTGACAGTACACGTAATTTTACCGACTTTGCTCTCTAGAACAAATTATTCGCCATGAACGATTCCAAAATTTTTTTTATAAGAAAGATATAACGTCATTTCTAGGGTAAATAACAGTTATTGTGCATGCGTATATGTAACGGTATTAGAATTTAGAATAATATACCAATACTAACATTTAAAATAAATTTATGATTATCATGACTTTACCTTAATGGTAAACTCAACTTAATAGAGATGAACACAGGGGATTTAATATATCTAATAAATGAAATTGTATTAAGTTTCAGAGGTACTTATTTTAACTGTATGCATTCCATATTGATTAAATATTTAAAGAATGTTAAACTCTAGATGTATAGAATTTTTTCGTATGAATTTCATTACAAAATGATGGATTAATAAAATTCTACTGAAAATCTTAAAATGTGACACTATTTTATTGTGTTCTTTTGTTGACTGCATTCATTTCAATGGCATGCTAAACCCTACCTTTAAAATATCGAGATATTACTGACCTGGTCATAAAATAGTTCATCAAAATTCTCCCTAGACAAATTTCTGCTTGTACTAAAATAGTTTAAATTTAACCTAGAACTCAATAGTGGAATTGTCTGATATTAACTAATAGCATGAAAAATTCAATGGACACACCTTTCGTTCCAAGTAAATCTGTTACTTAGCAGGGAAAAATTTATGTAAGTATACTTCAGAAAATTTTAAGTCCAGAAGTTTTTGTTATACACAGTTATCTAATTTTAACACGAATTAATTAGCTTTTCTTTATCTTATAACTTTTCAAAGCAAATGGACTTAGGATTGAAAATGGATTTCTTTTCTCTCTTATCTCGTTTCATTTGTTTCCGGGCAGCTCGCAAGGCAGCCAATTTTTTCGGAACCATTACTCCCTACCAAATAGAAACTCCACCCCTCAAAACGGCCACTTTTTTTTCCGGAACCAGGGCTGGCTGCCATAGAGAAGTTTCACTGGGATATATATATATACTGGTTATCAAAAATTAAGGAAAAGTCACAAAAATAGCGATTACTCAAAAAGCTACGAGTAGAATTTAATTAAACTTACACACATTATACAGCACATAGGTAGGTATAAAAAAACATAAAAAGAAATCGCCAGACAATTATGGTGTTATAGAAACTAGCATATGTATACAATGAACAAATCGGATGTGTCAGTTTGGTATAGGAAAAGTACCTTTAATATGGCGTATGATCCCCCGAGAAGCAATACAGCACATACAGCGATGTGTGATGCTGTCAATTATGTGGTCTATGAGTTCGGTAGGAAGTGAGAGCCATTGCTCTTGCAAAGCAGTTGAAAGCGTGGCTAGGGTCCTAGGAGGAGGATTGAGAGCAGCTATACGTCGTCCTAAAGCGTCCCAAACATGCTCGATAGGATTCAGGTACGGTGATCGAGCTGGCCACTCCACGCGCTGAATTGCTCAAGATAAGCATCCATGATGCGATCCCTGGGCGGTCCTGTTATCGTCCCACGTTAACGTTATCGTCCTGTAGCACGAAAGTGTCAATCTATTGCCCTGGCATAAGGGCACACAAAAGCATAAAGGATGTCGTCTCTATAGGTGAAACATTCACATTTCCACGGGGATAGACATGGAGGTCTGTGTGTCCACCCAAAGAGATACCACCCCAAACACAGACACTGCCTGATCCGTATTTATCTCTTTCTCGGATGTGTGATGGATGTAAACGAGTTCCAGGCTCTCTCCAAATCAAAATACGCCTACTATCGCTTTGGAGGTTAAACCTGGACTCATCCGCAAAGAGAACAGCCTTCCATTGATCACGCGTCCAGTGGACATGTTGACGTACCCACTGCAAACGGTACCGCCTATGGCGTGACGTGAGCGGGACGCAAATGACTGGTCGCCTCACAAAAAGACCACCTTCGTGAAGCCATCTACCACGGTTGACGTTGATACCAACCTTCCAGAGTTTGCAGCGAGAGAGGATCTGCAGACGGAGCTTGCAGACGGAGTTGCTGTTCTATTCCTTCGGGCGCATAATAACAAACATCGGTCATCGGCACTCGTCGTAGCATATGGCCGTCCTTGGCTGAACCTCCTAGATGCCGAATCCTTGGTTAGAAATTGTTGCCAAAGTCTATGAACCACAGACGGACTCACATTTTGCCATCCAGCCACTTCTGTCTGACTTTGTCCTGCCTCTAGTCTCCCAATAGCTCGCCATCGCAGTTCTTCGGTCAAATGATGCCTGGAGGTCATTGTTACAATTTGGTTATGCCAGATGTGTAATCTCAGCCTCGCATATACTATTGCCTCCTTGCTCTGAGACATGCACTTTTATGCTCCTCGCAAATGACGTATTCCGACTGCAGCGTCACTACTTTGCATAATGTAGTACTGTTCAGTACCTTTTACTTACCAACATATTCCAATTTTAAACAGATTGGCTTTTTAGAACGTGTTATCCCTCTTTTTGTGATTTTTCCTTAATTTTTGATAACGAGTGTATATATATATGTGTGTGTGTGTGTGTGTGTGTGTGTATGTATATCGTATTAATACCATCCTGTCACATCTCAAAGTATCTTAAATTTATTTAAAGCACTAAACTTAAATTCATCCCCCAAAAAAAAGAAGTAAGCCAAAGACAGACGGCCCCAGAACCTTGCCTTCCCAGCATGCAATATATTATCAACTGATGTCCGTTACACAGAAAGTTCCCATTTCCATCTAATACTTAAGTGACCAAACATAATCTAAATATTTTGTGGTTTTAGAGGTATTCTGATGAATCAGAGCCATTTCTATTTATGAAGGTATTTCGAAACCAACATTCTTCGTCGTGCTTCCCCTTCTCAGGTGAGATGCAGTCTTTCATGCGTGGTTAGGAAGTACTGTTCGGCATATTTGTACTTTCCGTATCTGTAAATAAATGTGTTTTCATCTAAACGAATAACTTAATATAAGTTCTATGACTGCCTACCGGATTGAATTAACATCTGTGTTAACGTTCCAACATGGAGTATCAGTGGATGTTTGATCAGGATCTAATGCGAACTTCTTGTTTCTATTGGTGAGAAAATTCCTAAAGTGTCTGATGACACGATGCATTACACACGCAGTTTAGCGCACATTTATTTATTTATTCATCCTAACGAAGTCACTGAATGTTTATACCTCAACAAAAAAGGTTTTTTTTTTAAATTTCCAGTTAGAAGACTGAATAACTCGATTTTTTAGACTAGACTTTTCAGAGTAGACGTATAGTATGTGCCGCAATACATATACAGTATTTAAATAACAGTAACATTATTTAAGTTAGAAAGCATAGTATCACAGATTAAGCCTGTTTCAGTCATAGGTCGAAATTATACTAAAAATGCTTGCTTACTATCCTTCACATACCGGACTACCTCCGCTTCGAACAATGAAGTTGAACTGAGTCAGTGCGCAAGTGACTAACCCATTGTGAAATTCCTACGCATTTATATTATGGTGTTTTAGATCAATCACCTATTAAATTAAGATCTGTTGCAGAAATCCGTATGGCAAATTCTGTTAATTCGTGGATGCTTCTACTGTTTAGACTTTGAAAAGTCTTCCATGTTTTTCATATACTGTCGTGCCTTTTTTATCGTTCATCTCATTTTAAGTACCCGCTAAATCATTCAATCTTTTAACATCGCAAAATGAACAACATTTATTTACAGTTCTACATAAAATTCCATTACATGACATTCTCTCTCTTTTTCCATCTCTCTCCTTCTCTTTTTCAGAGTCAGGGATTTGAAGCTCTAAGTAAGGGACTGCAAGTAGAAGTGGACAAAACGCAGACATGCTGTCACCTCTAACATATACTCATCGTGCTTATCTCTCATTACCTTCTGTCTTCAAGACAGTGCGCCTTCAAAAGCTACCCATATATCTAAACACAATTCGTAGGCTTTTGTGATTTTTTCGTAATTCCCCCATAACTGCGCAAAACGAAATTCTGTCGCAGTCTTGTCAATTTTATAAATTTTTTATATTGCCGTGTGGGTTGTCTAGTTAATATTACGATATACTGATTTTCCTCGAGGGTCTTCATCTATACACCACATTGTTTTATTTTTTTAATCGTTGCCCCACCCGCAAATGAAATCTTCACCATTGACTCTATGCCCTGATGGGTCTAGACTAATCCCGATTTGGAGCAACAGGCGCATATTACTAATCGGGAAATTGTTCATCATTACAACAAATCCTAAAAAGGACCGATTTTCGGTAGACTTCGTCACTTTTTCGGAAATTTTATGTTGTCTTGAGCCATGCCTTTTTATGCTTTCGCTGAGTTGAATTCAACAGGTGAAATTTTGTTATCACCAGTTGTTATTCTCAAAGAATTTCGAGTTATATTGTTATGTTTCAGATATGATTATGCTCTTAACAACGATACTGCTTAACACTATTTGGTTCATACCAGTTTGTCCTTGATTGCCTACGTCATCTCCAGACACGTAAATATCACAAACAAGTTTATATCAATAGCATTTTTAATGTAAAAGCACTTCTAAAATGCATATTTCATGACAGAACAACCAAACTTCTGACTGATACGTATACATATGAACCAATTTTTTCATATTCTTTTAGCTGTCACCCTTTACATACATATTCTTCGATTTTTGTTACATAATAACTTTATTATGTTACATCTCAATAAAGGTTTAGAAATTCAGAGCCTATCCTGTTCTGCATATGGAGTACACCATTTTGTCCCACATGAGGACAGAACAACCAGGAAGCTGACTTTCATTACGACATTTCGGTTGTTTCAGTTCAGTGTTTGGTATGGGTGTTTATAGCTATTTCGAATGTCCTTTTAAAATGTAGGTTGTGATTTCTTCACCCCTAATAAAGCAAAAACTGACATAAGCGCTTCAAAAACAATTCAACCAACCTGTAAGCATATGGCATGCGAATACTCGTGACGAACTCGTAAACAAAATGGTTGGGTTCGTTTTAACGTGGTATGGCAGTTTAAGACTACAAAAAGGATAATTCAATCAGAGATATTTCTGCGCAAGAGAAAGTGCCCAGGTCTACCTTATTATGAAGTAGAATCATCACTGGAGCGCTGATTCCCCTCCACCAATTTGGTAAGCGGAGAGGCTGACGGATGAGGATCAATGAATTTCGAGACGTGTTACAGAAGGAAATCATCAGTCAGTTTCAATTTTGAACGAGCTTGGGAATGGAGGCCAGAGGTAGCTGTATTTCTGCTTGCAACTGGCTTTCGTGGTCTTTCTGCAGCTCAGAATCTTCTGATTATGCTTGACATTGCCGATTCCGTTTACAATGGTGCATCAATGGAATAGGGTCTTATGGGAGGAAGAGGGTCTATTGATGAGTCATAGTAAATGATACTGTATTAAGTATGATGTGTCTTGACCTACAGGACGCCAGGCAAGCGGTATTTGCCAGAGTCTCATGAAATATGGTTTGAAAATTGATGACGGAATTGTGGAGGAGCTTAACAAACCCGGATTAAATCCCCGATATCAACCCCGATAAAAATCCTTATGATGTGTTGGAGATTCGGTTGCACGCTAAAAGCAGTCAATCAACTACCATTTTTAAAATTTTTCTCCGTGGCACAAAAAATTAGGAAATATATCCTAGAAGCACCAGTTTACTATAACTAAAGGGAAGAATCTGCTCTAATCTATAACGATTGAAATAAAAGTAAGAGGAGGTCCGACCTGCTGTCAAGAACACCCCTTTAACCTTAAGAAAATATCAACAAAGGTGCCAAGACATGGTGTCTGGATAAGTACATACCAATGTTTGGTCCAACGAATCTTGTTTTTGGTGGTTAAGCCATAAACGAACTTCATTTTGATTTTTAGCCGGATACTCGGATAACATAATCAAAATACTTTCGGCCTCATTTTTTTTTCATTTTCTTTTGAAGAATCTGAATACGTAAAGTAAGGCTGATTATCAAAGAAAAATCAAATTAGTACTTTTGAATCGGAATATAAAAGTATCATAAAGTATAAAGAAAAGTCCCTTCATTATTTTTAGGCGTTCCAATGTTTCACTCCAAATACCAAACATGAAATTAAAATTATTTAATAATTCAAATTTATATTTTTTACATCTTTTGTCATAGCAAATATTGTTTTGAAAAACCAAAAAATCTGGCAACCTAGATGCAATTTGGGACGAAAATTCTTCCAATTACATTCGGGTAGGAGAAATTAATATCCAACAGACATCTGGCTGTGAATTTCAGCTCTTTGAACATTTTAAAATTTATTTTGTTCATTCAGTATCTATATTTTATATTTTTACAACAGAACCTCTAGTTTTATAATGCGTGATATTACTTTTGTTTCATTTGAAAATACTTATAGTATCCCATATTTTGTTACACATATTAGGAAATATTACCATTATTATATGGGAAAAATATAAAAATTTTTGTTCCTCTCTTTTCATATATTCGAGCGATAGAATTCACTACCTGTATTGAATAAATATCTGTCTGCTTGAAAAATCATTTTTATTGATCTAAGTTGATTTTCAAGTTGAAATTTATGATTTACAGTCATTACCAATAAGTCTTTCAAAAGAGTATAACGGTAAAAATGTTTACACAGTACAATTTAATTAACTATACGGCTTATGGCGATTCCGTCGAAAAATATGAGAAAATGAATTGCTTATTTATGGCCCTCCTCTTTTAATATTAATTTAGTTTATTGGGTGGAATGGGGCTCTAAAGATCACATCCACAGAGAGGGGAGTTTGTGCTATAACGGTAATCCCATTCTGTCCACTGACCCACTCTTGGAGAATATAAGAAGAGTATGAGATAGTAAATCAAAGGATAATATATTGATATTTATTGCTTACATAAAGCGTATACAAATGCTTAATATAAGCCATAAATATTCAGGGCATTAACATTTATATATAGTCTGTAGATTGAAAACCTAATGATTTATGTATAGCGAAATATTTCACTAAAAGAACTAAGAAATCACGTACAAAGGACAGTTTAGTCGAGAAAATCACTCAGTTTAGTTATAATTTTAAACCGGATATGTAAGAGAAGCAGAATATTATGATGACTGAAGGTCTTTTAATGTATTATTCTTTTTCATTCATTCTATCCAAAATTTCATGTAGCCCAGAAGATCTGACTTATGTAAGCAGGGTTAAAAAACAAAATATATGAATAATTCTATTCACGATAATTTCAGTTATGTTATTCAATATTTTTGTTTTCTTTATAGGGAAAACGCATATGGTTCAGTAGAATGATTCGCAAATTTAAAAAACTCTTTCTTCCTTCGCATTCAGAATTGTATATTTGTGAAAAGGAGAGATTATATGAGATAAAAAATACTATCAAATAATGAGAAATAAGGAATGTATAAATATTTGTAAAGATAGTAAAAAAATTGTCGAAAATAATAGATTCTTTCCTGCAGTTTATAAAAGCACCATATCAATATCACATTGCAATTATCATTGTAATTATCATTGCAATTTTCACTGTAACAATGGAATATTTAATGCTCGACTCAGAGTATGAAATTCATTTGGTTAACTATATATTCATGCATCAGAGCTCTTTGCAGCCATTTATAATTTACCATATTTAAATGCTTTAAAAGATATAAATTTAGCACATTAACTTCACGTTTCCACAACGCTAAACATGGCCTGGCCATTTTATTCGGCTTGTGTAGTGCACTATAAAATCAACCCGCATACTGAATACATTTCCAAAGCCTGGGAGTTTTTCTTCTTGTCTTTGATCTGGATTTTTTGGCGCTTAGAGATATCAGAAAAGTGCTGTTTATCAATATATTTTGAAACAGATATCAAAGTCAAGCTTTCATACACCACACAATACTTTTTTTCCGCTCAAATATACGGATATCTGGCAACTCGATGATAAAAATATGTTTATAATAGGAATAGGATTATATCCTTTTCTAATATTTTTTTCCGATCTTCTGTTATCTAATTTTAGATGTAAAACAACAATTCTACATGTAGTTAAGGCTTTCCTTCATTTTGCTCGACAATTTTTCTATTCTCCTAGTCATCTGCTTTATTAATAATTATATGAAAAAATACATAATATGACATCCAAATTTAGTCGCGATCCCGGCTATGGCTCTCTCCAGATAATGCACAAAAATTTTTCATCACAAGAAAAACTTTCTCTATGTAAGGAACGAGGAATTTGCCGGTATAATACGAACAATGTAATATAAATAATATTACCATAGGATGAAAAATAATCCTAATTACAAATAATAGAAAGGGAAATCTAGGATATCTGACATCAGCTAATTGCAAGAATAAAAGTTATCATTTTCAAGTTTTAAAAGATTCATTTTATAGCTTCATAATACATTGAATATTCGGTTTTATGCTGAATGCAACGTAATTTAAGATAATAAAAACTTCCTCTGCATGAGGAACTAGGAATTTGCCGGTATAATATAAACAATTTTATATAAATAATATTATCATAGGAACAAAAAATTCCTATTTACAAATAATAAAAAGGGAAATTTAGGATACCTGACATCAGCTAATTGCAAGAATAAAAGTTATAATTTTCAAGTTTTAAAAGGTTCATTTTATATCTTCATAATACATTGAATATTCGGTTTTATGCAGGATGCAACTTAATTTAAGATAGTAAAAACTTCCTCTATGTGAGGAACGAGGAATTTGTCGGTATAATATTAACAATGTTATATAAATAATATTATCATAGGAATAAAAAATTCCTATTTACAAATAATAGAAAGGGAAATTTAGGATATGTATAATCGGCTAATGGCAAGAATAAAGGTTTTCATTTTCAAATTTGAAGATTCATTTCATAGTTATCAAATACATTTAATTTTCGGTTTTATGCTGGATGCAACGTAATTTAAGATAACAAAGAATTTGAAATCAATACCCTCATGGGGTTGAAGTCCCGAAACCCAAAATTTAAGGTTGGAAATTTTATGTAGTTTTGTATAAAACCACGGGTCATTCCTGAAGGCGCGGGGACAAAACGCCTGTACTGCCTGCTAAATTTCCTTTAAAGGTAGGTAACCTTACTACGTTTAATCTGAAATTTGTCAGAATTTTTGTTCTTGAGCTGATTTAGAATATTATTTCATGAAAATGAGGGGCACTGAGTAGATTATAATTTCAACACATGTAGTTATTTCTTAAAGAAAAACAAACAAAATAATAATAATAAAATACACCGAACACGAATTTGAACATTTCCATTGTAACGCATTAATAATTTCCATTATGCTGTTGAAAAAGTCTCCCTTACCCTTTTTATAAATATATGCGTGGTGTAAATTCCATGGATATATTCCATTTTTGTCGACGAAAGGGGTTTAGGTATTTATCAATTTGGTTTTTATATAAGAGATTTTGGGGGATTTTTACAAGTGTGTAAACATGCTCATTCTCTTCAATCTCTAAATAAAAATTATTATACTTGTAAATAGCTAAAAAAACAAAAACATACAGCGCTTTTAAAACTATTTAAGTTAAATTCAAAGGTTATTATATGATATTTTAAGTCTCTGTGCAATAACAATGACCAAATGTTGTATAAATAAGACCGCCGTGTAATAATCACTAAAAAAGAGCGCATAATGAACGGAAACCGTAGCGAATGAACTAGATTTAAAGAGTAATTTTAATTAATAACAATCCCTTAAAGTGGAAAATATGCAATTTCTTTAGTATGCTGAAAGTTTGTAGAATTTATTTATGATAAAAAAATGAATGCATGTTAAGAAAAGTAATTTTTTTCCGGAGAAATTTTGTCAGTTTAAGAATTTTTATTAAGTAAATATGATAAGTTATCATTGTAGTTGTTAACATGTTTAATCTCAACATTCTTTCCTTGTATTTTTTTTTCAATTGGGCTGAGACCATGAGGCTAATATTAAGTCAAATTATCAAAAATCTGAGGAAAAAATTTTGGTCTCTAAAAGAACATATATGCAAACGAGATGAAATGTCTATCACAGAAATAAAGGAAAGGTTAAGAAGCTTGATTTAGGAATATGACATAAAAGTGTACGTAAAATACGCCAAAAATTTTAACTATATCATTTCAAACATAAATCTCGTTGGAACCGGGAAGTTGAATAAATTCTTCAGACTCTATGAGCCCCATAACGCAATTTATCATGCATTAATTATCTCTAAACACACATCCTTTTATATCACTCTTCCACAATCTCTGCCAATAATGCTATAGTTATGAGCTATTCAAACAAGAGTCCATTCGTAATTGATAGACATATGATGAAAGTAGAATTCAACACATAAATTGTTATACATAACATTTTAATGGCAATCAAATTTTAAATCATTTTTCTCAAAACTTCACATAAACCTTTTTATGAAAAAATACCTTGTTTGATAAAATACCACACTTGAACAATCAGTTATGACTATTTTGATCTTAATTTTCTATTCACGCAAAGTACAGTAAGGCGTTTTAATTATTTATTCAACGATTTTATTCCATTGAATATGAGCTCAGAGATTTTGGAATTTGCCCCTTTAAAGTAGAGTATTTAAAAGCAGTGGGACACACCCACATTTATAGACACTAGATACTTGCCCAGATCGAATTACTAGTCCAGAATCATTACAATTTTCGTGTGTAACAAGCGAAAGAATTTTTTCATTACGTCTCGAAACGACTAAACTTTTCCGCTGTGGATATGTTATTTTAGGAGTCTCTGAAAGATTATCTTTGTACGGCGAAAACGGTGATTTATTTTTTAGAATGACAAGATTTATCCTCTGTTTTACTACAAAACATAGAATAAAATCATTGTTAAATCCTTATAAGAAAAGTCTTTAAAAGGATATTTTAATTTAATTGAAACGTCAATTACTAGGTAATAATTGCTGTATTCGCATAAAATGGAGTGAAAATGGTATTTTCAGAATTTACTTTTGTTTAGGATTTCTATATTGTTCCCGTTTTGAGCATTTTTTTAATAGAGAGAAGGATTAAATATTGTCCGGAAAGCCCAAAAGCTTTACCTATAAATCTGAAAAAAGGGATAGTAAATAACCGTGCTTGAATATATTCATATAAACAAAAATCCACCGCATTTTCAAAAAGACAAATTTCTTATTGGTCACTGGGGTCAAATAGTGTGTATTCAGCTGTAATCATCTAAACATTAAGTATTCTAGATTAGAATACTGAATTTATTTATTAGATTGTGAACAAATTAAAATCTTATAACATCTCGTATTATAAAAAATTTAAATACCAAAGACTTCAACAACTTTGTGACTATGATTTAAACTTATTTCGTGGAGAAACCCAAATATCTGAATTCTCATAATATACGAAAGTTTCAAAAGTACTCTACTTATTAAATGCAAACTGTTAAATACATACTAACAAAATATGTATGAAGCTACAACAATAAAAAGGGGTAAAAATTTAGTGGTTTTTTTCTGTCATATTTTAAGTGGTTTTCCTCCAAATTCTGCATGCTTATATTTCCACTTGCTTGCGATTGTTTTGAAGAGCAATTTTCTATACATAAGTTTGAGATTAAATAATTCCTTTCAGCAAACAACTTCTTTCTAAACGCTAAAAAATCTCCCTGTTTTCTATTTTAGTTTAGAAAATTTCAGACGTAAGAAAATCAGAACACGGTAACATCAAAAATACAAAATTTGAAATAATGCAAAACATGTTATAAATTAGATTCTCAAAAGTTACGGTTAAATGAGGTTCCAGATGCGACACTGTTTTTTTTTTTCTCTCTATTGCAAAACTTTGAGATTTACCACTTTCAGCCGAGAAATTAACTCACCAACAAATAAAATATAATACCAAAACAAGCAGCTGTTAAATGTTCCAAAAATCAGAGCATTCTAAATTCACAAATTGTATGATCTCATACAAGAAAAGAAATAGAGTTATATGTGAAATTTTCGATCATTGAAATGTTGTATTACAAAATCACAAAATTATGGATTAAATATAGGAAATATTCAAACATAAAGATAAAATTTTATTTAGTAAACTCCTCGCGGGATACATTTTTTGTGTATAAGGTATGATATGGAATTTCTTCAACCTTCAGGACATAAATATCAACTTCAATAGCATTTAACTGAGATGTTTTCAACCCCTTCATCAAAAATATCCAACAACGCGCAATGATGTTTTTATTACATTATTATAATCATTATTTAGACATTATTATAAACTAAAAGACTAGAAGTTTGAGATGCTTAAAGTTTATAATCACCGCATCGCCTACTAAGGGAATGGAAGTATCCCTAATAATCAATACTGTTTTGTACGTATTGTTTCATAACCAGGCTTGTTGATGAAAACTTATAGTTTAAAATTCAACTTATATATATATATATATATATATATATATATATATATATATATATTTATACTCAACCCTTTTTCAAAATGTTCTCTAAATAATGAGAGATCTGAATCACCAGTCCTCTCAAATTTAGAAGAAATAATTCTAAAACTTCTTCCATACTTTTCTGATCTTAATTAAGTACTGCGACTAGAAATTCAAAATATTTTCTATACAATTCGAATGAGCAAAATATTTTAAAGAGATAAGTTTGCTAACTCCGCCAGCAATAAGTGACACCCCCCTACACCTACGAGTGAAATCGATCCACGTTAAATGATCCACCGAAAAAGGTCAACAATCAAAAGCAAAATGTGTTGATCCGGATAATATATACAAACAGCAGATTTCTCCCGCGTGCTGCCACAGCGTAAAACGTCTCTCGTGAATGAATCAACTCAGCTTCAAAAGGATTATTTATTTACTTTTTTGTCGCATGCAATTTGCGTCAGAGATTGACGTCACCACAGAGTCTTGACAGAAATTTAACTTACTTCAGCACCAAAATGTGGCATTTCTTAGAAAAATGCTGAGGGTTTCGAAAGCGAAACGTAGTTAAAAGAAGACCCCAATTTACGATAGCATATCCAGCGGGAAGATAAAAATATGTTCACCATGTTCAACATTTGAGGAGCTCATTTACAGAAGCATCGTCTCGATTTGATTTTTTTTAGTTGGTATATAAAGTACGAAAAAGCCCTGATACATTATTTCATTAATTTATATTAATAATATTTTAAAATATTCGAAGAAATCATGGCTGTGAAACAATCGAATGCATATATTAATAAATTACAGTGTGTAAAGTTAAAGATATCAAATTTTTTACGGGAAATAATTATATGGAATATTTCGATGAATGTATTTCGGTGAGTTGCAGTGATAAATCATTTCATTTTTAGTAACAAATGAATGTCATAACTAGTACGTTCAACTTTGTTTCAATGATTGCAGCAGTTGTTCTTTTGGCACGGGCGCCTCAAAATACCTAAAAACGTCCAATGAATATTTTCTGATTCAGCGCAGTCACTGCCAAAGTTTCTTTAGATTGGAAGACGGCTGTTGTGGTCAGGATTTGTTGAAAGGTGTTCGAGGGGGTCGGAATAATATTTTGATCTACCGTATGTGCCTTTTCAAACTCATTATTTTTTCAAATAAGTTCATTCATTGGAAGTAGGGATATGTCAGGTGAAACCAGATCTTCACTCAGTGGCATAATGTTGGGCTTACTGGAAATCTGGGAAGATGGGAGAACAAAATAACCCAGAATATCAAAGAAATATGTATCTGTACTGAATCGGACAAGGCCCGAATTCCGTAACAGACTTACATCTCCTAGTAATCAGGAGATTTTCGACTGAACAACTAAGCTTGTTAAAAAAAAGAAGTAATATTAATGAAAGAAGACTTTGCCAAGGGTCTGAGATATTTTAATTTAAAAAACAGATTTTTATGCTATTATATAAACAGGAGAAATAATTTTCGGGACATGAATTATTAATTTATATGATGAGATTAAAATTCCCATGGAATCGAAAAATAAAAGCCCATTGATTTCCAACAACCAGAGTTTTTGGATTCTGAATTTATCATTGATGTACTGGAGATAGAACTATAGTTTCAATTTTTAGTTTGTATTTTCCCAATTTAAGGCTTTCCTCTATTACATTATTCGAGAACTTTATAGGTTTAAAAGACCTAAATATGCCTAATATTTACAAGAATTTAAAAAACAACAGAGTTATAATACTAAAATATATGTATGCCACGTCCTTTATCATTTAATTAAATCTTGAAAGATACCTGCTTAAAATCAGATTGTTGTTTGCTTGATCAGTACATGGGTTGGGTTAGATCGACGTGGTTTTAAATTTTTGGTTACAGCAGATTTCTATAGAAAAAAAGATGAAACTATATAGCTTCAAGTATGACAACATGCATGTACTTTCCATTCAAACGGTACATCGCACGGTTTCGACCAAATTTGCAGTTAAAGCCTCACTCCTGTTGAAAACGTCCTCCCGGCAGTCGCGGTCAATGTTACGATCGAAACATGGTATCAGATCTGTAGTTGGTGCACAGTGTCTTCACTTACAAAGCTTAAGGTTCTTACTTCCAAGGATAAACCCCCAAACACACATAACATAGGCAGTACCTAGAGGGATGTTCCTCAGGCGTTTTTTTGCTTTTCGGCAAAAGCATAAAAAAAAGCCTTTGCTCCTAAGCTCTTTCCATCTGAAATGTAAGTTCTGCATATAAAGTGGGAATTTCGACGATTTCATCGCTTTGTTTTCCGAGCTTAGTAGTGAGTTTATAGAGATTTCGGGCCTGTAATTTTTGTTATATAGATGCACTTTCAATCCCCCACTGTCGAATTATGACTTTGACCTGGTAAGGCGGCCAATATACACTCTTAGACCCCCCCCCCCAAAAAAAAAAAAAAAAAAAAAATCGACGCACTAAAAAGGAGTTATCCCAATGGGACGAAAATCGGTAGATGTGATGTACATGTACAGAAAAACAAATGATTACAAATTGAGAAAAACTGGATGATTTATTTAAGAGAAAGAGCTTCACAAAGTGAAAAAGTCAATAACGCATTGGTACATCTCTGGCCCTTATGCAAACAGTTATTCTACTTGGCACTGATTGATAAAGGTGGCGGATGACCTCCTGCGGGATATCGTGCCAAATTCTGTCTAATTGGCGCATTAGATCATCAAAATCCCGAGCTGGTTGGAGGGTCCTGTCCATAATGCTCCAAACATGCTCAATGGGGAGAAATCCGGCGACCTTGCTGGCTAAGGTAGCAAAGTAGCGTTGGGCAAGCCCGAAGACAAGCAGTAGAAACTCCCGCCGTATGCGCGGGCGGGCATTATCTTGCTGAAATGTAAGCCCAGGATGGCGTGATATGAAGGGCAACACGGTGGGGCGTAGAATATCGTCGACGTACCGCTCTGTTAAGGGTGCCGCGGATGACAACCAAAGGTGTCCTGCTATGAAATGAAATGGCACCATAGACCATCTTTCCTGGTTGTCAGTCCGTATGGCGGAAGACAGTCAGATTGGTATCCCACCTCTGTCCGGGTCGTCTCCAGACACGTATTTGCTGGTCATCGGGGCTCAATTCGAAGCGGGACTCATCACTGAAGATACTTCTACTCCAGTCAGTGACATGCCAGGTCGAATGTGCTCTACAACATTGCAAACGGGCTTGTCGGTGTACAGATTTCAACGGTAGTCGGCGCAAGGGGCGCCGTGAGCTCAGCCTCCTTTCCCTAAGCCGCCTATGAAAGGTCCTTGCGGTCACTGAAGCACCAGTTGCGCATATGATCGATGATAATGATGAATTTGGGGCTGTGAGTGCCGCTCTGACGATTGCTCGGTCCTCACGTTCTGTCGTTTCTCCAGGCTGACCACTTCCTTCTTGACACTGTGTTCGGTCATTGTTAACCCATTCCTGCCAACATCGTCTAATAGTGGCATAGCTCCTATCCAAATGTCGACCGATTTGCCGATTAGACCAACTGGTTTCTTTTAGCTCAACTACACGTCCTCTCTCAAATGCTGACATTTACGCATATTGTTCGCGCACCTATATGTAAGGCATAGTTACTGTCTACCCTAGTACACGGAATGAAATTCGCAAACAATTTATGACCTGGAATCAAAATTTCGCCTCTTTAATATCTTGCCAGTTGCGCAGTTAAGATGCGCTGCAGCGTCACATGTTCATTCATTGGCGGCAAACTATAAAATTTTGCCTTTTCCGTCGAAACCTGTATGCATATCAATTTGTGTCCAATTTGCATTACCCCTTGTTTTCTTCTTAAAAATTTTTTTTTTAAATTTGTCTAAGAGTGTATATTACGCCTGACATTAAACTAACATTTCATATATATAAAGTGATTCCCCCCCCCCTTTGACATGACAACCCAAAACGTATAGTGGCACTCAACACCAAGATGAGTTTATTAATGACTAAATATCATGGTACAATGTGTCCTTAAACGTATGTAGATATCTATCAATTAAAAGTCTGACTGATTCCTTAACCAATAAAGTGTATATCTCTAAACCTTTTTTGTAAAACTTAAAAAAGACATTTCTTTCTTAATTAATTTTGTAATTTCTCTGTATGGGACACACTGGTGTAATTTTTAGGGGTTTAATACTAACTACATATGAACTAACGGTGTTAGGCGTGAATGTCTGGGGATAATACTGAAAATCTTATGAATTTAATTCAAAATGGGTAAATATATTTAAGCCCTCCGGATTAAGGATCTATCTCTAAGGTATTTGAACTTATATTTAGTTTAGTGATTAATTGAGTTTTTCTTGAATGAATGACATTTTCAAATTGACTAAGCGTTTGATACAATTAAGTGTATTTTCTCTGTTAAGATATATTGCTTGTTCAAATGAATTTTTGTCGTATAATTACATTAGAAACAAATTTCGACTAATAATGAAAACAACATTAAAATAATGAAAGTAAATTCTAACCAGCTTCAAATAAAAGAGAAACATGGTATAGAACCAGAATTTTTTTAAATCTTTTAAAGTATTATTGCCCATGGGAGTAAATTTTTTGGCCCGAAATTAAATTTCCTTCTCGTTAAAAATCTGGAATTTTGAAAAGTTGAACTTTAAATCCATTTCAAAATTGTATGAGAGGAAATAAGATTATTGTGTGTTAGTTACTTTAAAAGAAAAAAAAGCCTGTAGTATTTCAATGAATTTAACTATTTAAGTTACAGAGGCTTCAAAATGAGTAATTTTGAACCAGAAAGCCAAAGCGATCGCACGGAACAGTTTCACATAGGATAATGGAGTGTAATTTAGAGAAAAGGTGCTGTATGAGGGAAATGTGGTTGGAATTGATTTGTGGCGTGCCAGTAAATCTCAAAGAAGTTTCGCTTTTGTATCTCTGATGAGGTAAAGGATCGAGGTATGAACTCTATAAAAGATAAGAAAAAAAACTAAATATTTTATTTTGAATTTTTAAATTTATTTTTGTACCTCTTCCCGTATAAGAACTATCGGGTCAGTGGTTTGATCTAAAATACCTCATGTCGTAAGTGAATGTGTTAAGTGATAGTTTTGTAAATGGAAACCTTGACATTATCAAAAGTCCTTTTTACTACTGTTGAATTCAGAACTAGGTTATATCATAATACAATCGGGTATTAAATATGTCTTAAATATGTGAACTGAACATTCAGTTACTGTTGATCTGACTCTGACAAATTTAATACTGGAGACATTACATGACAAATAATGTGATATCTTCATGCATAATTGTAGCTTTATATATAACTGATTCTTTGTATTCCAGTCCTATCAATTTCTTACAAAGATAGAAAAGTACACGGATTTTTAAGGTGAAATTTATTAAGCGGTAATTTGCCCCTGCTTCATTCCTTATTAAGTAAAGTATTAAGCACATTATTGTTGAATTAAGTATGATTAAGAAATATTTCTATAATGTGACAAATATTTTTTGTCACATTATAGCTTCATTCTTTATTAAGTAAAGTATTAAGAACTTTATTGTTTAATTAAGTATGATTAAGACATATTTCTATAATGTGACAAATATTTTTTGAAAACTCTTGATATTTTACATTTCAATGTTTTATTATGTGATTATTTCACTTTAATAGTCATGATGGAAAGGAACGACGAAATGAGTTTAAAAATTCATTCCTCGAAGGTGTATGTGTATATGACATAATGGTGTCTACCAAATCTTTCTTACCGAAAGACGTACTGTTCTGTGACTGATAAACACGATGTACGAAACTACATCTTGTAAAATAATTGTCCTTCACGAACTCATATATCACGGTCAGACATCATGTCATGTTTGCAATGTATCGTGCTTCTAGGGATATATATATATATAAGACAAAGTTGAAAGTGAAAAACCAGTATATGCTAAAAACCACTGCAGCCAGGAACTAAAAACATGAAAAGATAAGTGAAAAATAGGTTTTTGACAGTATCTTTTCATCAGCGGTGCCGATACTGTCTAAAAACCAATGGATTGTTTCTAATAAGTATGATCTGAGCAATAAACATACTTAGACACCGTACAATCCATAAGAAAAAGAAGAAGTGAATATTCAGTGGCTTTATCATAGAACACCAAGCCCGGCGCCAGACAAAGTGGAAGTTAAGTTAAGAAGACCGCAAGAAGACTGACGTCACAAACATTCCAACCATGGAGCAAATGGATACACAGAAGCAGACTTACTAAGGATACTGTGTTATAGGAGAAATAACCTAAGTTAACTTAGACATTTATTATGACTAAGAGTTATTATTATTTATTATTATAATTAAACTAGTTTTTATTATTTTTTATTTTACTTTTTTTAGTAGTTATTCACTATCATTAATCATTTAGTTTTGTATTACTAATTAATAGCAACAGAACATGCTATTCATTAAATCTAAAACAACCAATTATGTCCTTGGAAAGACTATCAGGGTAATAATTACATTTTAGCACTACTAACAATTCTATAATAAGCTTAAGCCTATTGTCCTTAGAACAAAGCCTATTTATTCTTACTAGTTGATTAACAATAATATTATTAATTACAGATTTGTGTAAACATGTTAAGTAATTTTGAAATTTTACAATATTAAAGTCATATTCTGATCTTTTATCATATAGATCAAAAGTAAAATTGCTATGAGAATTTATTTTTATGTTTATATCTAAGAAGTTTACATTGAGTTTATCATGGCTACACACACACACACACATATATATATATATATATATATATTTATATTACGTAAGTGAAAAATCCCTAAACACTTGTCAAGTTCTAGTGTAATAAAACTTATGTAACAAGCAGACAACAAGTTCAATTATACTTCCAAAGCAGACAATTATCCAAAATTAATAACAAATAATTTTACTAAGATAATTTATATAATTTAAGAAATCCCTTATTAATATTCCATTTTTATCCACTTTTCACCGAGAAAGTATTATAAATTTTCCCCCATCTCCTCATTTATTAGTAATTTTGAATAAAAACCTCAATCATTCTCTTCTCTTTCTTAAGAATTTCGATGGATTGAAGAGAGGGCTTGGCCTACCGGGACACTACATTTATCCTCACAAAAATCTCTCTGTACATCAGTCTTTACATTCTTAAGTACCAACTAATTACAAGTGTTTCGAATTTACTAAAGTGAGATCAATGCTTCCTCCTTTACAGTTTGTTTTGAGAGCGAAACCGCAATTTACGTGTAAGAACATGTTAAGTAATCATTTTTTCTCCGGTTGAAAACCGTGGGTATAAATCTATTTTCACAGAGAGCAGAAGCGTTTGGTGTATTGCGTGTCATATACCAAGTATTTATGTTGTACAGAGTTAATAAATTTACTCATATTTCCTCACCATAACTTTAAATGTGGTCTTATTTCTAAAAGGAATGCATTATATATATATATATATATATATATATATATATAAATAAGAATAAGATGAAAGATAAAACCAGTAATAGCTCTAAAGCTACATGAAGCCAGGAACATCCAACATGTAAAGATAAGTATGAATACGTTTTTTGACAGCATTTCTTCATCAGCGGTGTCAATACTGTCTAAAAACCAATGGATTGTTTCTGATGAGTATGATCTATTAAATAAACACACTCAGACACCGTACAATCCATTATTAACCGAAGAATTGAATAATAAATGAATTTGTATTAAAGTACTTAACCAAAGAACACCAAGCCTGGTGTTCTTTGGCCAAGCTTTATATATATATATATATATATATATATATATATATATATATATATATATATATATATATATATATATATATATATATATATATATATATATATATATATATATATATATATATATACGTGTGTGTGTGTGTGCGCGCGTGAGTGAGTGTGTAAGTAAAATTTAAATTGAAATCCTGGACAAGAAGGCAAACCAAAACAAGAAGACCAGAAACAAATAGCTTAAACTTTTTATTTCCGGTCGTCTTGTTTTGGTTTTACGTTCATATCTTGTTTTTCTGTTTCGGTTTTTTTATATTTTTCTTCTTACATAAGAAAGAGTTGTGACCTGTGCCTTTTTGGGTTGGTATTTGTATTAAACTACCATTCTTCACTTTTTCAATACTTACCATTTTTAAAAGTTCCATTTCTGATAATATATATATATACAGTGATTTCCGCTTATAAGAATCACGTTTGTTATTACTGTTTTTGATTCTTATAAGCGGTTGATTCTTATAGCCGAAATTTAGGTTTTTGGACAGGCACACACACACCTATATATACATATATGAGATAATTTACCATAAAATACTCTTTAATTTACGTTAATTATCTTTTGTTAAAATTATTTTTTATAATTTAAAAAATACAACTTAATTTCTAGACTTATAAGTAGATACACATAATTATAGTAAGAGAAGAAAAAAATCCAATATTTGTTACAACATACCTGCTTAACAGTTTTAACATTTAAACAACAGGAAGGGAGCAAGTAAAAGTTTTCTATGGTAGTTTTATAGAGTTTCTATTCTCACTTCTACCCAGACTTGGGTGTATATAATTTGAAGTGGCACTCTATTTGAATTTGAAGCAAACACAGTTTATACATGAAACAATATTTATTGAATTCGTTGCACATATAATTGGCTTTTACAGCAATAAGCATGCGTACTACTTGTACGGAATGTATAAACACAGCTTTCAAGAACAATATATTTTTATACTCACGAACAGTAAGTCAAACCAGCAGTACTGCCATGTAAACTTCTGGCCCGCTAAGCACTAGCGCAGGATAACACCTTTTCAACCTTAACAACCTCCCCTTTTTTCATTAATGACGCTGCGTGGTATTTATACTAAGCGCGTATGCCGAAATTAGCATATCTAAAGCAGCTTCTTTAATTCACTCAAAAGTTCGATTCTTGTGAATCGAATCTTGTGTATACCTTACAGTTTGACGTAATGGAGTTTTCAGGAGGCTGTTTATACCGCTTTCAATACCAATAGTCTCAGACGAAGATTCACCTTCTAGCTTATGTTTCACGGTTTGATAACGTGCTGAATTTACTAATGTTACGTTTGCCTAAGTCATAGTGGACACTTCGCCGAAGATTTATGTGTTTCAGGGTCCAGGAAGTCGCAACCAGGATGCGGGAGGTGGGAAAAAAGAGTCCCTGCATTTGTTTGCCAGTGGAGAAAAGTGAAATCGGACCCGGACAGGTAAAGATGCCCACGGGTCAAGCTAATGGGACAGTGATGTGCTAAAGCGTTTAAGGGGAAACTATTATGTTATGTCTAACAAAGAAAGGGATGCATTTTACGACTATATTCCATCCCATCTTATCAGTCTTACTTTAACAAAAAAGATAAAGAAAGAACTTCGTGCCTTTTGAGGGTTTAAGTGGCTTTTTTGGAAAAATGAAAGGAAGGCGAAGAGTGTAAGCTGATTCTTAAAACCGGTGGATTGATTCTTTAAAGCAAAAATTTTAACATGGAAATAATACATTTGTTTTTGTTTTTGCGATATTGATTCTTATAAACGGTTGATTCTTATAACCACTGATCACTATAAGCGGTGGTCACTGTATATATATATACCCAAAATTGAAAATGATTCATTTGCAGAGGGACTTTTCGGTAAAAAAAAAAGAAAGATTTTGCAATATGTTTGTTTCTTAGTTTATTTTCAATCAAGTTTCCTTAATTTAATAATCGAATAAGATGATGGTTTGGTTTGGTTTGGTTTAGAGCGCTATTGTCAACTTTTGCTACACGAGAGCTAATTAGACCGGGACCTACTAACTGCCCTTAAAGCCGATTCCAAACGGCTACAAACATCCATGTCAACAGTGGGGCTCGAACCCACAGACTCTGGTACCGAATGCCAGCGCCCTAGCTAATAAGATGAAGGAGAGGAAAACTCGAAAAGTATTTTTTATCATTTTTGTCTATAATTCCATAAAATTAGTTATTTCTTTAATTCTAAAAATGTTTTAGTATTCATGAATATTTCAAGGAAAAAGCATTATTTCTGAAAATTTTTGATTCGATAAGCTGAGATGCCCTTGAGTGAAGACTTTAAATTTAAACTTAAAACACGGTTGAGTGGTTTTAGAACTATTTGATGGAGGAACGTGATAAAGACTGCATATGCAGGGGAAGGCAACAATCCAAACACAAAATTTGCCTTCGCTATGAGGCTCTCATCCGCCGAGATGCTATTAAAAATGTAGGGGAACTTCTTTCCACATAAAATAAATATGGTAAAATTTTACTTAGATTGTCTTTGGGACACACAATTAATTTTAAGAAAAACTCCATAAGATGAATGAAGGCAGAACATTTGCTTCAAGTGATGTTCGGATTATTTTTCGTTAAAGAAAACTGAACTATCAGGAATAATAAGATGGGTAAAAACAATTCCGGAGTTGGAATTAAGTTAAGTTTTATTATTGAATATCGTGATGGAGAACATACATAGATTGATTAGACTTTTCTTTTTTTAACCCAGGTTTTATATGACCGAAGTTGAATGTACATTATCACAGACGACTTTACTACAGCATTTGAAAAAAATCTCGTAGACTGGTGGGAGAGGGTTCAAAAATCTATGACCTTTAATGGCCCAGTTGGATGAACTATAAGAACTGGTCATCAGACCGAAGAACTCGGAAATAATTCTTTCCACGGTCCTGACGCAGCTTTGATGCATTTGATGTCCCATGTCACGTATTTCATAGTTTTTGTATCAATCGAACTTAAATAATCAGTCTCCAACCAAACCATCAAGGCCCTATAGAACTACTTTAGAATTCAGATGTATAACATTTTAAGTTTTTTTTAATCAGACTTTAGAAGTAAATGAGTTTCAGTAGACAGGTATTGGCATCCAAACTAATTCACTTTATACAGTGACGTCAAGTGATATACGAAAACCTTGGTTGGAATTATACGGAAAATGTCCTTAACGATTCTCGAATTTAAAGATGATGCGTTGTTATGTAATTAACCTGTCATCACAAGAGCAAAAAGTATATTTTTATCTAAATACGGGGCTCAGAAATATTAGAAATCCTTCTTATTCTTTGAATCCCGTTCATTATAAAAAAGTCCATAAGGTGATCTCCGCGAGAAGTGTAACTACACACGTGTTGTCGAAAGCCATCTGGGGTGTCTGTACACCAGCATAATCAACCACTTTTCCCCTCTTCATGTTAGGGTATAAGTTCATGGGATCATTGTGCTCTGCAATATGACCGATGAGAGTCTAAGAGCTGGACAAAAGGTAAATATACAGGAAGGAAAAGTTTGGATAACCATGTTCCAAGGATTTCGATTGTCTAATGTGAGGTCTCTAATGAAGCCGCAGACAGTAGAAATTATATGTAAACATTTTGACTGCGCAAAGATATGTGAATATTTGTCAATTAATACACAACTTAAACACTTATTTCGATCGCTTTAAGCGAGTAAAAATAAAGCCATGACGGTTGTTGACTTATTTTCTGGAGTACATCATTGTGGTTAGACAAAGAAATCGTGGACTTCTATGGGAAGGCCTGTGATTGCTTTCCCTCTTTGCAGCACTATCAAAAATAAAACGCTTGAATCCAAATTTTTAGTAGTAAGGTAAAAAACGGCTGTTATTCTTTTAAGTTTTAATTAAGGGTCCATCGTAATAATTTGAAACGACAATAACACAACGTAAATTTCATAATTCTACTCAGTAGATTTTCTTGAATTAAAATGTAAGAAAAATCCTCATTCGCATTGAAATGACTTCTTTGGAACAATTATAATTATTAAGTTATGTCCTTCCCATGTAAAGTACAGCACTAAATATAGTCACGTCATCTGCTTAAAAGTGAACTGGATAAATTTCTAAATGCAAACCCAATTAAGAAGTTTCTATAATATAGTGTATATTTATTATAAAACCTCTACAACATGAATTTTCCAACTAAGCTAAAGCTAAAATTGATTAGCTGATGTTAAATTTTGGAAGATACATATATTGCATTAAAGTACCTTATTTTGGTATAATTATGATAATTAAATTGTTTCGTCGCAAAACTCGAATGTAGAGGGTTATATACAAGATGTCTGCTTTAGAGGGAAGTATCCGAGCTTCAAATAATTCCCCTTTTTAATAAGAAATACGTCAGTATTCATATATTTGATCAAGTTTCTGAATATACATTAAGCATCTGAAGATCTCATTAATATCATATACTCTATGCGAAAAGGGACAAAATAAAAATAGCGTAAAAACACATCTGGTTGGCTTTAAAGTTCAAACTACGTGGAAGTAGAAAAATTCAAACTTGAATAAAACCGTTATAAGTAAGAAATTATTCATGTATAAAAGACATCGCTTAATTTTTCTCATCTTCAGTTTCTGCACCGAAAGCCGAATCGGAAAAAATACACTTACGAACTCATTATTTACATGGATCATTTTATTTATGCAAATCATTAAAAAGAACGCAAAGTCGTTAGCGCTCCTGAGAAATGGTCTTTTAATAACAAAGTAGTATATAATCATAAAAGCTTACCGATATCGCGTAAAGAAGAAAGATTCGCTAAGATCTCTGGAAATGTTCCAAGTGCAGATTTTGTCTGTTTCTCTCAAAACTTGTATGCACGTCAGGTTTTACAAATTATGCTGCTTCGCTGTAACCTAATTAACTAGAAAAGACTTTAGCTGTGTAGCCTAGGAAAAAGAGCCTAACTCAATGATAGTGACAACAATGTATCAAATACTGATATCTCGCATATTCTCTTGAATTAAACGGCATACATTTAAACGGATTAATGTGAGCAGCAGCTGACTGATTCTACCCTCTCCAGAAAAAATATATTAGGTTCTTGTCGAACGAGATACTTTCATAAAAAAATTTGTTATTCTGAAAAATATATTTTAGAAAATAGTATAACTTAAATTGGGTTAAAATAAAAGTTACATTTTAAAGAGATTTTTCTCTCGCTTTCATTATCAATTCTGTTCTTCCAAAATAATCAATTATAAATTAATCTGGATAGCGAATACCGATTTAAATAAGACATCAGTCGATCCTATACTATTCGCGGAGGTTAGAGAATCAAGACCCTGAGGGATATCTGTAGGCAGGCTATGAAACCTCAACTTTTTACACTCTATTGAACATGATTAACACACACACACAAAGCGTAATAAAAAACAACATATTACAACACAGCATGTTTCAATAATTAAAATTAAAGTAAATAAAGTGTATATTTATCTCCGAATAAGGTTATTCATTAGGCAAAGACTTTGGCTAATTGGTTAAAGATATCCCTTAGAGACGACGCCGAATCACTAGGGTGTTGGATTCGGTACCAGAGTCTGTGGGTTCGAGTCCCACTATAGGCATGGATGTTTACAGCTGTTCGGAATCGGCTTTAAGCAATAGGTACCGGTCTAATTAGCCCTCGTGTAACAAAAAATGACCGTAGCACTCTCAACCAAATCAACCAACCAACCTTTCCACAGAGTTGGCCGGACAGCATGAAATTATAATATTTCATGAGAGCGTTTCTAAGCAATATAGAGTAATTTCAGCATAAAGTGAGAAAACTTTAAATAAACTAATTTAGATCCTCTATTATACCTATTATCAGTTACTATATATGCGATTGAAAACGAGCCAAGCTCAAAAGCAGATGTCCGCAAGCATTTATTTTCGTTCTTGCACGTAGCCCGCACGAATCCATACTCTCTTACTCCGGCCTATAAAGCAACCTCGGACATGCACAGAAACAGATTTTCCTGAACTCTTCCAAATATTATGGGAATTTAGACGTTTGATGAATTATAGTAACAGTAAAGGGCATTCTGACGCGACAAGTATAAAACATGAAGGCTACAAGTATAAAACATAGTAGTAGACAGTTATATTCAGAATAGTAATGTGTTTGGAAATCTTAAATCATACTAGAGTAGCAGACAGTTGCAAAACATTCCTACAATATACTAGATGCTCAACCTTCGAACAGTCGAACGTTAAAATTCGGCAATGCATAGTAGGCATACCTAAATGTAAACAAAATGATTGGTGCACAAGAAAATCTGTGATATGTTCAGGAGATGAGACAAACCTGCTAGAAAACAAAACACAAAAAACAAAAAAAAAAACCACTAAACAATTCCCTAACCAATTTTTTACCCTAAACAATTTGTTTTGGACCAAATGTATTAATGTTATATAAGTTTCACCTGATTTTAAAATTTTGTTAAGCAGTACAATATAGCTCTAAATCCTAATCCAATAATCATTTTATAAGCATGGATGTCAGAAATCCCAACGTCACATTCAGATGGGTAATGGGGAAGAAGATGCATCAAATAACGTTTCATATTTATCGTAAAAATATCTCAGTTGTTGTTGAACACATATTGTCAAACAAGGGAAATTGATTGGTGTACAAGGAAATCTGTGATATGTTCAGGAGATGAGACAAACCTTCTAGAAAACAAAAAACAAAAAACAAAAAAAACCACTAAACAATTCCCTAACCAATTTTTTACCCTAAACAATTTGTTTTGGACCAAATGTATTAATGTTATATAAGTTTCACCTGATTTTAAAATTTTGTTAAGCAGTACAATATAGCTCTAAATCCTAATCCAATAATCATTTTATAAGCATGGATGTCAGAAATCCCAACGTCACATTCAGATGGGTAATGGGGAAGAAGATGCATCAAATAACGTTTCATATTTATCGTAAAAATATCTCAGTTGTTGTTGAACACATATTGTCAAACAAGGGAAATTGATTGGTGTACAAGGAAATCTGTGATATGTTCAGGAGATGAGACAAACCTTCTAGAAAACAAAAAACAAAAAACAAAAAAAAACCACTAAACAATTCCCTAACCAATTTTTTACCCTAAACAATTTGTTTTGGACCAAATGTATTAATGTTATATAAGTTTCACCTGATTTTAAAATTTTGTTAAGCAGTACAATATAGCTCTAAATCCTAATCCAATAATCATTTTATAAGCATGGATGTCAGAAATCCCAACGTCACATTCAGATGGGTAATGGGGAAGAAGATGCATCAAATAACGTTTCATATTTATCGTAAAAATATCTCAGTTGTTGTTGAACACATATTGTCAAACAAGGGAAATTGATTGGTGTACAAGGAAATCTGTGATATGTTCAGGAGATGAGACAAACCTTCTAGAAAACAAAAAACAAAAAACAAAAAAAACCACTAAACAATTCCCTAACCAATTTTTTACCCTAAACAATTTGTTTTGGACCAAATGTATTAATGTTATATAAGTTTCACCTGATTTTAAAATTTTGTTAAGCAGTACAATATAGCTCTAAATCCTAATCCAATAATCATTTTATAAGCATGGATGTCAGAAATCCCAACGTCACATTCAGATGGGTAATGGGGAAGAAGATGCATCAAATAACGTTTCATATTTATCGTAAAAATATCTCAGTTGTTGTTGAACACATATTGTCAAACAAGGGAAATTGATTGGTGTACAAGGAAATCTGTGATATGTTCAGGAGATGAGACAAACCTTCTAGAAAACAAAAAACAAAAAACAAAAAAAACCACTAAACAATTCCCTAACCAATTTTTTACCCTAAACAATTTGTTTTGGACCAAATGTATTAATGTTATATAAGTTTCACCTGATTTTAAAATTTTGTTAAGCAGTACAATATAGCTCTAAATCCTAATCCAATAATCATTTTATAAGCATGGATGTCAGAAATCCCAACGTCACATTCAGATGGGTAATGGGGAAGAAGATGCATCAAATAACGTTTCATATTTATCGTAAAAATATCTCAGTTGTTGTTGAACACATATTGTCAAACAAGGGAAATTGATTGGTGTACAAGGAAATCTGTGATATGTTCAGGAGATGAGACAAACCTTCTAGAAAACAAAAAACAAAAAACAAAAAAAAACCACTAAACAATTCCCTAACCAATTTTTTACCCTAAACAATTTGTTTTGGACCAAATGTATTAATGTTATATAAGTTTCACCTGATTTTAAAATTTTGTTAAGCAGTACAATATAGCTCTAAATCCTAATCCAATAATCATTTTATAAGCATGGATGTCAGAAATCCCAACGTCACATTCAGATGGGTAATGGGGAAGAAGATGCATCAAATAACGTTTCATATTTATCGTAAAAATATCTCAGTTGTTGTTGAACACATATTGTCAAACAAGGGAAATTGATTGGTGTACAAGGAAATCTGTGATATGTTCAGGAGATGAGACAAACCTTCTAGAAAACAAAAAACAAAAAACAAAAAAAACCACTAAACAATTCCCTAACCAATTTTTTACCCTAAACAATTTGTTTTGGACCAAATGTATTAATGTTATATAAGTTTCACCTGATTTTAAAATTTTGTTAAGCAGTACAATATAGCTCTAAATCCTAATCCAATAATCATTTTATAAGCATGGATGTCAGAAATCCCAACGTCACATTCAGATGGGTAATGGGGAAGAAGATGCATCAAATAACGTTTCATATTTATCGTAAAAATATCTCAGTTGTTGTTGAACACATATTGTCAAACAAGGGAAATTGATTGGTGTACAAGGAAATCTGTGATATGTTCAGGAGATGAGACAAACCTGCTAGAAAAAAAAAAAAAAAAAAAAAAAAAAACCACTAAACAATTCCCTAACTATTTTTTTTACCCTAAACAATTTGTTTTGGACCAAATGTATTAATGTTATATAAGTTTCACCTGATTTTAAAATTTTGTTAAGCAGTACAATATAGCTCTAAATCCTAATCCAATAATCATTTTGTAAGCATGGATGTCAGAAATCCCAAAGTCACATTCAGATGGGTAATGGGGAAGAAGATGCATCAAATAACGTTTCATATTTATCGTAAAAATATCTCAGTTGTTGTTGAACACATATTGTCAAACAAGGGAAAATCTCAAGGGATTGTCAAGATATAATTATGAAGCTCTAGACCAGTGGTTCCCAATCCGTAGAAGTCTGCAGACCACTAAGCCAGAAATTGAACCATGTGCGGACCACCCGACCCCGACTTGGGGGGGGGGGGAGGGTATGGGGGTATAGAATATCCCTCTGGCAAAAGGAATACAGGATTAACGTACCCACATTCTAACGTATCATATTCTAATAACAAAATAATTATGTTAATCTTTTAAGAAATTTTAATTCAACACCTGATAGTCATCGGATATATTCGGCCCATCTAGTTCAATGAACATTGCTTTCAAAATTCCCATTTATTTGGCAACTTTTTTATATGCCGTGCCGGACCACTCCCGAGGCTCTCGCGGACCACCGGTTGGGAACCACTGCTCTAGACACAGTACTAATAATTTTCTTAAAATTTTACCGCCAGATTAGAACAATGAGGAATTTTCTTTTTGTTACGCATCTCTACTTCCATGAAAAGTCAACACACTTCATTCTCTCTTGGAACGTTTTGTTTTCCAGAACAAAAAGCTTACTGTGAATCGAACAAATAATATTAAGAAGTTAATTGAGAATGAATTCTTTCATTATATAAACATTGTTTTTAATCGCGGTTACAACCGTACACATTGTCTCGCTTCACTTAAAATCTGAATGACATCAAATATTTCAATTGATTCACATTGAGGTATTTCACTAGAGATGTAAAATGGTACTTTATGCCACAGAGTTTTTAATTTCTAAAAGTTAGGTAGCATATTAAATAAATCTGATCAATATAAAAAAGAGATGGACTAATGGAAAATACCCTCAAGTCCTGTCGCCTTTCAGTATCGGTTGCAAAGGTCCCGTTCTGAAATTGACCTTCATTAAGCTCATATAATCATTATAGTTTTCATTTAAGTAATTCACACATTAAAATAATAGTGCTAATTGCACCACTATTTGATTTTATATAGCATTAACAGTAGAAATACAATGTCTCATTTATTTTGCAACCCGCGTAAACGCGAAGCAAATGAACAACACGAGTGCACGTGCACACCGTTAGCGCAGGTAGCGGTGTGGAGGGGCGTGCGAGCAACACTACCAACACGCTAGCAAACCGTACGAGACACTTCAGTGCTAAGGAGAACGAAGTGAAAGGTAGTTTTGCGTCATGGTGCTATGTGCCGGTCTGGCCTCCACGCAGTCCAGACCTGTCACCTCCCGATTTCTTCTTGTGGGGCTATTTGAAAAATCGCGTGTTCCGTGAACCGGTAGCCTCGATTTCTGAATTGAAAACTCGCATTACGGAAGAGATAAACGCTATCACACCAAAAACATTACAGAATGTGTCTCGAAACCTCCTCAAACGGGCCCAGATATGTAAAGATGAAGACGGCGGTCACTTCCAACACCTTTTGTAGTCGTTTAAGCACTTCTGTAAAATAAAAATTAATGTTTCTACATTGCTTTTTTGGGGGACACTCTGTATGTATACTGAAAAATACTTTATGGTCATGATATATGATTATGATATGATTATGATCATGATAATGATATATGATTATTACTTTCAGAATTTATGGTTGAAGAAATGACAAGCTACATTTAGAGTGTAATCTGTTGGGATAGTTAGTATTTGGGCTAACATAAATTTATAACAGTAGATTAACGTAAATAAACTCTTGCAAAAGGATATTTGCCTAGATCTTTTCGCTCTAGATATTTTTCAAGCTTTGTATTTTACTAAGATTCAGAACTAATTTCAATTAACTTTTTATAATTCACAGCCAACAACCCAGAGTTTTAGACTTTCCTTAGCTTAGACTAGACGTCAAACTCAATAATTGTCTTTGTATTTTAAATCTGCAAAGTACACTGTCAGAATTTCTAAAAACCCACAGAGTTAATTCTTTACGATTTCAAACTTAACCTTTTATTGAGTTTCTTATCTAGTTTCAGTTGAATTTTCTTAATTATTCACCTTCAACAATCCTTTTTATTAGCTTTGCTCCAGCTTTGAAGGGATTTATCACTCAGTGATTACCTTTGAATTTTTCAGAAGGCGAACAAGTGCCTCCACATTGAAAATAAAGAAAATTGGAATTTCAAATTTGAAACATATTCAGAAATTATCTAAAGCTATTGAGATAATTTTTATATTATTGTGGATTTCAAACCCTGAAACTAATTCAGATATATATATATATATATATATATATATATATATATATATATATATATATATACCATGACTACTTATTAAATTTTATTTCAAGGCATCTCTTTTCATGGAACTTATATAAGGAAGCGCTAATTTAGGATGACCATGTAAAAAAAATGGCTTAAGTTATGTAGATGTAATATAAAATGCAATGTTCAAATATCTTTATTCATTATTTTTTAATTTTAAAACAGGTAGTGTTTTTGAAACGACCCGTATATGTATATGAGAAGAACTGCTCTACATTAACTGAAAAATTTGTAATTTACATATAATTACCTTGCAACAACTTCGTACAAAATTCTAAGAATGTTCGCATGTACTTGCTCAAATTAGAGCAAGTTCGTATTATATTAAAAATCACAAATGCAAATAGAAGTACTTTTATTGTACCCCCAAATACCTTAATAAAGAATAAAGTAACAGAGTGAAATTACTTGTAAGTATACGTTCTAATTCCATGTAAAAGAATTATGCATTAAATGAAATCAACATTGCATTGGTCTGCGTCAAGTAGCATCCTTCAAGAGTTAATTCCAGATGTAGCAACTCTTCATTTAATCTCCTTTGATTTCTATGTTTTACAACGCAGTTTGCAATTTTTAACCATTTAATGAGTTAATCTTACTTAAAAATAGTCGAAAACGACTCCTTTTATTTCGGAACGGAAACTCCCTCGAATTCAAAGTTCCGAGAAAGGCTTCTGTGAAAATCATGGTGGTAGAATCATTGACTGGTTGATGGGCGACGGAGAATATAAAGTTCTCCCAAAGTAGACGTTCGGAAGATATAATTAGATAAGGTTTCGAAAAAAGAGCTTTTTCCACCCAAATGGCTCAGCATATTTTCACTAGAGTGCTTGAAACTGCGCCACTAAGGTGTCTTTTCTGATTCGGTTTAGAAAGAAATGTCTGTTCATCGGTAGGTCGGAAGAATATTCCAATAGCTAAGCAATTTGTTTGATTCTTTCTAGAATAGATACATTAAATACACTGGTATTTATTTGGAAACAACGGTAGTAAAAAGAGTAGCTCGAAATATATATATATATATATATATATATATATATATAAATACAAGCTTTCAGTAATCTAAGAATTCAATTAAGAATTTTAAATAATAAAAATCTTTCCATATTCATATAAAACAAATGATATGAAGAAATGCACAAATATTCCAGTACACTGTCTGAGTTGAATTAACATATAATCGCACATATTTAATTGCAAAAATCTGTTCTTAAGTTCACAAGTAAATAATAAGTTTATAAGTACATGTGTATATAAATATTTATAAGCAGGTGTTAATGTATTACATTCTACAGCTACTTGAGGGAAGATACCGAAAACTTAAAAGGATATTAAAATGAAAACAAAGGGAGAAGTTAGTAGTGCTGCCTCTTCTTCAGAAGTGCCGAAAATACAAAAAATAAAAACTACACGTGAGAGGCACAGTTCTTATGTTGTAACATAACTTAGTTTGATTCAGGTTGAAATTAAAATGTGAGAACATTTTTTAACCATTTCTATTACCGTGCTTTTTTTTCGCTAGTCTTTATGGGAACCTTAATAAATTGCACACACATTTATACACAAATATGATTGTATAGACATTTATTTGTGTGTAAGCTTAAAATTTGACCGTCAAATAATAAATATAATAAGGTCTATGGGATTAGAAAATCCTTAATACAGTGGAACCTCGCTTAACGAGCACCTCGAATAACGAGTATTTCGCATAACGAGCAAAATACAGGTAACCCTCCTATAACACGGTAGATAGGTTCCTAGAAAATGCCGTGTTGTGTGAAACCGTGTTGTATGAGACCCAGAGCCAGTACAGAAAGGGGGTTTACGTTCCTAAAAATTATTAAAAACAAACTTTTTTTTAAAATTTCATATAAGCAACTTAATTTTTATTAAACATATAAATGTATGTATAATACAAAAGAAACAAAAAATATTATTTTCGTTTAATGCAACCTTAATTTAATGAATTTCTTCCTCATCACTGCTCAGTACAATCAAACGAGAACGTTGTTTCGATTGAACGATATCACCTTCACTTTCAGAACCTTTTTCTTCTTTTAGATTTTTTGCAACTTTTAATTTGTTTATACATTTTCATCTAAAGCACTATAGTTCATTATTCCTTCCCGTCATTATTTTATGGTAATTTAGTTTTTAAATGTGTTAAACAAAAATCATGTTATATAGTGCTGTAGAAGTAGTGTTGTACAAAGGTTTTCGAAATTTTTTTAATCGTGTTAGAGGGAAACCGTGTTACAGGTTGCAGTGTTATACGAGGGTTCCCGCAATTTATCCTATCGTGTTAGAGCGAAACCGTGTTGTAAGATGCCGTGCTGTAGGAGGGCTACCTGTAGATGGTAAAAAATTGGCTCCCCTTAACGAGTGACGCGGAAAGAAGTCCCCTCTACACGTCACTCGCCTGTGCACATGCGCTGGAACTTGCTTCGCCAGTGCTAAGTCAGTCTGACATCAGTCTGTATTTGGGATTCGTTGCGCTAGCATGTTAGTGCCGTTTGTGATTACATATTTTCTAAATTTTTGTTTAGACTTTGGTTGTGATTTTTTTTTGTGTAAAGTTAAATAACCCTTGCAAAAATGTCCCCGACGAATAAACCACAAGAAGGCAGCTGTAAGAGAAATAAATAACCGTAGAAATGAAACGTGAAATCGTGGGAAAGAAAGCACGCACATACAATCGGTCTGTATCAACAATTTGCACTATCCTCAAGAACAAGGACAAGATTAAGGAGATAGATGCTTTAAAGGGAGTGACAAGAATATCTAGGCAACAGTTACGTATTCTTGAAGATATTGAAAGGTTCCTTCACATATGGATAAAGGAAAAACAAATTACAAGGCGATACCATGAACGAAAACATCATTTCTCAGAAAGGGAAAGTTATTTTCGCAGACCTCGTTAAGATTACGCCAGGATCAAGGGCCGTAAAAGAAGTATTTAAGGGAAGCCATGGATGGTTCGAGAAGCCAATATCATGGGACTGGAGGATAACAATGATATTGATGAACTTGTGGAAGAGCACAACCAAGAGCTGACCACTGAACAGCTAATAGAATTGCAGTGTCTTTCACAGCAAGAAGTTGTAGAGGAGAGTTTGTCAGTGGAGAAAGACGAAGAAACAGGAAAGAAATAATCTTCTGGCGCAATGAAAGAAATTATGAAAGCGTGGGACACTGTTTCATCGTAAGTTGCAAAGCATCACCCTAATAAGATGGTGGCTATGCGCGCTATAAATTTATCCATTGACAATACGGTGACACATTTTCAGCAAATTTTGAAACGCCGAGAAAAACAAATGTCGCTAGATAGCTTTCTAGTAAAAAAATTAGATATGTGTCATAAATCCATAAATAATAAACTACATATGGATGATTTTGCTCCTTCAGAATTTATGTTTTAGTAATTTTCCTTTAAATAATAAACGTTACATCTAAAAAATTTTGAGTATTTTTGGCATGGAACGCATTACCGTATTTTACATTAATTTATATGGGAAAAACTGTTTCGCTTAACGAGTGTTTCGCATTATGAGTAAGACTCTAGAACGAATTATGTTCGTTATGCGAGGTTCCACTGTATATTCATTATAAATAACTGTTAATTAGGCTCATTTCAAATTTTAAAATATTTCCTAGTTGCTATTTAGTTCAGCTTTCTTCCTAACCAGCAGGATGAGAGAACACCTGAACAGGTAGGAGAGGATTATTAAGTATATACATTTCCTATTAAGTACATACACACTGGGCGCTTTGATTATTCGCTTTTTCTGTTTTATGCATGTACAGAAATATACAGAACACGCACACATGTAACCTGTATGTGTGCTCCTATCTATATTTATATATGTTTGTATGTATAGGGGCATGTTGACATAAAAATCAAAGTACAAATATTAAATATAACATGTACTCGTGTTTACATACTTGCTGCACCCTTTGCATCCTTGTCTTTCATTTTTTATATATACATACATACATAGCTGCATGCATATATAGATGCGTGTTTTACAGATACGCGTGATACTTATGTTATATACTTATGTACTTAAAGGAAAATATTTTTTTTCCTCTTTAAATTTCATCTGGTATTTTCTTGTCCTTTTTATGTTTCTTGGTTTTTTAATTACTCCATGGTTTCTATCCCCCCCATGTTTCTCTTTGGGCAATTCCACCTTTCACATTTCCTCTATTGAAGAATAGAGAAACTCTCTGGGCAACATTTTGCCTGCTTTTCTCTCACTGCGTAGGCGAGATCTTGCTGTGCATCTGAAGAAGAAAGATGCACTGGCTTTCGAAATTTGCGATTAAAGTTTAAAGTCCCTTAATTACAAAGATCGTTTTAAGGTTTTTTTTCTTTCTTAACTGTAATGTTAGGTTATGGGCACACTATTGTAATTTAATCACATTTTCAATTGCTGTTTCAGTGTTCCTAATTTTATTCATTTCTATATACACGTGGGCAAAAAGCTACCTGCATTTGACTGTTAGTGGGATCGTTTGAGCAACCAGAATTTTGCAGTTGGAGAGGATCTAAGAATTTTATTTTACTGGGATAATTGCTCAGAAAAATGCTTGAGACGTATTTAAACCAAAAACTTCCTGCACCCGTTTGCCATGTTTTGAAGTAGGAAAAATAGTTGAACTATGGCAGATTTGTGCTACAGAACGAAATAGAAACCATTATAGGATTTGATTATTTGACATTTTATTTCATTGCTTTTGAGTCATTCAACAATTTAAAGAACGTACATCAAGTCCCTCTTTAATATCATCCTATTACCGAGTACATTCGATATTCTTAGTACATTCTATAAACTATAAAACAGGTTTCAATCAAAAGTAGAATTTTTTCCCAGTACTCGGTAGAGTAGATTCTACCTAAGCTGCAAAAAATGTGTAAAAAGCGTCAATCTTTCTGAAAGTGTAAGTGATATCCAGGAGGCTCAATGAGTTCATTTACCCCTTTGTCAGCTATGATGGTCTGAATTTTCAAAAACTTTTTTCTTCTCTCAGTAACTTGAAAAATGTCTGTTTCGACTTTCTGAATATTTCGTTTCCATTTTTATCCCACGTTTTCCTCTCTGACGGTTATTTGGATGCCAGACAGATCTATTCTCAACAACTCATGCTCAAAAGGTAACAAAAAATATAGTATTAAACACGGTGAAGCTACAGAAAATACTTTCGCATATATCGTATTTTGAGTAATATCTGGAAACCATCATTCGTGTTCCGAAAATTTAAAGAAGGAGTGCATTACTGACTATGACAAAAGGATTGAAGAAGTGTCTTTATAAAATCTTTTTCAATCTACTTTTATTCTTCCATCAGATGCTATGTCTAAACCAAACAAAATGCAGTAGAAACTTATTAAACTTTTAAATACTGGTCTTTTTTACATGTGAATCTTAAATTTAATTAACAATAAAAAATCAGTTAAAAAAAAATATTGGGCCAACAATGACTGTGTTTTGATGCAAGGTATCGAAATTATTTGCTGCTCTTAAATCGAAAGAAAAAATACCTACATGAAAAAAAAATCATCCATAGGGCACAACTATGAAAAGTGAATAGTTGTAATTTGTGAAAGAGTTTGCCCGTGAGGAGATTTATTTGATTTAAGAGATTGTTAACAGTTGCGAGTAAGGCAAGTTAGTTGTGTATAGTGTAATCATGCTAAATATTATTGGATACAGAAGATATTTTGATTATCCTAAGAATTTTTTTCTAATGATTTGTTGATTATTTTTACCTTTCTTTTTCTCTAAACCTATTATAAACTAAAATTTGATTTGCAAATATTCCTGGAAATACATACGTCACAGACTAGCTGAATACCCGTGCTTTGCTACGGAGTACATTCAATTTAAATACAACGGTGAATGTATGCCATTAATATATATATATATATATATATGATAACAGCAGTTACAAAATATTTAGATATATTGATGATATAATTGTAATTAATAAAAGTAATAATCATATAGCCTTAAATTTTTACCCTCATAATCTGGAACTAATACAAAGAAGCCAAAACAATATTAATGCAAACTTTTTAATATTAACATTAACTTAAATTCAAATTGCAATTATACATTTAACTTATATGATAAAAGATCAGATTATGATTTTTGTATTGTTAAATTTCAAAATTACCTAACTTAAAGCTGTTTTAAAAACATTATTGTAAATCAGCTAGTACGTATAAATAGGCTTTGTTCTAAAGACAATAGGAATAAGCATATTTTAGACTTGTTAGATGTGCTAAAACATAATTATTATCCCGATAGTCTTTCCAAGCACATAATTGGTTGTTTTAGATTTAATGAATAGCTTGTTCTGTTGCAATTAATTAGTAAAACAAACTAATAAGATTAATAAGAGTAAATAACTACTAAAAATTAAAATTAATAAAGCATAATTAAATTCTTAAATAAAAATAATATTAATTAATAATTAATAAAAATAGCTCTTAGTCATAATAAAAAACTAATTTAATTTAGGTTTATTTGTCCTATAATACAGTCTCCTTAGTAAGTCTGCTTCTGTGTTTCCATTTGCTCCATGGTTGCAAGTTTTGTGACGTCAGTCTTCTTACTGTTTCCTATTCTTAAATTCTACTTTGTCTAGTGCCAGGATTGGCGTTCTTTGATTAAGTAACTAGTTATTCAATTCTTCTGTTTCTAATGGATTGTACGGTGTCTAAGTATGTTTATTGTTTAGATCATACTTATCAGACACATCCATTGGTTTTTAGACAGTATCAGCACCCTGATGACGAGATGCTGTCTAAAACATATTTAATACTTATCTTTTCATGTTTTTAGTTCCTGGCTGCAAGTAGCTTTAGAGCTCATACTGGTTTTTTACTTTCAACTTTGTCTTATATATATATATATATATATATATTTATTTATAATAAACACAATGGTCAATGTATGCAACTAATTTGTATGTTTAATATCTGTAAAACATACTAATTTGAATTAAATTCTTAAAAAACTTCCATCTCAATTAATCTATTGGTTAAATTTTATCTTTTACCGTATTTTAATATCTTTTTTTGTCAATTTATTTCGTTGTTATGCACGTGACGATAAATTAATTTAAAGAATCACAAAAAGGAAAAGAAACCACGTGATCAATCTTTAATAAATTAAACTCTAAAAATTAATCTTTAAAAATTCCCCAAAAATCAGAAAAGGGAGGCAAAGATACGAAAAAGATTTCATTTTAAAGGAATTTTTATGATCTTTCTCGTGATATAAATTTTATAACCCTCATATTATTATTTTAAATGCAAACTTTAAAGAATGTTACAAAAACAGCTTAAAAATTCAATTTAAAAAAATCTAAAAGAATTTTTTTTAAATCTTTCTTAGTGCACCCCTACAACATAAGAAGAATCGCCATGCAAAATTTTAGTTCTTTAGGTCCAGCGATTTGGTCTGTACGTTATCTGTCAGTCAGTCAGTTACGGAACTGTTTTTTATATATAGATTATGCAGATTTTTCTGTGACATTTACAGTCAATAATATATTGGATCTGTTGTTACTCCGTTGGCCTTATTCCAGACCAGGTCCACATAGGCTATTTTGATAATACTAGAACATGTTCTCGTACTATATTTTAACTATCAAATGTAACGGTTACTTCTAGCTTTCTCTTTCATTGTAAACAACCACAACAGTTTTAGTGTGTATTAAATTCCCATATACCCACATTTGATTGCTTCAATTGGTCAACTAGGCATCAGAGAGATGTGTAAAGCCATTCAGGCATATCCATCTGATTATAAGTTTTAAGAATTCACTTGCTCCTAACTCCATGTTTAGGATTGAACATTTTAACTTGAAATACTTGTATTCCGCTTTATCTTTGTTCTGTGAATGAATTACCGAAGAAAATACATAAAACTTTTCTACAGATAAAAATCATGACTTTTTAAAAATTTCTAAAATTGACTCTGACAAGTAGAGAAAATATATGTTTATCGTGACTAAAAAATATTTTTATTGTAGTTACTACATTTTTCATGTATTAAAAATTGCCTTCATAATGTGCTAGGTAGTCATCAACCCTTTTTTTAAAATTTGTGATTTGGAAAAAAATTATTGAAACTATACATTAGACTCTTATAGACATGACTAAGTTGTACAGTCGATAAAAAGGTTCAAAATTATCAGTATTGTAGGTTTCACGTCCAATAAGAACATGTAAACATGTGTGGGCGCGGTAGCCCAGTTGGCAAGAGCAGCGGGCCAGTGATCTGAACGTCCCTGGTTCGATGCTCGTCGCTGCAAATCTACCGCCGTGTTCACGAATGGTGGCCGGGGCACGTAAAATAGGGCGTGGCTACAATGTCCTCCAAGTTCTCAAATTTACCTCTGGAGGTGCCGGGTCAAGTGTTCTGGTCTCGTCACTTGACTCAGTTCAAAATTACGGGACCGGTCATTTAGCCAAGTCGGACTCCGACCCTTGTGGTGCTATTAAAAACCGGAGTCGCACCTTCATCGCCCATAGCCTTCGGGACTTGATCTGATGTTACATGTCGGTCAAGGGGCATAAGCAACAACAACATGTAAACATGTAATATGCACAGTCTTTCTATACAAATTATAATACAGTTTATACAATTCTACACATATGTTTAAAAGACCATTTCCCAGTCTTAACTCGAGTAAGTTGATTTTGTTCAATTTTCGCCACCGGAGTCGCCCTCTGAAATGGAGTATCGAACACCCTGAACAGCGTCGTGCTCGTATCAACCTCTCCCTCCCCCACACTGGAACTCCCTGTGGAGTATAGACGTTAGGATGCAGGTGTGTCGCACCCTTCTACGGAGTGGTCCCTTTTCTCAGACGAGCGAATCTGCGACGTTGCAGTAGAGATAACATCCATTCCAGAAAAACAAAGAAATTCATGACTTGAGATAGGAAATGAGATATTTTCCAGGTATCAGTTTCAAATAGATATTGCGATATCTAGAAAATTTTGTTGTAATATAAATAATCAGTATTACATATGGTTATTTATCTCAATATTTAATTTATATTTCCCAAATGAAACCTTTCTATTCTGCTACTTTAGGTAATAATAACATTTACTTTTATAAAAGTTTTTATTTCATTACGAAGTTTCTAATATGCTTAAGTACGAAATAAATATAAATAGGCATATATACTAAAGAGAATATATTAGGATAAACAAATTTGTGTTAGCATTAACGTCTGGTTAAATAAATTTCAAAATTAGTTTTACACATGAGACTGTTGTTCCCCGTTTTCCTTAAACCTAAATTTATTCCTGCAGTATCTTATGCATAAATTTTTACTTATTTCCTTAACTTGTGCATGCATTATAAAAATCTTTTTGATATTTTTTGCCGTTTCTTATGACTTTCCTTTGAGAACCTCATAAGTTTGTTGTACTCATGTTTCCTTTCTGAAGTCAATTGCAGATATAGAAAAGGGCTTCTTTTCCCCTCAAAGAATAAAAAAGATGACTAAAATTGAAATTTTAAGGAAAATGGAGATAATATTTTCTTCTGATCGAAACTGTTGTTTCATGAATTGCTGCTCAATTACACTACTATCTTGTCAAAAAGAGGATAAAAACATGTATATTCTTAATTGCTATTTTCTAGGTTGGTTTGGAGCACTACGGTCCATTTTTGTTACACGATGGGTAATTAGACAAAGACCTACTGCCGATTCCGAACGGCTCTAAACGTTCATGCCAAGACTCGAACTCACAATACCAGCAACCCTCGGCCATCTATTTTCTAGGAAAAATTTACATTCACAATTACTATTTTCTAGCGAAAATTTATATTCTTAATTACTATTTTCTAGGAAATATTTAATACGAACGAATTTTTTCTAGACAAAATAAGATATTTGATTAAATAGTTCTGTATGAAACTTTCTAAAACCACCTAAAACATTATTTCTAAATTGCGTTAACTTCTCATTAACTGATGGTGAGTTATTTGTTTGCCGTGTTTGACTCTTACCTTATGTAAAGGAACTGAGTGTGTACAGATAAGTCCCTTAAAAATTCATTTATTTTGTTGAATGTAAAACACGAGAAAAAGGTCATAAGGGTATCTAGAGATTAAAAAATATTATATGCAGTTCAGTCTGCACTTAAGAAAATCTCATCGCTCCACTTAAACGAAAATCCGTTTTATAGAAATTAACTTAATTTGTAAAAACATAATCTAATAAAAACAGAAAGGTCAAAAAAGAACTAAACTATGACTTGTAAGATAATGAAACATCAGTCAAGTAAATTCATTTCCCAAAATGGAAAATGTGTTTTATAACTAGCAGATAAGAAAACAATATTATGTTCAGAATTCAATAAAAAGCGTGTATACTCAAACCTGTTTTTGTTCGGGCGGGTAAGGATCGCATAAAAAACCACTTAAAATAACTAAAATTCTCATTTAGTTTAGTTTCTTACTTAATTTGGTTAATTTCTTACTTGTCATTATTTTTTATTCATATTATGCATTTTTACATATAAAACACAAAAACAATAGCACCAAAAAAGGAACAAAAAAGACCGCATAAAAACAGATTTGAGCGCTCAAAAAATATTTTTGTGTGGTGAATGGGGACCGCATAAAAGAAGCCCCCCAAAATCACTTAAAATAGCTTAAAATTCCCATTAAGTTAATTTCTTACTTTTTATTCATCTTATGTATTTTCATGGACATACATAATATTTTTTTACATATACCGCACAAAAACAATAGCACAAAAAATCGCACAAAAAAGAAAGACAACACAAAACAGGTTTGAGTGTATGTGTTAAAAAGGAGTAAGAAACGGAAACAAAAGGTTAAAAAGAAAATACTCAAAATAAACACTAGTTGTTAATGACAAAGAAGACTTCTGGAATTTCAAATACGATAAATTGTAAAGATGCAGAAATTTCGCTCATTCCGCTTATACTCCTAAGCGTAAGAAAACGAAACATTTTTTCCCCCGATCTACTCAGTATAGGTGTTTTACAAATAGCAGTATGTGAGCTCCTCTTTTCTGTAAGACTTATCGGCATGCTGAAAGAAAACCCGCAAAACACTTCCAAAATATTAAAACAACCAAAAGGTTTTTTAGCAGCTAAAAAAGGTCATTATATAGAAACTTTTTTGAAAAACAGGGACTAATTTAATTGTTTAATATGAAGGTTCTGCAGCAAATTTCGTTTATACGAGGTTCGTTATACTGAAACTGTATTTGAGCGCTTTGTTTAAAGAACTCCATTTGTTATGATAACGTACTTCTAGCTGATAGATGAACATTTATGAATTCTCTATGATAAAAATGCAAATCTGTTCTGCTCTTCTGTGATAAAATAAATTCAAATTACCTTGGAATGATTTTTGGGCGTCTCGGTGATAACGCTGTTTGGCAGAAATCGAAATCAATTGCTGTGCAGTCTGTTCTCCCTAAATCCCTTCATAACACTGTTCTAATTAGAATTTATTTGCCTCCCTCTGCAGATAGTTTATGGCAGGTTTATCTCCTTTTTTTAGCAAATTAACTTCATTTTGCAGTTGCAGTATTTTTGTGCATTTTGTCGTTCATTTTGGGCCGCCAATTCTTCTTTCTTATCGAAACTTTCCCAAGAAATATGACTCTTATTTAGGTCATTCAATTTTGTTCAAAATATTTAGAGGGAACATTTTAGCCTTCATTTGAGCTCATAAATATATAACTTATTTTCGGCAACAATATAAATCTGTTATATAAATCTGCGTTTAAAAATCAGTTTTAATTATTGTCATTTACTGACTTCTTTTCGCCATTAAATACAACTGTTAAGCAACATTGTTTATTATAGAATACGATTATAGTGCGAAATGCAGAACACCTTTTATTACCCTCGTTGTTTATTTATTAACTTCCAGCTGGGGGGGGGGGGGGCCTGAGATTTTTTTTGGGGTATAAACAAACAAAAAAACATTAGAAGGGCCCTCTTAAATATGGAAATGATATGAAACATTTATTCTCTAAGAACTAATCGCAAGTCTCACATTAATCAAACAGCACTATTCTTAGTGATTTCCATTGTAGTCCTACACTGAATTATTGTAATACTACACTGAATTTCGTGGCTATTTTTGAAACTATATTAATATATATTCTATTCTGGTGTTTGTTACTTATATCTTTCAATAAATAAATAAAATAAGCAATGGAGTAAGCAGGGCCCAATTTAGAAAATTCTTGACTATAGGCACAACTCGGGATGGGGGCCCCCCTAACACTGATGAGGGCGTAAAATTTCCAAAATTGACACACACACACAAAAAAAAAAATCATGAATCATTGTGAAAGTACCATTTTACTAAGAATTGGCTATTTGAAGCGTAGAAGCCTAGACAAATCAAATAACAAAATCATTATCAAATAACAAAAAGCAATACAACATATTAACTTCATCATTAAAACACCAATACAATGCAACTAGAAAACCTTATTAATTCCTTATATACACTATAACAGAGGTGGGGAAACTTTTTACCATTCGAGGCCACATGTAAATTAGGTAGAAATAAAGGAGGCCGCATAAGTTGATGTACCTATAAATGAGACTTTTATGAAATTATTATAGTTAGGTATAGTTTTAACAATTTGGTGCATTATATAGAAAAATAACAACAAAAAATTAAGTCCTTATTTATTTACTATTTGACTTAAGAAGTTACAATATAAAATATTTTTGTATTCACATAAGGGTAAAAACTTAATACATAAGGGTTATAACATTAATCATTAATGATTAATTTTTTTTATAAAATTTTAAGATTCATAGATACCACTGTAATTTTTTATATTTCACTGTTGGTATTTTTATTTATGTAAGCATATATATATATATATATATATCCAGATTTTTAAATTTTAACGAACAATTATATATTTAAATACCACTTCAAATAAAAATAATTAAGTAGAAGTATTTTTAAATAATTTTAACATTATAAAGAAATACAATAGAAAAATAATAGTATTAAATTATAAATAACTGACATAGCAACAATTCCTAAAGTAATTTGACGGCCGCACAAGGAGATCACGGAGGCCGCATGCGGCCTTAAGACCGCGCGTTCCCCACCCCTGCACTATAACATACATATGATGAACTATACATATAACTATACATATGACGAACCTATCAATCAAATTTGTAAGGATATATAAAAAAATTGCTATTAAAAAAGGTTAAAAAAATTGAATTGGGAATTTTTTCTTTTAAAATAAAAATTTTGGGGGACCCCTCAACATTCGTGAATGGAAAATCAGGGCCTGGGAGTAAGTACTTACTTGAACTTAAATCTGGCATGTTCCTCAGATAAATTCCGCTATGATTTGATACTGAAAAAGCTAAAATTCTAACAAGGGTGCCGAGTTTTTAATCTTATCTCAAGAGTGCGCAAATGTCAAAAGGTAGGGAACCCTCGCATCAACGTATGAACTTGAAATAAACAATATAAAAAAGGGGACAAATATCTATAAAAGGGAACAAAACTCTAACATTCAGATCTATAATAAAGTTGAAAACAAAACCTTTCACACGAAACATTTTATTTTCGTCAACGATTGATAAAATTTCTATTAAATTCAAATTGTATCGGTTTTATGCATTGCAGACAATTTTAAGGGCGTAATGATGGGGTAAAATATAATACTGATGTGTACTCATATGTTTATTAAAAGTGACTATCATAATATCATATATCAGTGTAGGGAAGGGGGTGGGTCTGAATTTTATAGCAAAGTCAAGGTCTGTGAAAAAATATTATGTTTTAAATGGAGTTAATAGTCTATACAGAATTAATAGGAACGATAAAAAGAAATCATAATAGTAAATATATTTTTTGAGTTAATATGGAATTGAATCAAAGAGCTTGAAAACGAAATAAAATGTTATCTCTGTTATTGCCCAACAAACAAAATGCCTATATCTACCGATAAAGGCTTGATCGTTATGAATGGGATACTCTCCAGATCAAGAAGATGCAAAAACCTCAATCTGAGTCAAATCCTCAAGGAAAATTAATAATCTGAGTCTTCAAGCGATAGGATTTTAAGAGAAACATCCTTAATAAATTAGAGTGCATGCGTAAAATGTCAACTCAAAACCTTTATCAACCAAATAATATGATAAATTTTTCAGCTATTAATTTTTCTTTTCTTTTTTGTTTGACTTTAGTTTCAACATCGCATCTGAATTTTGGCAACTGTATAGAGATAAAATAATAATCTTAAGAAAAGTAGCATGAATATTCCTGTTGCGTTCTGCCATAAATCACCGTTCAAATGCATTTAAGTAATTTAACAAGGAAATTTAAAAACAAGTTCCAATGTTCATTTTACTCTTAAAAGGCAGATTAAAATAATCTAAGGACTAAAAATCTCCAGTTTACTATTTGGGATCAATTTAAGGGGAAACTTCTGAAGAAAAAGTTTGCCTATACACACTAAAAAAATATATATTTGTAAATAAAAAAATTAACGAAAGCTTCTTTTATTCGAATAATGTATTTATTTCCGTGGACTGTCTCAACTGGGTCATAAATTTTTTTGACGGGTCCTCATATCCTAGCCCCGTCCTTCCGATAAACACTAGCAAAATCGATTTTCGAAATTTCAAACAAAGCAAATTTCAAAGATTCATGAGTATTACTGATGAATTCTAAAGATGCAAAGAAATTTGCTACAATAATTACAGCCAGTTTCTTTAAAACAAAGTTTTGTTTATCAAAAGGTAAATATATATTACGAACAACACTTATGAATTATTCCTCTTCACACTGAAACAATACCCATCCGAAAAGTCTAAAAAAACCACACAAGGTCATCTAAAAACTATAAAAACTCTAAAAAAACTTTTTAAAAACAAAAATGGTTTCTAAACATTCAAAATTTTTAATGAATTGGTAAATAAATTGTTTTAGGAGAGATACTTTTTTATGATAAAGGAATTAATGTGCATGAAAATAATGTTTAAAGTCATGGTTTTTCAGTAAATTCCGTTAAATGAAGATTCAGCTAAATATGAGGAATGAATGAACGGTCGACACCAGCAATGTCCCTCATCATATGTTTTGGGCTCAAAGATATAGCAGGAGATCACATTTACCAGCTTTTCCACACACGCAAAAAAAGCAAAAAAAAAAAAAAAAAAAACCCACGACGAATCTCTATCAAAGATCTTTTGCAGCATGAATATATTTAACATATAAATATTTGTGTCTCAAAACTATGCTACATTCCAAATAGGTTTGTTAGAATGATGCTTCTTTCCGTTCGTAAGCTATTATTCTTAACTGCAAACCTTTCGACTCACGGGAGTTAACGTTTTCATAAATCCCTTCACTGGAAGCTAGATATAAAAGCAAATCCAACCTGTTTAAATATCTCTGCACTTATGCTGTCTACACAAGAAAAATAAAGATAGAGAAATATATATCTGCAGAAAATAACTTCTTAAAGCGGAGGGAAACGTTTAGCTACCTTGAGCGTAAGCATATTTGTGCGTGAAAACATCTTTTCTAATGTCATATATCTTCCTTTTTATAAAGACATCAAATTCATGAATTGCATTTGGCCAATATTTCGCCAAGTACCACGGCATTAATTCACTTCATTTTTGTCAATGTGTGTCGAAGGAGAGTCGACTGGACACGCCTCCGGTTTCTGCACACGAAGCAAAAAAGGTGGGAGAACGTGATTTATATTTTCAAGCGACTGCCTTTTAAGTGCTCCGGTACAATTTATCAGAGCTTCCGCTGCGGTGAAACACCTTAAAGGTCGGGCTGCTCCTATTATTGGCTATTTCTTGGACATCAAAGAAATTTGGGGGCTTTAAATCTGAAAAAAAACGACGCAATTTTTATCCGCTTGCCATTGATTTTTGTTGTTGTTGTTGTCTTTAAATGAGAAATGTTTATCAGTGTCCTTTGCCGATTTTAAATACTTCATTTTCTAACTCAACGTGATGAATGATGAGAGCCAGTAATGTAAACAAAATATTGGTTTCATATTTTGTTTACATTATTATTATATGTTATATGTACACACACACATATATATATATATATATATATATATATACGGGTATATATGTATGATGTATGCATGTATAGAGAATCTATGCTCACTTCTACCCAGACTTGGGTGTATATAATTTGAAGTGGCACTCTATTTGAATTATATACAAACACAGTTTATACATGAAATAATGTTTATTGAATTCGCTGCACATATAATTGGCTTTTACAGCAATAAGCATGCGTACTACTTGTACGGAATGTAAATACAGCTTTTTAAGAACAATATATTTTTATACTCACGAACAGTAAGTCAAACCAGCAGTACTGCCACGTAAACTTCTGGCCCGTAAAGCACTAGCGCAGGATAACACCTTTTCAACCTTAACAACAACTCCTTTTTCATTAATGACGCTGCGTGGTATTTATACTAAGCGCGTATGCCAAAATTAGCATATCTGAAGCAGCTTCTTTAATTCACTCAAAAGTTCGATTCTTGTGAATCGAATCTTGTGTATACCTTACACTGGCCTCCCTCGAAAAAAAAATTAGGTAACTGAGGTCTGAACGGCTTCAGTTAACTAATTGAAAACGCGTGCTGGTCTGACTTTTTACATAATGGGTGGCAAAGCCAAAAAACCTTCCACACGTTGTGTGGGGGAAAAACGCCACTACCATTTTACAAAACTAACCCCGAAGGGTCCAGGTGACACCATTACACAGTGGATTTGCAGAGTTGCGGATACTGGGCTGGCCAACTGCGCCCTAAAATATCTATTTTAATTAAAAGTGACAACACAATTGCACAGCATGACATTTCTTGACTGTATCTGCTCTCCCCCAATTTATAATGTACATGTGTTATGATTTGCGAAGTTAGTATGTTAGTTGTTTGTTATCTGTAGTTAGTATGTATTTTTTTTCACTACATGTCCCCTTCAAAAATTTATAAAACAGTATGCCGTTTTTTTTTTCAGTGCCTCACCACTTCCCCTCAAAATGTTTACACAGTATATACAATGGGGAACTTCAAACCAATTTGGTTCGATTTTATTAAAGGGTGGGAGTTAGAATAAGAAAGTTGATACAAGACTTGTTCCTCATGAATGCAGCAACTTCACTGCACCAGTTTGTCCAATCCGTGGAACCTCTCTTGATGGTCGCAGTCCTAGTAAAGGGGTTCGTTGACCGTGTGGGCATCCTTCGTGCAGCAGGTCGTAGGTCCTGAGGCGCTGGTCCGGCTTGACGATGGACAGGAGGTCTCTTGGGAGGAGGCCAACCTTGCTGGGCGGCTGATATCTTGCGTTCCCTGTACTTATGCAAAGGAGCTTTAAAATTGTCATTCTTCCTTTTGATAACCTCGTGTACCTTATCAGCGACGCATTCCTCCTTTGATGGAGTTTTTGTAGTGCACACTTTACCTTTCTTCGTACTTTTGCTTGTATCGGTATTAAATTTTAATGCAGATTCTATTTTTTCAACAACCTGACTCTGCTTTTCGTATTTGTGCTTATACGACTTCTTGTTTATCTCCTTAATTACTTCAGTATTAGCAATTTTAATGCTGGAACCTGAAGGCGCTTTTTCACGTTTTTTATCCCCCTTAAAGTTAGTTTTATCCTCTTTTGACGAAAAAGTCTCTTTGAAACTTGCGATATCAGAATCGTTATCATTTAAATTCTTTAACACTGCTTCAGTTTTAGGAAGATTAAGCTTTTCGTACTCGTGCGTTTTATTGCAAACTTTCTCTATAACTTCCGAAGCATCAGCTAAACTACCTACAGTATAACTCTGTGTCAACTTTTCATCCTGATTCTCAGTCTGGTTTTCATGTACTTTATTTAAAACCATATTATCAACCTGGCCTACACAATCCCCATTCGGCTGGAAACTTGAAATAATATCATCACCTAGCAAGTTCCTACTATCGTTTAAAGAATTTTTATTGTCGTCAACTAATAAGTATTCACTAACTTCCGTAACGCATACTTCGTCATCTACTAAATTTCCTTCATTAACAGATGTGTGAATATCATCTAAAATATCAGGTATAGCATCAATAATATCAGGTATAGCATTAATAGAAGTGTCAGATGATTTATTTTCTAAACCACTAGCATTAGTATCGGCACTATTTTCAGAAATTTGTACTGGAATTACCTCATCATTCCAGCTAGACTCACTTTCTTTATAAGCCACAAAAATACCCTGACTTTCACTATTCTCAAAATAATGACTACTGCTCGGACAAAATAATACATTTGACCACACAGTTTCAACAGGTTGAACCATATCATGTGAATCAACTTGCCAGTGCAAGCAAGGTGCTTCCATATTATTTACTTTAAGAGCACTAATTTCATTATAACGCCGTGCGCTTCTATTATTTTGCCTACGGTACTGCTTACGCTGCTGGTTTGAAACTCGCGAAAAATTTTGGCGCGGCTGTATAAAACTTCTCGTACCTGAATGACGGTGAGGGGTAGCGAAGAAATGTCTATTGTCATATTTAGCCAAAGCTTGAAGGAGGGTAACCTTGCTTGTAATTGTTTGATTATCTAAAAAATCTTGAACACTTGGCTTCAAACGTTGGATAACTATTTTTAAGATTACCGCTTCCGTTAACTCTTCTAAATATTCCTCACACTTGGAAATCTTTTCCGTAGCAAAATCTAATGCAGACTGACCTTCACGTTGCCTTAGCGAATAAATTTCCGCTTCAATTTCACTTTGATTAAAGGTCTTTGGAAAAACACTAAGAAACTGTTGCTTGAATGACAAATAGTCAAAAATCAGATTACTGCTTTTCATACACGTGTACCACTGATATGCACTACCTCTTAAAGCGGCTAGAGCAATTTTAAGTTTATCCCCCTCTGGGGTGCATTGTTGCTGAAAGTAATGCTCACTTTTCTTTAGGAATTGGCTTGAGGGGCCGCCATTGAAGGTGGCTTCGAATGGCGCAATTTGCTGAACCATAATTACCCGAGGAAAATTTCCAGCAGGATTTTGTTCTACAACACTCATTTTTAAATAGTATATAAGTACTTGCAACAATTTTATCAATATAAGTACACAGTACACAGTTTTTAATTTCAATTATGTTCTTCGTTACAAATTTAACGCTAACTACCAGGGTATATATATTTTCGGGTGCCAGTATAGAGTATCTATGCTCACTTCTACCCAGACTTGGGTGTATATAATTTGAAGTGGCACTCTATTTGAATTATATACAAACACAGTTTATACATGAAATAATGTTTATTGAATTCGCTGCACATATAATTGGCTTTTACAGCAATAAGCATGCGTACTACTTGTACGGAATGTAAATACAGCTTTTTAAGAACAATATATTTTTATACTCACGAACAGTAAGTCAAACCAGCAGTACTGCCACGTAAACTTCTGGCCCGTAAAGCACTAGCGCAGGATAACACCTTTTCAACCTTAACAACAACTCCTTTTTCATTAATGACGCTGCGTGGTATTTATACTAAGCGCGTATGCCAAAATTAGCATATCTGAAGCAGCTTCTTTAATTCACTCAAAAGTTCGATTCTTGTGAATCGAATCTTGTGTATACCTGACACATGTATATTTCCTCATACATTGAAATTTAGTAGGTTTAGTATTTTACGTATGAGATATAAATGCTTATAAATCCCGTATACCATTACTACTTATTATCGCCCAATAGGATTATTGGGTTTATAAATCTTATGTAACTCCCAAATGTGAAAGTAGTTTTGTGCCTCCCAATTAACTTCAAGTTAATTAATATAGTCGATGACTAGAAACCGTGATTTGATAACAAACCCTTGTAGAAGCGGAATATTACCTTCCGCACGTAATCTAATGAATCATTAATATTTTTAAATTTATGATCGATACACTAATACCAGTATGTTTCCCTGAAAATATAAATTATATTATAATCTACTGACAGCGTAAGCATTCCAAATGTATTTCAGATAAAATCTGCCTATTTTAAGGGTCTTCTAATGTTAAACATCATACAGTTACTAAATATCCTTCACCTGTGCTTTTATTTGAAATAGCTATATATTTCATAGTATAAATAACAGAAAAAATAGAAGCGTAGGGAATTTATAAAATGGAAATTCACATGTCACAAAGGAATGATAGAAATCATTGGTAATCATAGAATCATGGGGGTCTTAACACTCTCAGCTTGTTTAGAGTGTATATCTAGAGTATATATCTTTGTGGTTGGTTCTGATCATTCAAATTCGGGAATAACACTGCCCTGAGCTATGAACGAGAGAATTTCTGTATGTTGCAAGTTACTTAATGCAATAGCGACTACTGAAGTTTGAACTAAATATTGATTCTTAACTTCTAAAAAACATAGTGCATTTTCTTGGTTGCAGCGTCAAAAATTTTTTGAAAAATTTATTTTGCACGGGCATAAATAATTTTATAGAACAGAAACAGCTTTTTATAAATATAGAACTGTATTATCCATGATTTCGAGGAACAATGGTGGGTATTTACCATGGATATGGGGGCAGTATCGTACTTTGTTGGAATAAAATAACATTAAAATTGCAAGCTAGAGATGTGAACAGGATAAATGAAGGTTTTTTAAGCTTTCTTACATTCTCCTAGCTTGAAGGGAAAAATTTCCAAAGCTATTATTCAATTAAACACAGCCACACTGTAAGGCTTTCAGTAGTTGATAACATACAACGATGTTTCTAAAGGAGTTACATTAGTGTTGGTAAACATTCAACCTGCGCAAGAATCGATATTCTCTCCCATTCCTCTGAAATGGGTGAAGTAAATAATGGCTTGGCTCATCTGTAGGAAATAGAGCCAGTAGTTCGATCCTTCTGGAGATAAACGGACCATTATTATTTCTTATTATGGGTAAATAATATTTAGGAGAGTCATCAATGAAGTCAACCTTTTATTAAATGTAATCTATGCAATGGAATTTAAGGAAATTATTCGCCTTTTTTCTTGTAAAGCAGCTAACGTACTTCAGTCGATGCTTGCATATTTGTTGGTGTTCTCTTATCACATAAGGATTTCTTTAAACTTATTTTTAATTTGGGAAAAACAAGCAAAGCAGTTTCAACATTTGTAGTATCCTTTAAAAGTTTTAGTTTTCTAAAAAGGCCCTCTTCTGAAATTTTCTTCAAAATTTTGAATCTCTGTTCCAGGAGTAGTCAATAGGGATTCAGTTTTTCAATTTTATCAAGATGCAAAAGTTTATGAGTGAATTATAGACGAAACGAGTTTCTTTAAATATTTTTTAATAGCCATTTCATACAGTGATGAGGTCTGGTAAAATACTGAAATAATTTTATGTGTAGAATTTAATATATTCTAAAATACTACTGAAAATATTACTAACTGTTTTTGTGTAAAGTTTGTGTTAGAGTTATTGATATTCAACTGAGAGTTATTGATATTCATTCAATTGAATTTAAACACGAACCCCTTTTTTAAGAAGTGTTAGTCATAAAACATGTAAAGAAGATGGAAGACATGCCTGCAAAACACAAACAAACAAAGATTGCAATCCCAACGTCCATTCATTATCCCAACGTTCATTGATTTTAATTTAGATTCAAAATTAAGAACTTGATCTAAAAGGTTCTAAAGGCTAAGTACTTTCTCAACCGTATAGAACTGAATCTGTCTACAAGAACTCTGAAAATAAGTTTGTTTCAGGCATTTAAACTTTGGTAGCATTTGCATTTCTTACAACGTTGTTTTATTTTAGCACAGACGGTATTCAAGAGGAACGTTTTACATTTCCCCCCATTTATGAATTTACTGCGGAAACACAACTTATGTTGAAAAAAGAAGATGATCCAAGTAAAATATTCACTTTTGAATCTAGTTTTAGTTATCGTAAACCAGACACTTTTATGTTTAAGAATAAAACACTTTTTTTATGCTTTTAGTTTCATTTGGTATAACAGACAGTGATATTATTTTACCAATCTAAACGGGAAATGAGCATATTTTCACCATTTCACTCTCTTGTATATGTTTAGAAAGCAAATGAAGAAATTTCTGGAGAAAAAAAAGAAATCTGACATGCATTTAATCATTTTTAAAGGTCGATTTAGTTTTAAATTCTTTGCCTGGTTTGAAGCATTTAAAAATATTAAGGAAAATAAATGTGCAAGACAGCAGGTTTTAATAAGATAATTTTCTTTATGTCTGTGAGGGAATTTTATTTCTTGCTGTCTGCATTTCTACATTTTGGTAGATGTCTTTCAAATTTCGAATTCAAACAAATGTTTTATGTAACAAGCAGACTGAAAACATTTTTCTCAGAACATTGGGTTGTCTAAGTGATAAAACTTTGAAGAAGATTTTGAGCTTTCGTTACAAAATTTTTTGTTTTATTTGAAAATGCGAACTAAATATTTTGATTTTATTTTTGAAAACTGCTAAGATACCTCACTGATTTATTTTTGTATAAATGTATTTACATCAAAAGGAAGAAAGAATGTCTCTACGGAAATCGCAAGCTAATATAGTCTTTCGGTGTCAAGACTTCGGTTTCCAGAGATTTATTTATTTATACTTTTTGAAGGCATTACAATGATTCTGTCTGAAGTTCCGATGCATGGCTATATATATATGCAATAAAAAAATTAAAAGACGAAGAAATCATCTACATTACTGAAATACTTTATTAAAAATTTAAGACTCAAGATTTTTATATGAATTACTTTATTGCCTCTCTAGACCTTACCACTGAACAGCACACGTCTGGACATTTCGAAAAATCAAATCAATCTGTGCTTTTGATCAGTAGAATTGTCTCTCGGTTTACTGAAAGGACATCTAATGGTGTCTTGTTATGTCAGTGAACGAGGTTTTGCCCGAGGAAAGATGTCTCTATATATTTTTAAAATACTCGCTAAAATGATACTAATGGGTGAGTTAATGGGAAACGGAAAGTACATATGCTATGTTTTAAGAGGCATAGCTGGTTAGACTAATCTCCCTTAGAAATAGAACGCATAAGATTAGTAAAAGACAGTATTGAACTATGTGCATTTTACAGATAAAAGTGGACAGCAAATCAAAGGAAAATAAGTATGCAGAGAAAATAGTTTAAATCCTTGCGAAGGGAAAAGAAGCTAAAAATGATAACTTAAAAAGTGTTTTTCACCAAAATATACTATATATATATATATATATATATATATATATATATATATATATATATATATATATATATATATATATATATATATATATATATATATATATATTCATAATTTATTTGGAAAGAAAATGTCATATTATCTGACATTAGAAGTACCGTAAGTACCGTGGGGTTACTTTGTGACGGATTTTTAATTTTTTCCTGTGCTAGCCGATCAATTTTAAAAGCAGCCCCAAATGAACAATCGCAAAACAGTGGTAAATCCTTTCCTTACTTAGTAATGCGTTTCGCTAACCAGGATCTTTAATCACCACAGAGAAATTAAAGTTAAAATGTGTCACAAAGCTGCCCCGCCAAGTGGAGCTGCTTTGTGACGTCTGTGTTTTCGCCTTGAAATCCAAGAGGAAAAAATACTTGACATAAAGTTAGCCAGTAAAACGCTTATCAAAAGTTTGATACACAATTATATATATCTTCTACTAATATTGGATAGCTTTATCTATATCCGTGACATCAAAGAGAGCTCGAGTGCCCAGGGCAGCCATCAGTTCTTTGAGAAGATGAGGAAATTCGTCATTCGGCACATTCTGCTCCTTCGGGTAGATTTTTCCAGACAGTCAATACTTCTTTCTCTCCAGTGGTATTTTAGACGACGGAAAAATGCAACATCGAGCGGCTGGAGGAGGTGGGTCGACTTTGTGGGTTATTTTGTGGCAGTGTCAATGTATCACAAAGTAACCCCGTCACCTTCCGATATTTAGGTTATGTTGTCATATGAAGGGTCCAGGGGTAAAACCATTTTACTCCAAAAACCTCGTTTTGAGAAAAACGAATTTGAAAGTTTGAGAAACGCGGTTTTTCTATGGAACGTCGAAACTTTATCGCTATTTTTAACGGCTTTAAAGGGGTTCTGCCCCAAATATGAATGCACGTGGTGTTAGTACTCCTTGAAAGCTATAAGATGGCACTGGTAACTCATTTTCGCAAAAATAGCTGTAAAGTTGTTTTACCCCTGGACCCTTCATTTCTCTCGGAAATATCCCTACACAAACATTATATTGCTCCACAATCTAACCAACATTTTGACAATAAAAAATAATTACCTGTCGTAGTTGGTTGTATAAGGTGTTAGCCTTGAGCACAGAAAGTTTCCGAAGTTTGAGTCAATAGCTTGACAACAGGTTTGAACAATACACTGGCCAGCGAAGACAAATGGCACACAGAAGCTTCGGACACTGGTCACTAGGTGTCTCTGTATGTCGGTCAAACTGTTGGCTGGGGACCCGGCCGGACACCCGGATACCGGGGATACCAGGGATACCGGGATACCCGGATTCCGAACCCGGGATTTCTGATACCTGGATACCCGGATCCGAAATATCGTGAACCGGGCATACCTTCCGATACCCGATTCACAATATTTCGGATCTTTCGCCGCGCAAGACCCGAAATACGAAAAAAATTACTATGTGTCGCAAAGTTACCGCTGCAGTGACAAAGAAACCCTACCCGTCTTACGGTAGATGAGTAGTTATATCCATTCAAAGCTTAAAATTTTGAACCATTTTCATTTCGGAAAAATCTATTTCTGAGATAATTTTTATTTGAAACAGGCGGATACATAATTTAATTACGGGGAAAAAAAGGCTGAATTTTTTTTTTGAAAATATAAACAAAAATTTTACAAACCGTTTAAAACGTAAATTACTCTGGACTCTTAGTTCAGGACTTGTGGAAAAAAAACTATAATAACTATTTTTTATAAGCACTGTTATTGTTTGTTATAAGTCAAATACACTTCTAAAAGAAGATTTCAAATTGCTTTTCCATCTAATTTTCTGTGCATAGAACAATAATTGAATTCCTTTGCTTTTATTCTTTTCTTTATCTATTTTGCATTACTGTAAAGATACTGATTTAGTATTTTATATATTATATTCTCACATGTAATTGCAGAATTTTTTATATATTAGAAGAAATTCAGCTATTTATAATCAAGCTTATTTTTAACCAGGAATAAAAGGAAATTTTAACCTTATACTGAGTATTGATACCTGGTAAGGGAAAACTGTAAACATGAATTTTATTCATAATTATGACTTAACTATAAACCTGAAACTTGCTCACACGTATCCTTCTGTCCCTATATATACAATCGAATCCCGTTATAACGAACTTTAAGGGACTAAAGATTTTGTTCGCTTTATCCGGTGGTTCCCTATATCCGAACAGTTAAGAAAAATGCTAGAGTTCACAAAATGTATAACTCATTAGTTGCAATGTGTATTCAATAATGATGTATTAAAAAAAATGATAAAATCTATTAAAAAATTATCATTAATGAATTAAATCGACTAAAATCGATTACATTAAACTGACTCAAAACTAATTAAATTACTTATAATAGGAAAATGGCGGGACCAAAAATTTCGTTCTTTATATCCGTGAGTTCGTTATATACCGGGGTCGCCATAACGGAGTTCGACTGTATTAATAGTGATTATCCTGTTTCATTTATCAACCGTTTGTTTCAACTGTATGTATTGTTATTGCTCACCTGAGATGCTAATTTTGTCTCTTTTGTTCCTACAATAATTAGTTAAATTGTTTTAGCCACCGCGCATACTTGGTATATTTTGCATTAATAATTTCTATTTACATTTTTTAACATTTACATTTTTATGATTATTACCTGTTTAAAATTATATTTAAGTGGCTTTAAGTTTTACTTTTAAAAGTATTATTAATCTCATTTTTTATTCAGAATTCAATGTTTTAAATGTTTTAAAAATTTCACGTGGTAAATTATTGTCTAGAGCAGGGGTTTACATCGGAGTATAAACAACGGTTTAAATATAGCTAAATATTTAAAAAGAATATGGTCTAGACGTTATATAAGTAGATTTTTGTAAATATTAAGAGTTTCTATCTAATATGCATCAAACACATTTTATGAGAATAAATGGAGAAAAATTTATTCTCATAACCTTTCAATATCGAAGATTATAAATAAATTTTAAAAGCCAATTTAAAACTTAATAAATAAAAAGTATAAATAAAAGAAATCTCCATTCTTGATAAAAGAAATTTAAGAGAAATGGGGAAAACTCTTTTTACTGATAGATTAAAAAAAAAAAAGAAATTTGCTTATATTGAATAATCAAAAAAAAAGTAGTATTAGAGGCTTTCATTTCCTGTATTTAAAATGAACACGAAATAAAATCAAAAACCAATTAAATATTCTTTATCGGAAAACGTAATGAATTAGAAATTAAAGTGCAATGCTCAATTAAAATATGTAACTGCATTTGGAAATGTGGATTTGGTCTAGCTGCCAATTACTTTAAATTTTTAATTCACAGCTGCTGTTTATGTAAATTTTCTATTCTATTTAATGCCGTTTTCCATTTTAATTTAACGACAGTCAGAGCTGAAAGCAGAGCAACAGTGTGTTAAAATTTTAATTCTTGCCTCCTGTGCGCCATGCGGACGCCGGATTAAAATCTTGCCTCTGCGCTTCATTATTCCTTTGATAATTGTTATCTAAACATAAACTTGCTTCTCATTTTAGTGAGCGTCTTGAAGCAGCTGAAATGGAATTGTAATTTGCTGTACTCGTAGACTGGTGGTTTAAGAAAGGGGAGATTTCACTCACAACAGAATGAAAATAAATTGGCTTACTCTTTGGAGCTTTCGAACAAGGGAACTATTATGTAATATATTATGTAATATGTAATATGAACTATATTTTATGTAATTCTCAATACATACATGCATACACACATACATACATACACACACACACACACGCAGACACATATAATTTTTTTCTTCCATAGTGGCAGACAGTTGTCTGGACTACATTCGCCCATTTGAATCGCGATTTTTGAGTTGGATTCTTTATTTATGGAAGCACAATACAGGTGAACCAACATCGCACCCTAAGAAGGGCAGCTCATGAACGTCCATGTCTTAGTCAGGATTAGAACCCAAGCCCACTACGTGGAAGATCGTCCCCTCTAATCAATACATGATGTTACACAGCATACTTTATATATATATATATATATATATATGTGTGTATATATATTCACATACACACACGCACACACACACGCACACACACATACACACACACACACACACACACACACACACACACACACACACACACACACACACATATATATATATATATATAAGACAAAGTGGAAAGTGAAAAACCAGTATAAGCTCTAAAACTACTTGCAGCCAGGAACAAGAAGCATCAAAAGATAAGGATTAAATAGGTTTTAAACAGCATCTCTTTAGCAGCGGTGCCGATACTGTCTTATATATATATATATACAGAGGCTGTTCACATATTTTTTAGACGATGTATATTGTATTCACAAAACTAAATTACATAAAATTCTTGTGTTTTAAATGTTCCATTTGACATCCCTTATTCTGAACTATCTTTCGACATCGCAATTTCCAGGATAATAATGCCTTTTGAAGTGTTAGAAGAGGTATTCTATCCCATTCCTCCTGAACAGCTTTCCAGAGTCCTGTAAGGGTTTTGGGACGACGTTTGGATAATGCAGATTTTAAAAGTCCGAAAGCACAAAAATCCATAGGTGATACATCGGGAGATTTAGTAGGGATATCAGTGAAGGGTATGGCCTTGATACCAGTTTTTTGTTCCATTTCTTTTAGGAAATTTACAGTGGATTTTGATGTGTGACTGCTAGCTTTGTCCTGATGGAGTCTCACAGATTGATAGCACTGTGGGTAAAGCGATGGTATTTCATTCAGAAAAATTGGCGATAAAATATGTTCCTGATAGTATTTGGAGTTAATCGTGACATTTTTTCCACTCTCTTTATTTTTAACTTGCCATTATAAGAAAAACCAGCAACAATCATGAATCCCTTAGAAAAACTTTCTTTCGATTCTTTGAACCATGTACTTAAATTTTTTTCTCCCCTTTTATGATAATAAATGGCTCTTTTTTTGTTGCAATCATTTAAATACACCCATGATTCATCTATTGTGACAATTGTTTTCCATTTTTCTTTGGATAAGTGTTTCTCATATAGAATTCTGCAGCGTGTCCTGCGTTCAGCGATATGATTTGGAAGAAGACGATGCTCATTGCGTTTTTTCGCTTTCTTAAGATTTAAATCAACGTTTATCGTTTTGTTTACAGTGAACACCGAGCATTTTAATGATTTTGCAACTGTCCTTTGACTAGGGGGATTTTCTTTTAACATTAAACAACGTACCTTTTCAATAGTCGAAGATGTCCGTTTTTTCCTTGGATACTTGTTTGGAATTTTTGTCCCACTTGAGGCTCCAATTTGACGTTTTTTTCCTTTCTTGTTGACGATATTACCTATCGACGCTTTAGATATCACAAAACCATGACTCTCACATCGTTTTTGGATAACGGAGTATGCATATTTCTCTTCGGAAAGAGCATAAATGTAGCCTTCGAACCACTGCTTTGTTAAAAACGCCATTTTGAATAAAAACAAAACTTTCAAGCCGCAGACGATAATTTTGACTTTTAAAAACATAGTACAATCGCAATTACTTCTTTTGCAGCAAACGATTTTTTATTACGCTTACCAAAATCGTCTAAAAAATGTGCGAACAGCCTCTGTAGAAGCTTGTAGCTCGGTTTTGTTGATTTCCCCTATTCAGCAGCTTCGTAGAATTTCGAGGAAATGAAATGTGTTAATTGATCAATCCTGATGTATAGTTACAGATATTAATAAATATTTTTGTTTCCACATAATTGCGAGATCGGTAGATAAGGAAAATGAGTTATTTTATTTAGTTTAGTTTTTGTGTTTTTAGTTTGTATTCGAAAACTTGTTAAATAGGTTATATACAGAAATGAACCAGTATTACTTTATTTTTAACTAGCTGAAAACCTGCGCTTCGCTACGGAGTACATTCAAATTAAATACAACGGTCAATGTATGCAATTAATGCCAAAAAATAAATATATATGACGAGCCAGGATAAATGGCGGCTCGAAGCGTGTTCTTTATATCGTAAATCCCTCTTAAACTCCCTAATACTTATTAATAATATTGCAGTCAGTAAACATAGGCCGTGGTAAATGATTACAAATTAATTACATTCAACAAGTTTATTCCAACAATTAATTTAAATACCCTCGAATTCAACCCGCACATAATTTAGTTTTCCATGTAAACATCTCACTCCCATGACGCGTGACCACTCAATCCAAAAGCTAAAACCCACTCTGCCAAAACTCTATTGTTCCTCAAGGCGTCTAAACTCATCGCGCATGCTCATTGACGTCTTCCGAATGCTCGAGAAGACATCTTTTGCTGACTTTATAAATAGTTTTCGTGCGAAACCTAAACTCCCCACGCAATGAATGCCTGTGATTCCCTTTCTTGATTCTCCCCAAGGCCATCCCACTCTATTAATAACTCCTATAGTCTATGCATTCGTAGACGCGTGTAATCTGATTGACTCTGAAATATCGTTGCTTTTAACGTTAGAAATTAGTTATTTCGAACACCCCCGTAAATTCTCAATTAATGCCTTAACATATATATTTATAATAAATGCGACGATCAATGTATACAATTGATGTAATATATATATATATATATATATATATATATATATATATATATATATATATATATAAATCGTAAGGGATATTTTTTTTTTTTTGATAATATCCAATCGTCTGCTGCATTAGAAAGAAAAAGAATATTTTTTTTGTCTATTTAGTTGTTATGCACGTGACGATAAATTTATTTAAAGTACCAGAAAAAGAAATCACGTGATCAGCATTTAATAAATTAAATTCTAAAAATTAATCTTTAAAAATTCACCAAAAATCAGAAAATCGAGGTAAAGGTTCGAAAAACATTTCATTTTAAAGGAACTTTTATGATCTTTCTCGTAATATAAATTTTATAACCCGCAAATTATTATTTTAAATGAAAACTTAAAATAAGTTACAAAAACAGCTTAAAAATTCAATTTCAAAATATCTAAGAAGAATTTTTCAAAAATCTTTCTTAGTGCACCCCTACACCATATGAAGAATCGCCATGCAAAATTTTAGCCCTTTAGGTCCAGCGGTTTGGTCTGTGCGTTGTATGTCAGTGAGTCAGTGAGTCAGTCAGTTACGGAACTGTTTTATATATATAGATAACTAGACCAGAAGGGTTCCTCCGAAAGTGGTACTTTGTATATATATGACCCCACGAAACGCTCAAAACGAAGTTAAATTAATAAAAATATAATACAGATTGAAAAATATGGGTCCGAAAGTCAATAGCTATCATAAGCATTTTAAAATTGAGGTACAGGAAATAACTTTCAAACGTTTTTTAAAATTATGGTACAGAAGATAATAACTTTCCTAAACCTTCCCCAATTTACTATCAAAAGGATGTGGAAAATGTTACAGCTAAGACTAAAAACTCTTGCAGGGATTAATAACTAACATGAACTATGGATAACTGAAAATAAAAGACTGGGAAACACAGAATCTAATGGTAATGAGAGAAGCTATAATATAATGTCGACAAAATCAATAAGTAAATAAACAAAAGAAATTTTTTAAAAATACCAAGCTTTGTGAGGGACCAGAATAATAACCCGACAAATAACTATTGCAAAATATTTGTTGCAAATGTTAACTATTACAAAATATTTATAGCTATACCATACAACACAGAGAAAATGTTTAAATAAAAAATGAATTAATAAGCAACCAATTTGAAGATAAAAATAAAAAGGAAATGCAAAATGTAATTAATTTAAATTTGTATACAAAAGGAGACGCTAAATAGAACAAAACCATACTAATGTGTTATTAACTAACTGATATCAATATGAATAATTTATTAACGAGTGTTTTAGATGGTTTTTCTCATTCTATTTCTTCTGAGCAAAGTCCGTTAATACTTATTAATTATAATTTCCTTTCGTATCCAAGACAAAATTTTCTATTAGTATATAAACATATTAAACTATCTGTCTTCATATTAAATATCTGAAAATAAACTATTTTAATTGTTATACTTTCGCAAACACACCCAAAAAGAGAAATGTTTCATTATTCATTTCAACGTTGATGATTAAATAGAATAAATACCAATCGATATGATGCTAACTGTTTTATCAATATTTTTATTAGTGTCTCCCCGTTGCCAGTCCATTTTTTATAATAAATACGTCTTTCTCTTTTTATATGGATAATAATATTTCTGACATTTTGCAGGGAAAATCTCAAAAATGGAAAAAATCTCCTACATTTTAAAGAATGAGAGGCATATAATGACATTATTGCTGAGTAGTGCAAATTAGGAAAATATTTTAGTAAGTAACTTGAGATATGGAAAGGGGAAGATAAGGGAATAAATCATAAGAAAATATGCAAACGTTTACGTACAAATATATAAATATGTTGAAATTATTCACGCAGATTTACACTCGGTGTTTAACTTTCTGGACATTTAAGTGAAGTTTGAGCTACATCAATACGATTTACAATGTTAGGCGAAGAAAGCACCCAGGACCTCATACTACAGGCAGTGCAGGATGATGTGACACAACGTGGAACTCAGCAACTTCGAATCAAGTGATCTGATGAAACTTTTGAAGTAAATCTGTTGGCAATGTTACATCGTGTACCACTTTGTTGTGTTGCTAAAGATGAACTTAACATTCTGGTACCAACTAAAAAAAAATTGCCCTCGAACCGATTCATTGTAAGCAATGTTATCGTAAATCTGAAATGCGTTAGCATCATAGCGAAACGTAGAACTGATGGCTCGTGTCAGCACATATGACTATCTCCCTGAGAGCACTAGGCAACGTCTTAGCTAATCAGCCATCGTATGCTGAATACTAACATAATTAATTAATTGTAAGAAGCAGTTGGACTGTGCAAAGCAAAAGTATCACCAACAAGCCTTAAAGAAATGAGGACTTGTGGAGAGGCATGAATCACATTATACGACCAGAACGTCTTATGGGCGTTTCTTGATCTGGAAAATGCCAGCTGAACGTTACCTATTCGAAAATAATAGGGAAACCGAGAAGGTTGGTGGAAGATGCATATTGTTATTACTTTGATACCACTTCTGTGTTGACAAATACAACTACCCCTGTTTCCAAAATTGAGGTAATAGACTCTTTCACCAATATGGCAATTATCCAGTCCATGAAGCACGGCTCATAAACATGGTCTGATGGGATTAACGTTGAGGAAATGGGTGAGTTGCTTAGATCACTGGAATGAATCATATGTACCTTAGGGGGATTAATGAAATGACAATCGCTGTTTCGGAAGAATGAAAAATTATATTCACTAAAATGACTTTTATAAAATTAGTCGACAACCTTCATGGCAAAGTTAAGGCTGTAATTATAGTAATAGGGGGAACCAATAAGTGTTGATTTCATTTCTAGTTAAGAGAGAAGTGTGATACACAGATGTTCGGAGATTTTTAATTTTATAGCGTGTACCTGTAAAAGCATGATATACATAACATTTACAAAAGTTAGAAGGGATCTGTTCATCTCTATTCATCTCTATTCATCGATTGATTAAAATTCTATCTGAAACATGGCATATCTGCTTTTTGTGTATTATAATACTTAAGGCATACAGTTTACTGATTTTTTTAAAATTACCCTAACTTTTACTTTAAACATGCAAATATTAGATAGAAGAAAATATAATAAGGTGGTTGCATTCAAATAAGCGTAAAATGATTGAGTATTTTCAATAGTTTGAGAAGTTAAATATTGAATTCGAAGTTTGAATTACTGAAAAGAAAACTAGTAAATTTTCAGAGGAGTAAATTATTTTATTTCTGAATATTTTTTGTATGCATATTTATCCTATTTATCACACCATAATGATCTTTTGTGCTTTTATTTTTCTTTTATTTTAAGTTCTGAAATGTCTTCAGTTTAAAAATTGACGCATTTTAAATCGAATATAACGCACGCTTTAAACTATTTAACGAACTGAATAACATTTGGAAATGATGTCGTGTTTGCTTCAAATGGAGATAAAGTTTTCATATAATCTGTAAACTATAGAAAATCATAATTTTAATAATATGTGACTGCATACAGAGACCATTGTTATACATGACTGGTTTTGTATCAGACAAGGAACTTAGTAATTTAATTAGTCATTTTATAAACTTGCATTATGAACGATTAAAGATGCCGTATTAATTATAAATTCACAGACGGTATTATTATCTTGAAATTTCAAAGATATAGGTTTCAATGTAAAGTCTCATGTGTCTTATATACCGGAAATGCGATCACATATGCGGCAAATGCTGACATTAATTTGCAGTAAGCTCTTGTAACACACAGATATCCTGCTGTTCTATACACACACTGTTCTCTCTTGAGACGCTTCACTCGATACTAAACTCGGTGTGTTCAGCTACATTCAGAAAGTGCTGAATTATTCCAGACTACAGGTAGTTGAAGCGCTATATTTGTCTAATATTGTATGTCATGACATCTAATTGGAGGTATTTCCAGAGCTTAACTATACGCATCTGGTTAAGACTAGTCGTGTCTGTGAGTGTACATATATATATATATATATATATATATATATATATATATATATATATATATATATATATATATATATATATATATATATATATATATGTGTGTGTGTGTGTGTGTGTGTGTGTGTGTGTAATAATAACGCCCCACCATTATTAATTGCCTTTGAAAAGCTAACGCGTATTCTAAATTCCTTTCAACCTTTCAATAAAGCACAGTCCCTGTTTCAAATAGGAATGCGGCATCGACATCAAAACATCGATGCTTTGAAACATCTTTGTCTCGGTGCTAGGGAATCGTTCCCCGTTTTGTATTCGTGCTTTTTAGAATTCAGACTTACATTTACTGAGAGTGAAAACTATGTTACGTGGTTAATTTTTTTATTATGGTACTTTTTCATTAAAAAAAAATCAAACAACGTAAAACATCGAGCACAAAACATCCATATTTAAAAAAAATCGGCTTCAATAAATCGATGTTTAGAACATCGATGTTTTGAAAACATCGACATCGATGTTTTGAAAACATCGACATCGATGTCGTATCCCTAGTTTCAAACCTAGGTTCAAGTAGTTGCGACCTAGAAGTTCGTTAATTCACTAACTAGTTTGTCTCTTAAGGCACGCGCAAACATTAAGATTACTCATTAACCGCTGACTCAGAACCAGGCTCTTTTGCATCGCATGTTCCGAATCACGGGAGTAGTCGTCATCGATGAGTTATGGCTGGCATGGTTAAGTAAGGTGCTCGGGCATAACCAATCAGAGGAATTTTAGACTCCTACTGCTCCCATGGTATAAAAAAGCTGAGCAGCGATTTGTGCCCTACTTTGCCTTGCTCTCTTGCTCTTCCTTGGCTTCTCTCTTACGTTCTTTTGTCCCTTGTCTGCGTACTGCTTTCAACTATATTATGATGTAGTCGTATTCAATACTCAAGTCCCTGCGGAGCCCTGTGGCTAGCTTATTTCCGTCCCTGTCATCAGTGTCAGTTTATGCCAATTCGTTTTGTAGTGCATATCTCTTCTATGCCGCCGTCTTGAAGTTTAGTTCCATGGAATAAAATAATTCAGCTGTTCAGCGTGTTTCTGTTCTTTCCTTAAGTTTATATGTGTGAACCCATCTCCTGTATCTGTCTATTAGAAATATTATCACTCTGGCTTCATCTACACTACGTTAAAGTGATATCATTATATATATATATATATATATATATATATATATATATAATATGAAGGGGTCACTCTGGTCAAACGGGACCCCTTCGTACTCATTCTAGGTGCTTCAAATTTTCTAAAACCAAATCAAGTTACAAAATATTAAGATTATAAAAGTTACATTAATAATATCATGGAAAAATGGAGGATATGAAATACAAACATCATTTGTTTTTGGAATCTATCAATTTAGGGTAAATATGTGTGAGGTATTGAATCAAAATTAACCCCCCTGGTTTAAATAAGTCGCCATTTGAAGAAGAAACAAGTGAATGCAAATGAGCGGAGCTTTTCTACTAGATGGGAAGTACACGCGCGACACTGAGAGCAAAAACGCCTTGAGGCGAGGTCGGACAGAGTGAGCGGTGAACGAATAGCAATGGAAGAAGGGAAAATCACTTTGCCGTACAGCAGACGGGCATTATTAAGCTTACCGAAGGCGTTTTGAAGTTAGTTACCGTTCCAGCAATTTGGTGATAAAGTGGAGACAGAATGGTTAGTGTGGCATATGTACAAGCAGTGACGTGGCTGAGTTCTGGCAGGGTTTCCGTAATATAGCTACCGGAATTAACACGCGCGATAAATAATTCCCCGTTGCCTGCTAGCAATTCAGTACGGTATTTATGTAGCCTAATTGTGTTGTAATAAATAGAGTTTAGTTTAGTAAACCTCGTCGCATCTTGTTAATGGCAAATTGGCTGTTTTAATATATACTATACGAAAAAGGTAAAAGAAAACAGTTGAACTTAACATATGTTAAATTAGTAAGTTCGGCATTTTGCTCAACGGCAGTATTCAGAATGTTATTTTGGCCTTTATGCTTATCTCACATTCAAGACATTTCGGATATTTTTCCTTTTCTTTCTATTTTTTTCCAAAGTTGCATTTTCTATGCTTCTTGTTAACAGAAATAACCGACGTACTAAGTAAGAGTTTCTTCAGGAGATTTTGTACGATTTTTATGAAATCTTCTGCTGCACACTCATTTGGCATACGTTCTAGATGCTCAACATGCCTCATCTTTAGAAGGTTTTTTTTCTCTTCCAAATTGTGTAGAAAAGTCCTTCGCTTATGAAGAACATTTCGATTCAATTATTTATTCATATTTGTAGTGGAGATTAATGGATTTTTAAAGACCATAGCAGAATTCAATTCAACATTTGTACTTATCTCTAGGATATCATATTTACTTACTGTTGCATCTACATAATTCGGCTAGGAAAAAGAGTGATATATGCCTCTAAATAAATCAATCTAGAACAGTTTTCCTCATAAATGAATGTTCTTTCGATATTTTAGAGGCATAATTTTTTTTAACTGTTTCGTCTCGATTATCTATTTTTATGCTATACTTTTGCGTATGCAAAATATTTATTTCTGTTCTATTCTCAAGTAACTAGAACAAATGCCGACTTTGTGGCCCTCAAGGGGCGCATTCATCCATGGCTTTATATATTTCTCTAATTAAAAAAAACCCAATCAATCAAAATATTTATTACAATAGCGAGAGAAATGAATGCTATATATTACTCTATTCAGCTTAGAAATAAATCTATATTGAAAATGAAACCTCATTTAATTCTACTGTACGATTCTTTTCCAGTTTTTGGAGTTTATGTTTTTTTGCTTGTTGTTTGTGTGTGTGTGTAACGACTAGTGATACTGTCAGTAAGTATTTTGATCATACTATAAATAACATGTATTGCTTTTACAGCAAAATGAAGTTAAATATTGTGTTTTGTCGAGGACAGAGAAACAAATGACAAAACTGCGCAGCATGTTGGAAGTGCTCAATATTACAGGCACTCACTGAAGCGGAAGGGTGGTCAACAATCCTTGCGCGAGTCAGTTTTTAAATTTAATCTTCAAATTTGCTACAGAGTGCTGAAGCCCTGCGCTTCAGTAAAAATTATTTGCTTTCTTTCCTGCATTCCATTCTTCTGGGCAAATTTTGAATAGAAAGCTGGAGATAACAGCAAAAGAATTATCTGACACCTAGATGTTACGCGAGAGCAGATGACATATTACTACGCCTTATCCGACATCTGCGCTTGAAATTTTGGAAAAAAAAAGACTGTCATGGAAACTACATCTTTGTTAGGGAAAAAGAACAAATATAAAATGGAACTAATTACTGTAATTGGGAACACAAATCTACGAGAAGACAACGCCACAAATTACTGCAATGAATTGAATTTACACTGTTTGACGGATATTGTTTTATTAAAATAGTCAGAAAATTTTCAATAAACCATTCGGGGATGAAAGTTTTACGGAAGGAAAAGAATCCGCTAATGTGACACTTCTAATCTTTCATTTTTTCTATTTTTCTTTTTTTTGATGAAACAAACGAAGAAATTTGTTTATATTGGGGGGAATATTGTTTTTTTCATTCGTTTAATGAAATTTATGACTCATTGATAGACGTGGTGGCTTGCAGAAATAAACATTGGAGGATTATATTCAGAAAATTAAATTTTTTTTTTTTTAATTTAAGCATGCCTAATCCAGGAAAAAAAGAACTGTTGGCAAAATACAAGAGACACTTAAAAGCACGTTGTATAGATACACTATACTACCGATTATTAAAGCGTGCTGGATTATACAGGCATCACTGAAGAAAATGGTTTGAAATAACTCTCTAATCATCCCAAAAATTGCCCCATCCAAAGGCGTATAATAGCTTTATTCCAGGAGAAAGCTGAAAATCGAGAAAGTTTAAAAAAATATTTTTGTTAAATATTGTTACGAATTTTGTAAATATTGCATTTTGTTTCGTTAAAATGGCTTCTATAGAAGAGCTCCTATAGCTGTGTATTTAACATGGGAGTCTATGGTAATCTAGCCAAATATGAGAGTTATCGTCAAATTGGCGATGGATTTGGTGACTTATTTGGTCACCAAAATTGGTGATATTGCTCCAAATGGTTACCAACTTGCCAACTAAACCTTTCTGGAAGCTTCTAGAAATATCTAGCGGACTGACCAATAGGGGATGCTTTGTAAATTTATAAATATACCTGACATTGGCATTGGAACTCAGTTCAATTTCCTAGTGAGAATTGAATGTGCTGTAACTGCGTTAATTCGCGTGTATTGTATTGAAAATTCTGGTATCCTGACTTGTGTTTTTAGAATTTTCTGCTGTATAGAAGACAGTTGTTACGTCTTTTATGTTTGAATTTGTGTATACGCCTGAAGAATTTACAAAATAATAAATTTATTTTGTGTGAACTTTCTGAGGAGATTCTTATTCAATCCTAACGAACCCAGGAAAACGGATCAATATATTTACACTATCGTGCCTCTATATTGAAACTATACAAAATGCTTTATTTTTATGTAAGAACGAACTTTAAATATAGCTGAAGTATTGAACTCTATGCATGTTCTTACAGAAAAATCTATATGTAATTTCTTTGAAAACTCTGAATCACTCATTTTTTACTGTATACGAGGATACGTTCTTTACTGTCATTTTTTGTTTTCGTTTTCCGAGCACTGACAATCGGTAGCTCAGCATATTCCATGTTTTGATGACAAATTGGAAAGATTTCTTCAATTTCTGAAATATAAAGACGACCTCAACACTACCTCACACGTATGGTATGCTGAAAGAGAAATATCGAAATCTTTTCTAAATGTAGATATTATTTTTCAAATATGATTTTTAACTTTTCCTATTTCTAATTCATCAAATAAATCTCTTTCTCTGTCCTATGAAGGGTAAATCTACCGAGAAGCATGATTCAAAAGGAAATCATAAACAGTATAGTTACTGTACATAGAACAAGAAAAATCGTTTAACATTGATACTTCAAAAACAATTGATTGATTTGAAAAAAAAAAGAAAAAATATTATATCAATTTATTTTCGTTTTCCATATGGGGTTTTCCTCAACATATTTTTTTTAACTTAAAATACTTTATTATTTTACTGTGGTTTTCATATTTTATGTAATTCATCAATTTGCGATTTTTGATATTACATCTCGCAGTATACGTGTTTAATTTTTCACTTTGTTCTTGAAGCATACTTAAATATGAATACTATATTTTTAGGGACTCTAATATATTACCATTAACACCCACCCACCTCCCCCAGCCAGCTTAATCTACCACTGCAGAGACGAAGAAGAATTCTTTTGTGCTTGATCAGAATTGGTTATGTGCTAGAGAATATAGCTAAGAACTCATTGGAATTCCCAATTTCGCATTTCAAGGAATTTTCTCGAAGGGAAATATCTGGAAAAGGAGAAATGGTGATAAGGAGAAGTTATATTTGTTGTTCTTCTAAATATTTAAAATGTGGGTAAAGATCTCATACCACTTTGCGAAGTGATGTTTTTTTGTTAAACAATCGATTTTTTTCATTCAGCTGTAGTATAAGAGCCCAAACATTTAACTTGCAGATTATGCCTAAATTTTGTTTCGATCGTGCTTAAAAATCGATTTACAGAAATTCTATTATCAACCGAAAATGATTAAAGATAGGTGATTCAAATTTATTTGAGACTTTTCACTAAACATTATTTTGCAGATATTTAACATGCTTTTCGTACTTCATTATTTTGATTATGTAATGCTGATAACCAATTGATACACTACTCGATTTTTTTTCAAATGCGAGAAGAGAGTTTCAAAGACTTACTTAACGAATTTTCTATTTTGTTTTCAAAATTAATTATTTTATGCATAATCAACAAATATTCTTCAGTATACATTCTAATGGATGTATATCGTATACTTTTCATTGTTGAGTGTTAATAACCATAAACAAAGTATATCATCCCTTTTAAACTAATCAAATAGCTGAATATCGTAGTAAAATGGAGTTCCTCGATCTGCAAAGTAGACCCCGTCTTTTTCTATCTCCATTCTTTTTCCAGTGTCCTACGATCCCGCTCATAATGAATGTCCCGGATCTTGATTTTCCGTATTCTCTGCTGCAATTAAGGGGAGATTTATAACTTCATGCTTCTCACTTGCACAACATCTAAAGGCTTTCACCGAAGCTCTCTTTTTCTTTTCCGTGTCACTCACTCCCGTTTTTTCTCCTGTTTTTCTCCTAGGAGTTATCGAGGGACAACGTTCATTTCGCAGATTCCGGGCATGCCTGGCGCATTCGATTCCGTTTGGAATGCCCATAGGTTTTAAGGCAGCTATTCGATGCCAAAGTCACTTAGCCCCCTTCCACTATCTTAATAAAGTAGGGGGCAAGTAAAAACTCGCCCCCGATAGGTGTTAGGCACTTCGAACAAAAATGAAATTAGCTTTGTCAAGAAGTTGTCAAAATTTTCTAAAAATTCCTCTTCGAATAATGAATGATACAAGCATTAAATAATGAAAATTTTATTAATTAGTTTCAAGTAAAATCACCTAATAGGAAACAAATGGAGGAACACCAGATAAGCAGCAAATAAATGCTTATGAAGCTCCCTGTGATTTGATGAAGTTCGGAACACAGACAATCAAAGATAAATTCTTACAGTTTGTTCTCATAGGTGTTAATAGTTATTTGTTTCCTCCATTTGTTTCCAAGTTTCTTATAAGTCCGTCCATTTGTTTCTTATAAGTGAAACCCCGTAATAATAAACAAATGAAGGAACACCAGACAAGCAGAAAATAAATGTAAGCTCCCTGTGTTTGACAAAGCAGGGAACACTGATAGTGAAAGAAAAATTCTTACAGTTTGTTCAAATAGGCATTTCGAACAAAAATAAAATTTGTATACTATAGGCTCGCTTAGTAAACAAGTTGTCGAAATTTTCTGCATAGAGAATAAGTAAAAAATTTCTCTTGGAATAATGTATGATACAAGTATTAAAGAATGCAAATTTAATTAATTATTTTAAAGTAAAATCACATAATGGGAAACCAATAGAAGGACACCATAAAAGCAGAATAGGAATGCAAGCACCCTATGCTTTGATAAAGCCGGGAACACAGACAATTAAAGAAAAATTCGTACGGTTTGTTCTGATAGTCTTTAGACATTTCGAACCAACGTAAAATTAGCATATTGCATACTCTCTTTGTCAAAAAGTTATCGAAATTTTCTATACCTAAAATAATTAAATACTTTGTAACATAATACTACACAAGGATTTTAAAATGATTTCAATTCGTTTCAAATAAAATCATGTCATGGAAAACAAATGTAAAGATATCAGATAAACACAAATTTGCCCCAAGCTGCATGGGATGCGATTTAATGGTGCAGAAAACTCTCAAAATAAATAAAGAAATATTCAGTTATCCATTCTATTGCATCAAACAAGAATGTTGCGTTGTTTGTTAATACCCAAATAGGAAACGATAATTTAAAAAAAAAAAAAAGAACTGGAAAAAGTTGTATTTCAACAAGAAAACATCAAATGCACCTGGAAAAGAAATAAATAGAGAATATGGATATGATTAACATATTGCTAAGAAAAATGTAAGTTCGATATTTTTGTTCAGTTAGAACACTTCAGTAATTCTATTAAGGCTACGGAAAAAAATATTAATCAGATTTCTGTTTTGAAGTAATGCGATTCCATATCTGAACGCTAAGTGAAAACAAAAATACCAGTTATTCACTTCTATAAGGTTTTTGTCCCTTGAGATCTATGAGAAGAGAAGCCTTGGAAATTACTTCTTAGTTCTGAACCACTAGTATGTGTTGGAACAGATAATCTCACACCTGATGTTAATCAATTAATCCTCATTTCTTACAGAATATTTTGCTTACAGAATATATACTACTTGAACAGTGAAAAATTTCCCCTGCTCTTGAAAATTGGGCAAGTAATTACTTCAAAAAGCTTATACACAAATTCAACGAGTTTATATTTGTAAAATATATCATCTCTATTTTTCCATACCAGCATAGAGTCAATATATATCAATATGTAGAAATCAATATATATCAATATGTAGACTCAAAATTTCTCTCTACCGAAACTGCTAAAAATGATGTATGAAATTATTTTTCTTTTAAAATTTAACGTACGAAATCTTTTAATATCAGCAGGTGATCTCAAAATGAAAATCGGCCAGCCTTGCTCTTTTATGAAATTCAAGATGTTTAATATATATATGAAATGTCCGGATGGGCATCTCATGAAATAGTAGCTTACATCGTAGCCGGAAAATAATAAAATCAGCTTCAGGAACAAACTAATTTATTAAACAGTAAAGCAACACATCTTACTCGCTTCGAGCCAGTCCAGCGTCTACCGCAAAGAGCGCCAAAATAGAATTAGGTCAGAGAGGTTGCCAGAATTGGCGGAGGAAGTTAGTATGTGGGAAGGCGAAGCGTTTACGCCAAGACAAGAAGGGGGGGGGGGTTACCAGGACAGAGTTGAAGTACAGAATGGTCGATTATAGGTAGTTAGTAATATTATCACACACACACACACATATATATATATATATACAGTAACCACCGCTTATAGTGATCAGTGGTTATAAGAATCAACCGTTTATAAGAATCAATATCGCGAAAACAAAAACAAATGTATTATTTCCATGTTAAAATTTTCGCTTTAAAGAATCAATCTACCGGTTTTAAGAATCAGTTTACACTCTTCTCTTTCCTTTCATTTTTCAAAAAAAGCCACTTAAACCCTCAAAAGGCACGAAGTTCTTTTTTTTTTTTTAAGGAAGATTGATAAGATGGGATGGAATATAGTCGTAAAATCATCCCTTTCTTTATTAGACATAACATAATATTTTCCCCTTAAACGCTTTAGCACAACACTGTCCTATTAGCTTCACCCAGGGGGAATCTTTACCCGTCCGGTTCCGATTTCACTTTTCTCCACTGACAAACAAAAATAGGGACTCTGTTTTCCCACCCTCTACATCCTGCTTGCGGCTTCCTGGACCCTGAAACACACAAATCTTCAGCGAAGTGCCCACTATCACTTAGGCAAACGTAATATTAGTAGATTCAGCACGTTATCAAACCGTGAAACGTAAGATAGAAGATGAATCTTCGTCTGAGACTATTAGTATTGAAAGAGGTATAAACAGCCTCCTGAAAACTTCATTACGTCAAACTACCATAGAAAACTTTTTCTTGCTCCCTTCCTGTAGTTGAAATGTTAAAACTGTTAAGCAGGTATGTGGTAACAAATATTGGATTTTTTTCTTCTCTTACTATAATCATGTGTATCTACTTACAGGTCTAGAAATTAAGTTGTACACTGCTGGCCACCCAAATTGCAACACCAAGAAAGACAAGAGATATCACAACAAAATTTATTTTGTAGATAACATGTTGACCAAGTATCAAATGATTAAATTTATAGACTTCTGTGAAGTGTGGTTCCTGCCATAATCAGTAGCCAGAGTAGCCGCCATTGTTGGAGATCACCGCTGCCACACGCCTCGGCATTGATTCAAAGAGACTTTGGATGAGTTCTTGGGGTACAGCAGACCAAGCAGCTTCCACACGTTGCCAAAGTTGATCTGCTGTGGCAGCTGGGGATGGAATCTGGGTCAATCGTAGAGCAACCATGGACCACATGTTTTCTATCGGCGAAAGATCCGGAGAGCGAGGCGGCCAGGGAAGCAATTCAATCTGGCGATTGACGAAGCACCATTGGACAATGCGTCCCACGTGTGATCACGCATTATCCTGTTGAAATATGGCTGTGGGCAAGCCCTGAAGGAAGGGAAGGACAACTGGCTCCAACACCTCGGAGATGTAGCGCTGGCTGTTTAAAGTACCGGCAATGCGTACTAGAGGTGTGCGAGAGTGATATCCAATACCGCCCCATACCATAATACCCGGTGCAGGACCAGTGTGGCGATACATAATGCAGCTGTTCAGCATCCTCTCTTCACGGTGTCTCCAGACTCGAATGCGAACATCGTGGTGTTGCAGACAGAAGCGTGACTCGTCAGTAAAGACAATTTCATTCCATTCTGCCGTCCACATCCTTTTGTCATCACACCATTGGCGGCGGAGACGTCTGTGGTTCTGCGTCAAGGGTAGACAAAGCAATGGACGTCTTGCGGACAGACCACTCTGCTGTAAACGGCGTCGATTGGTACGCGCAGACACTGGATGATGCGTTACAGACTGCATGTGCTGTGCAATGGTTCGTGATGTGACTGAGCGATCCGTCACTGCCATGCGCACAATTTGCCTGTCATCACGTGAAGTGGTGCGCTGAGGTGGATGCGATCGAACACTCCGGTCCGTCGTACCCTCCTGCATCCAACGATCACATATCCGCATTCCAGTTGATTGGTTTCGTCCAACACGACTACCGATTTCCCAGAAAGATAATCCACAATCTCGGTAGGCCACTATCCTTCCTCTGTCGAACTCGGATACTTGATCAATAGATGATAGCTGTTTTCGACGAGGCATAATTGATCGTTTTTTTGAAAAAAAACCACAAGAAAAACACAATTGCCGAACTTGAAGTCGTCGAAATCTCCAAGCCTTAAATAGCGCTTTGAAGTGGCGCCACAGGCGCGCGTGATGTGCGTCTGCGCTGAAATTCTAATCATTTGCATATTTCACCTCCGCTAATGCATGTTGTAAATTTCATGTTATTTGCATGTTTCCTTCAGGTTGTTGCATTTCCAGTGGCCATCAGTGTATTTTTAAAATTATAAAAAATAATTTTAATAAAAGATAATTAACGTAAATTAAAGAGTATTTTATGGTAAATTATCTAATATATGTATATATAGGTGTGTGTGTGCCTGTCCAAAAACCTAAATTTCGGCTATAAGAATCTACCGCTTATAAGAATCAAAAACAGTAATAACAAACGTGATTCTTATAAGCGGAATTCACTGTATATATATATAAAGTATGTAAGTTCATGCAAAAATAATATTTTACTCACTTGGGAAAATACAACTATATATTCTTGTTTCTAAATTTCACCTCCTTTTCACTTTTGTCCTCTTGGAGACATATAACTCAGTAATTCTATTTTTAGCACACGCGCAGTGAAACGTCATGATTATCTGTGAATGTATATATTTAAATTCCATTGCTATCGATTACTCCGTAACCATTTAGAGATTTGAAAGATACAACATCATAAAGTCATTTTCGGGATATTAGATTCTAAATTTAATCCCCAAATGTAGTTTTTCGGAGCTTTGGTTTAGAAACCTGAAAAAATTGTGGATTTAGTAGAAGAGGTTTTTTTATTCTTAGTCTGCACTTTTTCTGAATACCAGGCATTTTAATCTATATATTATCAAACAAGGGAATAATTATTTTTAGGGCTTCTTTATTTTTTATCTCCTCTGTCTGCCAGTTAAAAATTGGGCCGACCCCCAGTGGCAAAATGTAGAAGATTCCAGCTCGAAAAGATTTGTGACAAGAAAGTTCATTAAGTTGCAAAATATGTAATTAGCAGTAGTATGTATGCGCTCTTCGCTGCTAGGTGCCTCTTAAGACCACTTGTACTGCTTTAGACATGAAAGAAGTTTATGTGAGTTTAACTTGCTAATTGCAACCTATCATCTTTAATAGAAACCGGAATTCTTTTGTTATTATGTTAAAAGGACTATTAAGGTGCTCTCCTAAGAGGTTTTAGAATAGTATATTATTCTCTGAATGGACGATTTCGGAGATAAATTGTGTTTGTGAACTCTATGAAACCCTTTTGATATTTTCTCCTCAGCATGCATAAATCTGAACAGCAAATGCTTCTCTTCAATGTTTCTTCGTTATTTCATATTTAGTGCTTATTGACCACTCTTTTCTTTCCTTTTTAACTATACAGGGGGTTTTAGCTAAAGCTTTATTTTATTGCTTCTACTGACCTCTTGTTGAAAAAAAGTTGAAATCAATTTACCATATATTCTACATTAGTAATATATATATATATATATATATATATATATATATATATAGGTAAGATAGATAGTGAAACTTTTCTAGCCTGCCATCCCTCAAAACGCCAATATTTTGTTTAGAACTGATTACAGACTCCATAGACCCAATGTTATGGAAGAAACCTTTTTTGACTGCCACTCCTCTACGAAGAAACGGCCATTTTTTTCGGAACTATGACTGGCCGCCATAAAGAAGTTTAAGTATGTATGAATATATATATATATATATATATATATATTCTGGGGTAATCTGATTTCATCTATGCTTTCACAATATTCATTGTTATATGATCTGGGTATATATATATATATATATATATATATATATATATATATATATATATATATATATATATATATATATATATATATATATTTCTATACACAAATAGAGAGAGAAGGAGAAGCTATTGGATACCGCATGATACAGTGTTTGTACTAAATTTTATCATTTTACTACAGTTATGGTGTTATGAAATAAATCCTTATTTTGCTTTATAAAAACACAAAATGATGGCATTTTGCTCAACTGGTGGTTTGAGGGACACTAAATATAGATAATCGACTTGTGAGTCATGCATTTTGGGGATTACCCATGAATCAGAAAGGAAAAAAATGCTATATATAAAATAAAAATAATAAATAGCCAGAAATATTGAGATTATAAAAGACAAAAGAAGAACTGAAAATCTATAAGACTTTAAAAAATATTTTAATGAAGTGCTATATAAAACATAATATATTGTTAATTTTAAACTTTTTAAGTTATATTAGTCCATTTTTAGATTATTCGTCATCCTCATCCATGCATCAAGTAATAAGGAGGTAATTTACTAGATATCGTATGTTTATACATTTTATTTGTCTGGTAAGAATGTAAAGTTTGTTATCCTTGGGGAATTTCAGACTTATTTATTACGGTTATGCAACATTATCATTTTGTGAGCAGATCTACTTAGCCCATGCTCTAAGTTGTGGCAATATAGAAGGGAATAAATCTTACTACGAGTTACGCTGTGCTCCCGAATTGTACCGACGAGCACTCAGAGAGCATCTTGAGGCATAACGCTTGGTTTCTGCTAGAGATCGATCTGACATGCAGCATAGAAGCACCTCCTGCTTTAGCGCTGTAATCGGACCATTGAATTTGTAAGTCTTCCCGCAAATAGTGGTACCAATACCAGTGTAGCGAGATGTTTAGCTTCGAACGTATTCAGATATTAGTGAGAGAAATACAATTATAACATGTATCAAATTCATAATTCCCACATTTATGCTAGGCATTACAGTGGTTGGAGAGTTTAGAGGAGTTGCTGCTGACTTTGGAATAACACATAAGGAATTAAGAATTATTATTTCTATAAAAAGGAAAGTTTGAAGCAAATTTTATTGAAAAAAAGGCAGCGAAAATTGAATTTGAATTACAAGATTCATTTAAAAAAGCGAGAGAAAAAAATTCTGTTTATTTATTTTTACTTTTATTTTTCAGCTTTTATTTACAGCTTTTGCTTTTCAAGTTTTTATTTTTTACTGGATGATAAAAAAAAAGAAAATAATCGCTTTGAAAGCGCAGTTTTTTGTGTTTATATTGGGAAGTGGCTAAGAATTTTTGCAACACGAAGGTAACCCAAATAAAAAATGGAGAATTTTCTTACTGTTAAGATAAAAAGTCGAGTTTTATCACTTTATTCATTTTCCAAACTTTTTATTACTTTCTTCCTTATTTAATGCGTACACAAACATTTTAAAATTTAACTTTTAGGGTTACATATCCGCACCTGTTTAGCAAGAATTATTATAGAAGCTAGATATATTGTTTCGTAATTGGCTCCATGAGGAGAAAATTTTATTTTTTTTAGCTTATATTTTGGACAGGGTCACGTGTCTACTTTGCTTTTATATATGAAGAGAAAGAGAGCATTTGTTATCAGGTAGGATCTAGGCTACGAGAAAGTAATTACGATGACTGAGTGGAAATTATAAGAAAAACAGCACTTCAGATTTTACATTTCCCATTTAAAAACCTACGTAGATAGTTCTACCGAAGGATCCACATTTCTTTTGTGAGAAGAAAAAAAAACATCAATTTTACCTCCCTTCTCACGATATAAGATTTTTCCCTACAAAAGTGTTAAAATTGTGTCCAACACATATCGGCAGGGGTTCCAACACATTCTCTTAACTTTCATTCTCTTCAGTACAACTTTTATGTTGAGGAGAGTGAATAAATCATAACAACAATAAAACTAAAAAAAACTGTAACAGCGTTCATAAAAATTATTCATCTTTACGTGGATATTCAGCAATTTTCACTGTGAATGGTTGTTTTCACTTACAGTTCGGATCTTGATCAGTTTCTAGTGCTTTGGAGCAAAGGAGAGAAGGAAAATGGCAATCTCGAAGTTTCTGTTGAAATTGAAGCATTAAAAAATTTAAGTCTGAGCAGTTCTTTACAACTTAGAAGCAGTCAAGCATTTGAAATTGAATGTAGTTTATTGAACATTTGGTAACTTCTATTATTGTTGAACGGGGAACAGATTTCGCAGATGTTAAAAATTATTATCTAGAATAAACGGTCGAAATTTATTGCATTTTTACAGCGATCAGAAGAACTTCCTAAAACTCTGTGCTTATCCAAGAAACTGAAGGAGCAATTTTTGAGATGAAATTAATTTGAACGAAAATCGTGCGCTAAAATCAACTATGTATTTCTGGTGAAAATCCACTCCATACAAAATTCTAAAATTGTATCAGTTTTATACTATGTTTTGAAGTCGATTGCAGCAGATATTGTAAATTGAAGTAGTTTGGAGCTTTCGAAACAGAGTCAATACCCCTGTTAGAGCCAGTGACAGCTCAACCCCTACTTTTTTGCGTCTTAATTCAACAAGTGACTAATAAACGATAATATTCTCTATAATAATAATTTTATAAAAATTTTAAATATTTATTTTTAAGTAATGAAAGGAAAATGATTTTTTTCAATGTACAGAAACACACATTTAAAATTTACAGCTCATTCATACAACAAAAGTTTGCAACAGTAACTTAACTCCAAAAAAAATTTTAATTTGTTGTAAATTTTATTCAAATTTCCACAGTGATTCCTTTCTTTTATTTTCATACGTTACAGAGGAAATAATGTACCTTTTTACACGATTTTGAAGGCCTTTTGATTTGAAATGAAAGTCAAACTATGAGCTCGTTTCAAATAACTAAGTTCTACAACGTAGTTGAAATATAAAAAAAAGAAAAACTCCTTTCAAGGGAGAAAAGCAACTTTGACTACGAAGAAATTACCTTTTTTAATATTAACCAATGATCTCTCGGTGTTCTATGGTATTTTTATATATTAGTATGCTTACATTCAAGCTGAAGTAATAAGAGAAAAGTATATTGAATATTTACAGAAAAGGCTAGAATAAATTGAGTACACAAAATATGTAAGCTTGGTCCGTAAATATTTCCTTTCTACTTATTACATTATCTTTTATCTAAAGTTATTTTTTACTGCATTTTTTGAAATTCTACCTCTTTCAATAAAAAGTTTCGAAAAAATATTAAAAGAAGGATATAATAAACATCTCGAAAAGGAAGCATGAGTATTACATTCAAAATATTGCAGCAATGAATATTTAAATGATAAATTTTAAGTTGCAGTAGTGCATAACCTCAGTGAATATATAAATACATTTCAAAGCCAGAAAATATAGCTCAAATGAAATTTAATGTAATTTCAAAAACCTAAATATAGGATGAAATGGAGAGTAATAGCTTTTCTATACTTAGTTTGTATTTAACATTAATATGAGATACTTAAATGTTTATGAAGGACATATTTGCTTAAAATGGCATTTCATTTATAACTCACGCTGTCACTGTTTTTATTTGTGTTAATAAATGGCATAAGTTTTTCTGCTTTATTTAGGTTGAGTTCAATTTTTCATAGAAGCTTTTCCTTGCATTTTATTAATCATTGTCAAAAGAGCTTTACTTAAAAAAATTTTTTTTGAACATTTTCTTCAAAGTTTTTATATTAGTATTTAATTAATTAGTTAATATTTCTTTAGGCAAAGAAAAAATATCCTCTTAGCTCAGAAGTTTAAAAATATTTATGTAAGTTGCTTGTATCTGAGTGTTAAAAAAAATTTGTTTTCTCTGTTATAAATCTGAAAACAATTTTTTCACTAAACTCTTCACTCCTGTGAAGTTATTTCAACGTGTTACACTAAAGTAAAGCTTTTTTTATCTTTCAGAAACACAATCGATTCTCTGGAGAATAAAATGAATAGGTTTATTGATATGTCACCAGTATTCTTGATATCAAGTTCACAATACAGAGAGTAAATTATTGGACTGAATGATCTATCTCACCAAATGAGTGTAACTACTGAGTTTCTTCATCATTAGATGAATAATAATAAATAGTTCCCCCTCTAAGATGAAGATAAATTGGAAATTTCCTTGATTCTTTGGGATTTGATTATGATGAAGCATGCATTTAAAAAAAAGATTTTTTTCCTTACAATGCATCGAAAAAGGATGAATCAGACATGTAACATAAATTTAATCCAAAAACGTATGGATGCGTTTAGAAGACTAAAAAATAACTAATATAAATAAACGATCTCCGTTGGTAACAAAATGAATGATGCAAGTCGTGCTTTTCTTGTTTAAATTAATGAATAATTTTTGAATATTCTTGCAGGAGTGTTATTTTACCCCTGATGATTATGTATAAATAAATACTGGGTTAGGCGGAAATTGATTTTGAGTTTCCAATAAATAGAGATGCATACGTTTTTGATCATTTGAATAGATTCTCTCTCTTTGAAAGACTGCAAAAGAGATAGCTTAGAAGTATATGGTAAAAAAATGTTCCGATTTCAACGATTTTGCGCTAAAGTTTGATGAAAAGCAGACAAACATAGCTAATATTGATGATGAAAAATAAAACACAAGTTTTTTTCTGGGCAAATTACAAGTAGTCACACAATAAATCATTTAATAAAAAACGACTAATTATTACGGAAAGTATAATTTTCTACTGGTACTCGTACAATGGATGTGGTTATAGTCAGCGTCTAGCTCAGTTTTCAGTTAATGCTTTCCCAGCTTTGACTGTTGAAGAAAAAATTTCCTATCACTTTGGCTTTTCTCCCGAATGGCTCAATTTGAACATATGTCACATTTTAAAAATCTTCTTATGGCTCTTATCTTCTTAACCTTTTACTGACCGAATTTAGATGCACGTATATTTTAAATTAAGTTTTTGCATATTTTGCGTTCTAATACTTTAGTTAAGGGATATTAGTCATTTAAACGAGGAAAAAAATGCTTATATATAATTTTCATGGTGTTCCCAATTGGGAACATTGGCCACTTCTGACTATACGTTTACACTGGATTCAAAAAGGGAATTTAGTGATAAGTAGATTAAATAATAAGCAAAGTAGTAAGAATGAATGAAAGATTTATTTTTAAATTTAAATGTAGATATGAATTATGTTGAAAATTTGTAAATTTAAATGAAAAAAATTTCTTTTACTTAAACAAAATATCAAAAATTTATGATTATACCTTTATTCCATGGTACAGTGGAAAGCATATTAGATGAAATTTTTTCTTACACTCATTGTAAGCTAATCTAGCATTTACTGTGCACTGTGAACATCTACCTTGTGTTGTTTGCACAAGGAAATGGCCATCACTCTTTCTCTGTGATATAGGGCAGTAAACTTTGGCTTCTGGTTGAGGCACATTCTTTCTTGGTGCAATTCTTAGAAGAGCGATTGTAACCTCTCGGCGAAACTCCAGATGAATCAGCTTGGTATATTTGTCACGAGTTTCTGAATGTAAAAGCCAACCAGCGACAACAGTCATATTTAATGCATTAACAAATAAATTCAGCCACCATTTCTTAATGCAAAGCGTGGGACGGTACCTGCCTAACATTTTATCTAGCAGGTCAACTCTACCCATTCCAGTATTATATTTATGTATTAAATTTGGCTGTTGTGTGTCCACTTTTTTCTGATCTTTAAGTGAATATACTTTAGTCGACTGCATTGGGAGAAGAGTGCAATAATTTGCAGAAACTCTCCCTACAGAGTTGTCATTCCAGCGGTATAAAAATACCGATCCATCAGTTTGGTAATCAAATGAACCTCTTTCTAGTTTTTACATCTCCTGTGAGAGCATCAATGAACATTTTTGAATTCGATATTCTCGGATAGTTCCAATAGCTTTTATATTTCTATTTGCAAGGTCCTTCATCTAATCATTATTAGTAAAAAGTTATCAAAAAATATTTCTACTTGAAGAGGGTTTGCAACAACTGTCAGAAGATTATTTGCAAGCCTAGTACCAAGATGGGCTATTTAATTTGGCTTCTTTCCTGCATAAATTTCCATCTTATATGGATAACCATTGTCGTGTTGCCTGTCTTAAAATTATTTATTTCTTTGGGCGAGATCCGTATATTATTTGGGTTAGTACAAATTATTTATAATTTATAGGTATTTGGGTGCGTTGTGTTTTTTTTTATTTATTTGGTTGAATACAACCCAAGGTTCTAGACATTCTGGCAAACGATCAGGTCAAATAACTTTGCTTCTAAATCCTTCCTTAGATCAACTACACAAAACAAAGATGACTGACTCCAATGTAACAAAATAAAATTGATTTATTTACAACCTTATCTATTTACAAAAAAAACTGAATTACCAAATCTTCGCACACAGTTTACACATTTTACTAATCTTTTAGCATTTTCTCCTCGATTCATATCGAATGACATGTGTTTAATTAAATCTACCACTTTTGGATTCAGGGAGCATATAATTATTAAACTAACTCATAGCCAAGAACTCCAATTCATCAAAATTATCTTTACGAAAACACTGTTCCCGCACTAATCTTTCATTTAGCTCGGTGGGGTCTGAACAAAACAAAATTTAACTTTCACTCACTCAGTTTGACGATACAGCACTGGGACTCTGGCGTCGAAGCTCTGCTTAGGCATGGGGTATCGCTTCTTCCTTCTAGGTAGTGGGTGCGCTGCGTCTCTAGGCTGTCGTGGGTATTCTTCTACTCTTTTCAAAATGATGGGGCACTCATCAGGAAAATGATGACATCGACTTCTCTTGATCCAAAGTCACGCTCAATTCCGGGAAGACTCGACCAGATCTCCAACATTAAGGCGCATCCTCGCTATAACCCCGTTTCTATTCTCTTGCTCAAAATCACTCTCAGCTCCGGGAAGACTCGTCCGGATCTCCAATATTTAAAACTGCCAATCTTTTTATCACTTTCGATGCTAAGGCACTAGGAAAGATCAACCGGTCTCCGGAAAACGAAACCTCTTTCTCGTTCTGTCGGACAACTCCCGGGAATGCTCAACCGGTCTCCGACGTTTTGAAATTCCAATCTCTTCATCCCCCTGCAATGCTAAAGCACCGGGAAAAGTCAACCGGGCCCGCACGCAGAAGAGAATCTTTTTAAAAAAAACTCTAAGTCTTCTATTTATTTGTTTTTTTTATAACAAAGTCCACGCCTTCTCGTGACTCCTAATCCATTCAGGAAAGCTTTCAAAAATCCACCACTTAGCCTCCATTTTCATTTCTCGGATTGGATAATCCCATAACCCATGCATGTCTTAATTACGTCATACAGAGACCACCCAAAGTCCAGTCCACGTGTTTTGCGGTCTACATGTCCAATAAATTCTTTACAATAGGGTATTTTACTTTAATGTCAAACCCTGGTGCCATCTCCTTATCTGCGTCTGGAATCACCTACCCCCTATCGCGCACCGCCGCTTTTAAATTGGCTGAGCGTACAGACTACTGTTCCGTCCTCTAATCAAAGGCGGCTTCCTAGCATTCTAACCGAAATGTGATGAAAACAGCCTTCGATCACTTTATCTCTCTAAAAATTTTAATTTTTCTTTCAAATCGAAAGCGCTTCATCACATACGCTCCCTCCTCCGAAAAAAAAACTAACCAAACACCAAACACCAAACACGTAAAAATATGCTCCCTTCCTCGAAAAGTTTACAAAATTCTCATGTACTACTTATATAATTCATGACACTCAATAAAACATAATCACATCAATTACAAAACTTCTTACCATCCATGTCTGAAAAAAAAAACTTGTTCACATCATAAGTCCTCATACACTGTTTATAAACACTAAAACAAAACATCAAAACACTTACTCCTGACTCCATTGACCTTCTTTGATCATGTGATCTATACCTTTAATTTAGGTAAGAGAAGACCACCAACCTATGCACTTATTAGAGTTCTGAATTCAAAAGTTCATTCTTTTAATCAAATGTTCTGAGTGAAAACATCGAAGATCTATATGAACCATGTCGACATAACTAATCACCATACAAAATCATGATTTGCAGAGTTCAGACCCAAAACACTATCACAAAGCATAACTTCTTCATCTCTCTATATATCATTTTGCACGCAATTAAACTCTATTCTAACACTATTCCTCATTATTCACAAAATTTATTTATAAACAAAAATAATTAACACATTAAAATATATCACACAGTATATTTGCCACATTCACAACTAAATACCAAGCATATAAAATTTTGTTACATTTTCAACACACTTCTCACAATATTTTTGTACCTTTCCAAAACAAATTCATTAACTTAAATTCATATGTATGTATAAATTGAGTATTCACAAATAACCTTCCTATCACACTTATATTTTCTAAAAATCATAACCCAAACCCATTTTCCCCATCATTGTAAAAGAAACGAAAAAAAAAAAAGAACGCGCAAAAGAAAAAAAAAACACCTTCAAACCACTTGCTTCCCTCAACTGCGAAAACAAAACTCAACATTGCTCTCTCCCCTTTTTCAAAAACACGCGAACCCTTGAAGTCACTCAATTCCCAAAATCCTACCGCATGCTAGATTCGCGAAGCACACAAAATTATTTTCTTTCGCATTTTCCCTCGTTACCCTAGCAACACCTGACACATCGGAAGGACACCCCCTCTCGTACAAGAAACCTGTTCTCAGACCAGAAATTCGTTCAACTCAGTCTGGTTTTGACCCAGGGGACCCGATTTTTCGATACTCTCTGCCCCTTAAAGTAATTTGCGACAAAAAAACTTTCCTCCGTTTGCACAATAGAGCCCATAAATCTCAACCAAAAAAAACACCTGATAACAGTAAACCCCAAAACTATTCTCATTTTCCAACCATCTACAACTTTCTAACCACCACGACTTATATTTATTTTTATTTTCACTTGTGCGGCTATTTAATTATTTCTTTATTTCATTTCAAAAAGTCACTAGCTTAGTCCATGCACTTCAGCATTTTAGATAAATAAATGTAAATTTTGGCCAGAAATTGCCATTTATTCTCTAATGAGCTGTTTAAACAATTTGCTAAATTTTAAACTCACACAAACTTACTAAAGTGATATTCCTCACGCCTACCGTATCGCACTTAACTCCTCAACACTTATATTTCGTCAAACATTCCTTTCTCAAACCCCTGTTCCTGAAGTCATTCTAGGTCTGCAGCCCTAAATCACTTCCAGGATTTTCTAAATTAAAAACACAAGTTTTCACTTTCCAAAATCTTCCATAAACGCAAAATTTCCTCATCCAAACCACATAAAAAAGCCTACATACAAACTAGTTTCTTTATCGTGCGTTCTCCTTCCTTAGGGGGGGGGGGGAGTAAGAAGGGCAAACGAACCCCTCTCTTTTCTTCGAAAACCTTTTCCCCACTTCCTGTTTTAGTAAACAAAAACTGACTCCGCACTTCCTATCACTCCTCACACAAAGCACTATACTACGACAACCTTTTATTTTGCGTAACTCATTCATTCTAAAAACACTACCATACCTCTAATACCACATATTTCTATTCTATACCCTTGTTTCATTAAATTCATACTAAAATTTCACTACTATGCCTTATTATTCAACCCAGGGTAAACAATCGTAAATTTTATTTTCATAGCACCTAACAACTAATGCAATCCATCCATCAAAAAGTTTAGTTTTTTATACTGTGGCAATTCTGAACATTTATGCCTATAACTAACCCTCTTTTCGTTATAAAGACCTCTACTCCAACAATGTATCGAAAACTCTTATTTTACATTCTTAACTCAGCACTCCTTCAGCTATAACCTTTTTGGCAGATTAAATGCAATATAATCCACCTTACATTATTTATCGTTTATAGACTGAAACACATCTGACTATGATTTGCGCTTTTGCTTACCGTTAACCATCTTTCATTCAAAATCACCTCTACTCTAATTTTTTATCTAAACTTCCTATTTCAATTTTACCCAACTGACGATGGCTTTGCAACACATTCGCGATACAACCTTCTTGATCTAACTCAAATAACTCCAATTTTTAAATTTTACACCTCACATTACCGATCATTCGTTTACCTATCATTACTCAATATGCAAGAATTCTCTCATTATAATATTACTTCTCCTAACATTATGCATTCAAATTCTTTATACGTAATTAAACTATGACTCACAATCCCAAACTAAAAAAACGCTAATTTCCCCCAAAATACACATATATGCACAAAATCAAAACAAAACACAATTCTATTCTCAATGTACTTGCAAAAATATTATCTGACAAATTCTATACTTAAATTAACACACGTTTCTCTCCAAAAAATTCATATCTATACCAAGTACCACTAATTACTATCGACCAACACACTTGTACTCAATTCAATAATTTCTCAACTGTTACTCAAATTTTAACTATCTATTGATTTTCTCATTTCAATAGAATTTTCAAAATCACACTTAAATATTATCTATCAACTGATATCAAACATATTTTCTGTCATCAACTACTCTTAACTTATTCAAAATATTTTTCAAAAATACACCTCAATTCAATCTATCATCTCTACCATATCTACAATATACATAAATTTTAAACACCTCATATAAATCATAACACAAGTATTTCTTATCTATCTTTAACCAACTCAACAAACTCTTTCTAAAAACACTCTTTAATTCACTTAGTTAAAATTAAAATATTTGCATTCATATATTCACACTTCAAACAATCTTAACATAAAATCAATATTGTCACACTCTTCAAAACAAAATTACACTCTATAATAATAATTGTGGCAAATATACGAACATATTTTCAAAACACTCCCGCTCTAAAAATTCTTACGCGCTGCTCCCTTCTCCACAAAATTTGTAAAGACCAAAAAATTTTCTTAAAGACAAAAAAAAACTATAACTGTTTTTTTGTAAAGCAAAAAAAAAATTTTCACGATTCTAGCCTAACACAAATTATTTTTATTATCCTGGTCGGGACCATTTGTCGAACAAAAAATTTATTGTGATTTCATACACTTATTCATATACCTTCAAAATTAAATATGGCAAATACACATTTAAATTTCAAACATCGCGCGCTTTCAAAATAATTTTAATACGCGGCTCCCTTCACTTTGAAAAACAAAAAAAATTTTTATCTCTAAAGTCCCTAACACACCATGAGACTGAGTCACGGTCACCATTTGTCGTGTTGCCTGTCTTAAAATTATTTATTTCTTTGGGCGAGATCCGTATATTATTTGGGTTAGTACAAATTATTTATAATTTATAGGTATTTGGGTGCGTTGTGTTTTTTTTTATTTATTTGGTTGAATACAACCCAAGGTTCTAGACATTCTGGCAAACGATCAGGTCAAATAACTTTGCTTCTAAATCCTTCCTTAGATCAACTACACAAAACAAAGATGACTGACTCCAATGTAACAAAATAAAATTGATTTATTTACAACCTTATCTATTTACAAAAAAAACTGAATTACCAAATCTTCGCACACAGTTTACACATTTTACTAATCTTTTAGCATTTTCTCCTCGATTCATATCGAATGACATGTGTTTAATTAAATCTACCACTTTTGGATTCAGGGAGCATATAATTATTAAACTAACTCATAGCCAAGAACTCCAATTCATCAAAATTATCTTTACGAAAACACTGTTCCCGCACTAATCTTTCATTTAGCTCGGTGGGGTCTGAACAAAACAAAATTTAACTTTCACTCACTCAGTTTGACGATACAGCACTGGGACTCTGGCGTCGAAGCTCTGCTTAGGCATGGGGTATCGCTTCTTCCTTCTAGGTAGTGGGTGCGCTGCGTCTCTAGGCTGTCGTGGGTATTCTTCTACTCTTTTCAAAATGATGGGGCACTCATCAGGAAAATGATGACATCGACTTCTCTTGATCCAAAGTCACGCTCAATTCCGGGAAGACTCGACCAGATCTCCAACATTAAGGCGCATCCTCGCTATAACCCCGTTTCTATTCTCTTGCTCAAAATCACTCTCAGCTCCGGGAAGACTCGTCCGGATCTCCAATATTTAAAACTGCCAATCTTTTTATCACTTTCGATGCTAAGGCACTAGGAAAGATCAACCGGTCTCCGGAAAACGAAACCTCTTTCTCGTTCTGTCGGACAACTCCCGGGAATGCTCAACCGGTCTCCGACGTTTTGAAATTCCAATCTCTTCATCCCCCTGCAATGCTAAAGCACCGGGAAAAGTCAACCGGGCCCGCACGCAGAAGAGAATCTTTTTAAAAAAACTCTAAGTCTTCTATTTATTTGTTTTTTTTATAACAAAGTCCACGCCTTCTCGTGACTCCTAATCCATTCAGGAAAGCTTTCAAAAATCCACCACTTAGCCTCCATTTTCATTTCTCGGATTGGATAATCCCATAACCCATGCATGTCTTAATTACGTCATACAGAGACCACCCAAAGTCCAGTCCACGTGTTTTGCGGTCTACATGTCCAATAAATTCTTTACAATAGGGTATTTTACTTTAATGTCAAACCCTGGTGCCATCTCCTTATCTGCGTCTGGAATCACCTACCCCCTATCGCGCACCGCCGCTTTTAAATTGGCTGAGCGTACAGACTACTGTTCCGTCCTCTAATCAAAGGCGGCTTCCTAGCATTCTAACCGAAATGTGATGAAAACAGCCTTCGATCACTTTATCTCTCTAAAAATTTTAATTTTTCTTTCAAATCGAAAGCGCTTCATCACAACCATTATATGAACTTTGAACCCAAAACTCTCAGTACAGGAAATGATGTCGCCGCAGTATAGTGGCGACAGGCTCCCAATTGGGAACATTGGACTATAAAAGGTTAAAATCTTGGCGTGACAGCGGGGTGTTCAAGGAAAAAATGGTGCCTGCAACTGGAAGTATGACTTAATAAAAAATTTATTAGCAATTTTACAAGGTCTAAACCACTGATACAGGATAATAAGGCTCTTCATCAGGCCAAGACTTTGGCTAATTGGTTAAAGATATCTCTTAGAGAGGATGCCAAATGAGTGGTTGGCTGGATATCGGTACCAGAGTCTGAGGGTTCCAGTCACACTATTGACATGGATACTTGTAGCCGTTTGGAATCGGCTTTAAGCTGTAGGTCCCGGTCTAATTAGCCCTCGTATAGCAAAAAGTGACCGTAGTGCTCTCAACCAAACCAACCAACTTAGAGAGGATGAATGGATTCCTAACAGAATGAAGCCTTCAAAATGCTTGAAAAAATACTACCAGTCCATTGTTAATTTTACAATTATTTATAGGCAATTAAATTTACTAGATATTAGTCCTTAGTTCTACTGTCAGAGCGAGTGAGATTAAGTTTAATGAAAAGTTAATAACAAAAGTCTATGTAAGTCTTACTTGGCTAAAAAGCCTACACCTCCTAGTGGTTTTACAGATTTTCTTCGAAGGGATCCTTTTAATCGAATTCTGTTCTCTCAAACATTTTCATCGTTGGTGATGAAGAAAACCCATAAAAATTCCTATTTCAACATATTAGATACATTCACATCGTGCATACTTTTTGAATAATTTTTAAGATAATATTTGATTTGGAAAGATCGATTTCTTTAACACTGAAACGTAGGAAATTAATACTAATTAAAAAAGACTAATTTAAAGTCTTAGTCATAATTCCTGATTTTAATTACGACTGATAATGTTTTCTTGTAATTTGGTTTAAGCAACAAGAAAACTGTAAGGTTTCAATTTTATGCTATAAATGAAGTTTTAACAAATCATAAGGTACTAAGTTCTCGTTAAAAAGAAATATTCATGTTTCCAGCTCAAATATTTGTGTGTACATAACTTTGCTCTTGTCTTTCCCGTAATTATTCAATATACTTTCCCCTTCTCATTTCAGCTGAATAATAGATACGCTTTTGACATATATCAGCAAACATTTTTTACTTTCAATTGATATTCCAAAAAATGGTATGATATACCCTTCATTATTCCTATTTCTCAGATAACATATACAAGCATGTTTGGAATTATTTTCCTTTAGATTAGTTGAGATATTTTTTCAGAAGGGTTTTCCCAGACATTTTTGCCTAATTATGTTGCTTTCTTCTTTTGTATTTTCTCTTCAATTTAAATAAAATTCGTATCTTGTATCGACATTACAAATTGCGCTCCACATAATATTCTTTCTAAATATGTTTATCTCTTCATCCAAATGGTATATGACCAAAATATTTTGTGAATTTTAATTATTCACCCATCCCTTGAAATTTCGTTACATAAATTACTTGAATTTGTTTCACTGATAAAATCAATGAATTTTAATATTTGTTAACATCCATGGTTCCATTTCGATACAGGTTTACTATCCCTTTGTTTTACAGTTTACTTTGTTTTACTATCCCTTTGTTGTACAGGTTTTGTATCCCTTTGTTGAAATTTATTCATTTGAAACAAAAACTCCCGTGTCGATATAGTAAGAACGACGTTTGTTTATTTATGTAAAATTCCTATACATCAAAGAGTTACACTGACAAACAAACTTAATTTACGAACAACTTACGTTTCTAAAAAGTTTTAAATTGATGTTTTTAATGCGTTAATAGTATTTTTGTTGTGAGATGTATATACGGATAAGTTATATCTACAGAAAATGAAGGGATATGAATTATTTCCACTGCGACCATCATTTTAAAAATGTATGACCTGAAATTCGGAATGAGACCTCCCAGACATTAATATAATTTTCTTGATGCAAATTCATATTGATTGCTCCCTATTTTCAAAATTTGAATGCTGTCTGAGACTAATAGGATACTTAAAGCTCTACCATAGATTAACTCCTTTATTTTGTGCAGTAAGCGGCCCACATTTCTCTCTTTTTGACATATCTCATGATTAGATTTTACGATTCGAGTTATAAAATTATGAATTAAATGGGCAAAATTAAGACCAAAAAATATAAAAGCTTGAACTCAGAAGACTCCCTAAACTTGTTGTAAATATATAAAATTGATTAAGCTTCGTAGAGTATATTTAATATTATGCTCCCGTTACTGGACCACAATTTCTATAATCTGAATCTATACACGCATATATATTACATATTATGCTAATATATATTCTCTGCTTGTCCCTAATGCTAATTCAAATGTACTCTTGTACAACTATCCATAAATATTAACAAGTAAATGGAATTTCATGGACATGAGATGCATAATGTTTAGCATAGTATCTCGAGCAAAGTCTTGTATTCCCTCCAAGTTTTGATAAATTTTGATAAATTATAATAAACACTTAAGAAAAGATATGTTTTGTTTATCATCAAATAAAACTCTAACTGGGAAGTAAATTTACGGTTGTGTGGGAATTTATTTTGTCTTAGCTAGAACAGGCCTATTCTTCATTAGTAGCATAACTCTAGAACCGAGTAATAGTCCAGTTTAGTTGGGAAATATTTCTATGTCTAATTGCAGTGTATTCGGGAAGAGATTCCCATGAATCATGTTATATCGCATAAGGAATAAATCAGTTTTAGAAATAATAATATACATCCTTTGATATGTTTGTATTGTATGCTCACAGCTAAAGGAATTATTTGACAAGATTAAACAAGATATGAAACAGGTTCAATTAAGACCCTCATGGATACAATGCAATTTTAAATTTTCATCTCAGATGGGTGATCTACATCCATCTGAGAAAGAAACAAAATAGAAAATACATTAGAATATTGTACAAACATGCAAAAGGAAGCATTCAATTCAACTACTACATTTCTCGATAATTTAATTTGCCTCCAATATAACACATAACTAAAACTTGAATAAAATGGTATTTGCATGTACACTCTTAGACAAAAAATAAAACAACAACAAACAAACAAAAAAAAAAACGACCCACCACGAAGGGGTGATGCAAATCTGACACAAATTGATATGCATACAGGATTCGACGGAAAATGAAAAATTTTAAAGTTTGGCGGCCAATGAATGAACATGTGACGCTGCAGCGCATCTTAACTGCGCAACTGGCAGGATGTTAAATTTAAATTTAAATATATATATATATATATATATATATATATATATATATATATATATATCCTATAGGTAATAATACTCTAAAAGATTAAACAAAATTCTGGTCCTATACCATGTTTCTCTTTCATTTCAAGCTGGTTATAATTTACCTTCATTATTTTAATGTTGTTTTCATTATTAGTCGAAATTTGTTTCCAATGTAATAATACAACAAAAATTCATTTGAACAAGCAGTATATCTTAACAGGGAAAATACATTTAATCGTATCTAACCCTTAGTCAATTTGAAAATGTCATTCATTCAAGGAAAACTCAATTAATCATTAAATTAAATATAAGTTGAAATACCTTAGAGATAGATCCTAAATCCGGAGGGCTTAAATATATTTACCCATTTTGAATTAAATTCAAAAGATTTTCAGGATTATCCCCAGACATTCACGCCTAACACCGTTAGTTCATATGTAGTTAGTATTAAACCCCTAAAAATTACACCAGTGTGTCCCATACAGAGAAATTACAAAATTAATTAAGAAAGAAATGCCTTTTTTAAGTTTTACAAAAAAGGTTTAGAGATATACACTTTATTGGTTAAGGAATCAGTCAGACTTTTAATTGATAGATATCTACATACGTTTAAGGACACATTGTACCATGATATTTAGTCATTAATAAACTCATCTTGGTGTTGAGTGCCACTATACGTTTTGGGTTGTCATGTCAAAGGGGGGGGGGGAAATCACTTTATATATGAAATGTTAGTTTAATGTCAGGCGTAATATACACTCTTAGACAAATTTAAAAAAAAAAATTTTAAGAAGAAAACAAGGGGTAATGCAAATTGGACACAAATTGATATGCATACAGGTTTCGACGGAAAAGGCAAAATTTTATAGTTTGCCGCCAATGAATGAACATGTGACGCTGCAGCGCATCTTAACTGCGCAACTGGCAAGATATTAAAGAGGCGAAATTTTGATTCCAGGTCATAAATTGTTTGCGAATTTCATTCCGTGTACTAGGGTAGACAGTAACTATGCCTTACATATAGGTGCGCGAACAATATGCGTAAATGTCAGCATTTGAGAGAGGACGTGTAGTTGAGCTAAAAGAAACCAGTTGGTCTAATCGGCAAATCGGTCGACATTTGGATAGGAGCTATGCCACTATTAGACGATGTTGGCAGGAATGGGTTAACAATGACCGAACACAGTGTCAAGAAGGAAGTGGTCAGCCTGGAGAAACGACAGAACGTGAGGACCGAGCAATCGTCAGAGCGGCACTCACAGCCCCAAATTCATCATTATCATCGATCATATGCGCAACTGGTGCTTCAGTGACCGCAAGGACCTTTCATAGGCGGCTTAGGGAAAGGAGGCTGAGCTCACGGCGCCCCTTGCGCCGACTACCGTTGAAATCTGTACACCGACAAGCCCGTTTGCAATGTTGTAGAGCACATTCGACCTGGCATGTCACTGACTGGAGTAGAAGTATCTTCAGTGATGAGTCCCGCTTCGAATTGAGCCCCGATGACCAGCAAATACGTGTCTGGAGACGACCCGGACAGAGGTGGGATACCAATCTGACTGTCTTCCGCCATACGGACTGACAACCAGGAAAGATGGTCTATGGTGCCATTTCATTTCATAGCAGGACACCTTTGGTTGTCATCCGCGGCACCCTTAACAGAGCGGTACGTCGACGATATTCTACGCCCCACCGTGTTGCCCTTCATATCACGCCATCCTGGGCTTACATTTCAGCAAGATAATGCCCGCCCGCGCATACGGCGGGAGTTTCTACTGCTTGTCTTCGGGCTTGCCCAACGCTACTTTGCTACCTTAGCCAGCAAGGTCGCCGGATTTCTCCCCATTGAGCATGTTTGGAGCATTATGGACAGGACCCTCCAACCAGCTCGGGATTTTGATGATCTAATGCGCCAATTAGACAGAATTTGGCACGATATCCCGCAGGAGGTCATCCGCCACCTTTATCAATCAGTGCCAAGTGGAATAACTGCTTGCATAAGGGCCAGAGGGGGACCAACGCGTTATTGACTTTTTCACTTTGTGAAGCTCTTTCTCTTGAATAAATCATCCAATTTTTCTCAAATTGTAAACATTTGTGTTTCTGTACATGTACATCACATCTATCGATTTTTTGTTCAATTCGGATAACTTCATAGTTCGTCGTGTTTTTTTTTTATATAAGAGTGTACTTTCAAACACATACAGCCTCTGCCAACTAAAATCTTACAGGCCTAACCCAAACATTTAGTCCTGTTCAATAATACCTTTTTACATTTCGACTATGGCTGAATACTTAGGTGCTGACATTCCGTACCACAGTTGAGTTTTCGAGTTTCACTTCACGCATGGGTGTTTGTTTCTTAAAACAGAAGTCCCTCTTCTGACCTGCCTCTTACATAAAAAACGCCCTCGATCAACGAATCACCTCTCATATCTTTTGCTGCTGGAAACGGGGTTGGAAGGAATCAGTTTAACATATACGCGCTCATTATGTATTCAAAAGTTTTTTCCCCCTGTCAGTCGTATTATAAAATAGTTTCGTCCACTAGAGAGGTTGATAGCTTCCCTTGTATATTTCGTGAGTGGATATCTGAATTTTATTCAATTGGTAATATCTGTTTTGCGGTTTTTAGATTTATGAATTTTACGTAATTGGGTTCAAACTGTTCATCCCACTTTGGTTGTTTCTACTTTCATTTCGATTGTATGATTCCGCTTATGATGATTAATGAGTCAAAAAAATGTCTGCTATATTTTTCAGGATGCTTGTGAAAGGTCTTTGGTGTAATTTATTTGGCGCTAGATTAAATGAATCCTAAAAATCGATATATTAGAGCTAGAATAAACAAGTTATCAGAATTGTTTAAAACAAGTCTTAAAATTGAAATAAGTGCATGGCCTTGATTTTGAAATGTCATATTTATACAATTTCGATTATACGACCGCCTAAATTCAAGGACATTTTATACATATCAATGTATATTTTAATTAAAGGCTGCCATGTCCTGATCAATATTAATCAATAATTTATTCGTGGTCGGTACTTTAATTTCAATATCAACTTTATTTTGAAAATCTACGCTTCATCATATACTTACAGTCAAAATTTAAAATATATTATAATATTAAAGCGAATCTCATCTAATAATTCAACTTTTGACGTACTTGATTTATATGGCTCGTTACATCAGTCAGCAAGAGGCTTTTGGATCTCGGAAAACAAATTCGAGCGGTTAATGAGCACCGTTCCTGATCCAAAGCACATTAGCTTTCAAAAATTAGATGATTAGTTACGTCGACCAGATAAGTGTTAATCAATGTGGGAAACCATTAGAACGCGAAATCACGGTCTCAGATAGCTCAGATTTCAGATTTTACAGTCCATTTTTTTTAATGTTTGTGTCAATTTAATAACGAATTGAAATACGTTATGCCTTTTTTAAAATTCTAATTACGGGTTTCTTCTTTGGTGATGATTATCGCAAATTAATATGACGCTCCTCTTTGGTATCAATTCGCTGTGCCATTAGTTTATTCCAAAATAAACGCCTCTTCGAATGCCTGTAATCTTGAGTAATTTACAAGGAAATATATTAATTTTTGTATGCTTATTCGAAACAGAAAGTGGAAAATGTGTTATTTGACAGTATCGTAAAACTGTTTTCAATTTACGGATACTTTAATGAACCATTTTACAATCTTTTGTACTGCCTATCATTTCGGGTTATAATGACAAACCAAGTATCTATCATTTGAAATACAAGAAACAATCTTAGAGGTGATTCAGTGAATGTTAAGGTGACTGCCTACGTTGAAAATGCCATTTTTGACTATTTTGGTCAATTTAATTTTTTGCAAGAATCTTGTAATTCAATCTTTTCTCTTTTCAAAACAGTTTTGATTTTCATTCTACGTCAATTAGAAGCAGAGTTATAGCTATTTTAAAAAACATCGTCAAATACAAAATTTAAGTGACAAACAACTTTAAATGCGACCATTTTTTGACCATTTTGGTCAATTTCATTTTTTGCAAGAATCTTGTAAATCAATCTTTTCTCTTTTCAAAACCGCTTAGATTTTCATTCTACATCAATTAGAAGCAGAGTTATAGCTATTTTAAAAAACTTCGTCAAATACAAAATTGAAGTGACAAACAACTTTAAAGTCGTTTTTCTCAGAATTATGTTTTTTAGCAAAAATCTCTACCGTTATCATGATATTTCAGATAATAATGCATATAATTTGATAAAATTTTCAGGAAATGTTTTAGATGCTATTGTTAATGAAATGACGTACAATAATTGATGTATAATAAATAGTTTTTTGTTTGGGGCTGTTTTTATAAGGAAAGGAATGACGAATTGGGGAAAATTTTCATATTGGAACATAAAATTGTCTGTATTATTTTTGCATTTCAAAATTTCTCTTAGATTGTAGGTCATTTTGAAGATAACTGTTATATGTATCATGTGTGAGAAGGAAATTAAAATAGTAGCATTAGAATTTTGTTCAGAGTGATAAGCGTTTTAGCTAAATTTCATTAAAAATTACTTCAAATTGACCAATTTATAAAAAAGTATGGTGTTTACAGGAAAGTTTTTTTTTAATTTTTTATTTTTAAATGCTGTTTTACCATATGAGACCAAAAAATCCTTAAAAAAACAACTTTTAAAAAAAATTGGCTCCGAACGTAGGCAGTCACCTTAAGGGAAATTGTACAGAAGAATGCCAAAGTGCATTCGAAAAATTAAAACGTGTTAAATTCAAAACATGCTCTTCAATTATATGATCCAAAATTACCATGTCATGTATATGTTGATGCCTCAAAAAATGCAGTTGGAACTGTGTTGAAACAGCCTGATGCCTCTAATATATTACATCCTGTTTCATATCATTCAAGAACTTCACGTAGTTATGAACAAAATTATGCTATCACAGAATTAAAATGTTTGGCGATTGTGGATGCTTTACACAAATTCTACTATTATCTCCATGGCCAAAAATTTGTAATTCATACTAACCATGCGGCTCTTGTTTGGCTCAAAAATGTAAAAAATCTAAGAGGTCGGTTATTCCGCTGGTCCTTAAAACTCAATATGTTTGATTATGAAACCAAATACCAAAAAGGCTCCACAAATGTTGAAGCTGATATGCTCTCAAGGCATCCTGTTTCCCAACATCTTCAACATACGGTACATTTATTAGACCTGGATGAAATTAAAGCCCAGCAGAAACATGAGAACCTTCATGATCAAAAGTATCAGGAGATAAATGATGTAATCATATTAAAAAGAAAAAAATCTGCATAAAATTGTTGTTCCTATGTCACTACGTTTAAAATTGTTGCAAAAGTGTCACGATCAGTTTGGTCATCCTGCAGACTCGTATATGATATTGGCTTTACACGCACAATGACTTTTAACTTTACACTAAAACTATGTAGCTGAGATGAAACACGACAGTGTTGTAGACGTAGCCAGAGTGACGAGAAGAAGACAGGAGAGCCAGGACATTTCAGGAGACAGGGACATTTCAGGACAGGACATTTCAGGAGAGCCGTTGACAGACCGGGGAGATAACCACAGACAGGAGAGGCATTGATGAACATACAGAACAGAGACGCGACGCGCAAACAGTATCCATGGAACTGTTTTATTCAAAAACTTGGCGATATAATTCAGCAGACATTCAGCTAAGTACAAGTACATTTAAGGCCGGACACACACAATAGTAACGCCACCGGTCCTTTGCCGGGGCAGTCAGAGGACAGACTTTACATCGTAGTATCATTGAAGCAATATGCGGACAATGGACGAGAGAACACTGGTCAGAGCATCAAGAGAGCAAGGCAAGGAGGGAATGAAGCAGACAGCGCAAATATCCTCTGTCCCATCTTTTAACCATGGGGGCACTAACGTGACGATAGGTGTAAACATTTCTTTAATTGGCCAGGGCCGATCATCCGACTTGACCACGTGAGCCATAATTCAAGATTCCGAACATGCCATACAAGGCGCGTGGTCTATGAATCATAGGTATCTGACTTTAAGCGCGTGCCTTAAGGGACAAACTAGTTAGTTTAATAGTTTATTTCTAGATCAATTTTGAAAGAGGGCCTAAGCTTTATTGAAACGGGAATAATTTAGAATACGCATTAGGTAAAAAATAAGGGGCGAAACAGTTAATAATGGTGGGACGTTATTATCATTCTCTCTCTCTCTCTCTCTCTCTCTCTCTCTCTCTCTCTCACACACACACACACACGCACACATATATATATACAGGGGAATCTCGATCGATCGTGCTCCGAACGATCGTTTTCCCGTATGTATCATTTATTTCACCCAGTCCCGAATAAATTCCATAGAAAACAAGCAAAAACAGACCGCATGGATCGGTCCTCGATCCATCGTTTTCCCGCAATATTCGTTCAGAATATCGCAGCTTTATATTAATTTATTGGATCGATCATTTTTTCATAATAACTGAACCTGAAATATAAATGTCTGGATTGAGCTAGAATGACGCTCTAATCAAACAATGAGCAGAAAATTTGAGATGCATTGTCTCGTATTTTTGTTCTCTCTTGTTTAGCCTGGTTTCGCGTTATCGTACCACTCCCATTATTTGTTCGTCGTTGGTGCTCCTTAATTCTTTAGCCCCTGGAGTATCCTATTTTCGGCAACTCATTCCAAATTCTCCTTCTATTCAACATTTCTGTTTTTATCAGCAATGGTTCACAGTCAGCCGACCTGAGCGTTTCCTACTGCCCTCTGACTTTTCTGTTGGCCTTGGGATGGAGGCGCTCTGGTATTTGGTCTAGGGTGTGAGAAGTTTCTGGTTGATGCAGTTCTACACTGGCCGATGAGGGTTTCACCCGGAAGCAAAACTTGCTGGTATTGGATGGAGTCTTATGTCGGACCCCATCCAGTGCAATGGAATGGTTCTAATTACAAACGATTCACGTCTGCCCCTTCTTTATACTCTCACATAATAACCGATACCGAAAATAATGCGATTTGCAACACAGAAAAAAAAAATATTTTTTATTGTGGAAAGAAAACCGCCAAAAAACAAACAAAGATTAAGTACTTTTATTTGAATCAAAATTCTAGTGTATCTACGTGTATTTCTTTTATTATTATTATCTTGAATTTCAGTACAACTTTGTAATTTATATTCAATTGCACCACAGGTATGTATGCATTTATGTATGTGAGTAAATATATTTTAGGGATATCAAACTTTAAGGTATGTTAATACTTTTTTGTACGTATGTTACGGCATCTATCGTTTCTCCGCATCCATCGTTTAGTTCAGTCAGTCCCTTCAAAAACGACAGATCGAGATTCACTATATATAGTGGAATCTCGATCTATCGTTTTGAATTTATTCACTTCGTTTTTCGCAGTCTTTCTTTTTAATTTAGATTTACTTTGTCTCTACAACTTGTCAATAATTTAATTTGATTGATTACCCCACAACGGAAAAAAAGGAAGCTAAAATTGTATTGGAAGTTTTTTATTGCGACCTCTTTGAATTTGTTTCATCAATTAGTGTTAAAAACTAATAAAAAACAAAAATGTATAATGTTGTATCACTCACTGATTAAAACATTTTTTGAAACAAAAAGTAAATTAATGATTTTCCTTTGAATATGCGTGTAAAATGTAACATGCAATACATAAAAGCTTACTTAAACAGTAAGGAACTTTGTCGCTCTCTTTGTCTGACGTAGAGAAGTAATAAAATTGTTCACTCTTAGCTATGTATTTTTCTTTTCAAAATGTATGGGAGTAATATATTAGAGTTTGTATATTTTAGGATGTATTTAATCATAGATAAAATACATAAGACCTTCGTTTGAATACATTCCATTTGAATTATTGCGAATGAAGGAAGACATGGAATTTTTAATAAGAGGAATTGTATAGTACTCACGTGACATACCAGAATAACTTGCATTTGTTGAATTCCGTTTCTCTACACTACTGTGGCATGAGAAGACATCTTTACATAAGTATTTTAAACATTTCAGTATTTTCCTTTGTGTGGCTATCATTATAAATAGTCATTTATATCACATTATAGAAAACAATAAAAGGTATGACATATGCAATAGTTTCTAGATATTTTAAATTTACAGCAGAGTCTACCTTCAAAGCGTCAATTAAAGTCACGATTAAGTTCAGCTACAAATCGACAATTAAATGACGTATTCATCAAACGAATATCGTTAAATATTGAAGAATACAAGGAAAAAATGTTTATAAAATATGTAATCGAAATCTCTCGAAAATGTAACTTTTCAACACTCTTTTAAAAAGATAATCTATTAAAGATAATGCCATGTTATTTTTTAACACATTATTGACCAAATAAAATAAAAATGCAAAACAATTATCAATTGCTTAATAAATGTATATTTTCAGCTTTATCCGAACAAAATATCCAATACTACCTTCGATTTATCTTCTATTTTTTATTGAAGAAAATTTTGCAAATATTTTCATGAGAAGATGAAAGAAAATGTAGCTTAAAAACAATAATACTCTTTATTTAAAAGGAAAGGTAAGGAATCCAAAACTGATGTTTTTAATGATAAATAGCACAACGGATCTATAAAATGTAGATGACGGTGACCGATATTAATGGGGTCGGGAATAAAGTTCGTGGCTATTTGATTTTCTGAGACGTAGCAAGAAATTCTTTGTGACGTGCTAAGAGTAGATTTAGGTAAAAAAAGATTCCATTTTCTCTAAAATCGATATCGATGTCGGAATAGAAAATGTTTTTAATTCTCTGTCAGTGAAATAGTTTTTTTTTCTCTTGTGGTCAGAAAACTGTCTACTTTAAATAGTTTTCAATTAATGTCTTACATAATGTTATGTACATGTAATACACAAGGTATGTTATGTACATGTAATATTCAAGGTTACATGTAACAAACAAAGAGGGAAAGTTCTCTGAAAATTTTCAGTAAAGAGTCGGATATTAGTCCTTATTCCTAGGTAAATAATTGTGAATAGAAATATACATTCGGCCTTCCACATTCTCTGGAATCAGGTGCGATGAAGAAGAAAAACTGCGAATATAAATGGGTGTCCAAACCTTAGCTTGGAACAATGTTGTTGGAAAAACCAATACAATGCACTGAAATGCAACAAAATATGCATTCACGCTTGAAATAACTGTATCAGCCATGAAAGCTTACACGTACGCTTTCACACAAACAGGGTGAGAGAGAGGAAAAACGGTACTCGTTAGTATAGAAACCAGTATATGATCAGAATTGAGACAAAAGTAAAATTATTAAACTTTAATGAAAATTTTTTTTACATTACAGAATCAATTTTAATAATTTAGTTACAGAAGTCAGCTGAAATTTTCGAGAGTAATTTATTTAATTATTGTCAGCAACTTCATGCAGGTCCGCAAGAATGACGGTTTGACAGGAATGTAAGAGTTTTTGAAAAAAAAAAAAAAAAACATTTAGCTTTTCAGATTTAATTATATGTTTGTTTGTAAAAAACCCCCATCAGAATCAAGTCATCCAAATTGAAAGTATTTTTCAAATTTTATCAGTATTGCTAATAATTTGGTTTAATTGAGTGCGAATAACTGATTGTTGACTTAATGGCATAAACTACTGGGAATTAAGACTGATTAGGTCCGTAATTCAGTCATACAACTGTATGCAGTTGTATCCTTCAGAATGAACTCTCATTTTCAAGTACTTCACGTAAGTTTTTTTTAGGGAAACGCTTTTAAAAATTATTTGTTATAAAGCCACAATTACAATTTATAGTTAATTCATTTTAATTAGCTAAATACAGTAAAGTAAATTTTAAAAGATTTGATTCATATTTAAGAATTTATATTAAGCATGCCTAGAAAAGTAACAGCACTCTAACTTTTATTGCATGACAATATTTACGTCAAAACATTAGAGTAAAAGGCTTTTACAAAGAGTTGTGCAGTTAAAAAATTTTGAATGAAAAATAGGATTATTGTATTGTTTCTGTTTTGTTTACATCTACCGGTGAGTAGTGAAAGTGATATTTTAATATTCATCACTGTCTCATGCATTAGTAGAAATTTTTTTTGAATCATAAGATAGGAACTAGTGTATATATAAATTTTATTATTTTCTTTTAATATATCATTTTTTCGCTTCCGACTAAACTTCCAAAATTTGAAAAGAAAAAAAAAATCTTCAGGGCATTGATTCCGACTCTACTGGCTCTCGTCATTTAAATCCTGTGAGTTCAAATCATCTGGAAATGCTCAGATTCTAATGTGTTTTCAATATTTGTTCCATTAAATTGTATTCTGGCATCGAGTGACTGAGAGAAATGAAATGTTCTAGTTCTATTTCGAGATAGATCTACCTCAAAATATTGGCGTCCTTCCAGGCTCAGCTGACAAAATAGACGTGTTAAGAAGAAAAATTTGTTCTACGGGCCGCTTTTATTCTTTTCCATTTAGAAGTCTCATTTCTTGGGGAAAATCAGGTTTAAAACAAAAGTAGTCAAATAAAAGATTCTAAAAGATTGTCTCTGGGTACGACTGTTCATTTCTATTGCAAGCATTAGTGACAAACTATGCCTGTACAGTAGGAAAAATGCAATCGATGCAATGGTTCCAAACGCGTCCAAAAGGCTGGAAAGAGAAAGGGAATGCCCGAACTTGGTCTTTGGATGGGAGAAGTCTGATAGGATTAAAGGGAAATAAAGGGGTTGGAAAACATTCTTTGTTCCTTTGAACTGTGTGTGGCCGCAGGCTAAACTTGGAATAGGTTGAGTTTCTTTTGCTTTATATTTAGGACAGATTTAAGGGAGGAAAATTTTAAGACTCATACTTAGGAATACTTACATACGTAAGGAATATCACCTTAACTAGAGTAACGCAGTTGATTATGTTACTGAAAACTCCGGAAATTAAAGGAAATTTAATAAACACAATCCTAACTACTATACTCTTGTAAATGTATAAAATTTCATATCTGTTTAACATTATTCTTTGGCAGGTTATAGGAAAAAAAACAAATTTAAACCATAATGTCATATAATCTTTTTTACTAGATAAATGAAAAGTAAAATGTCAAAATCTGTAAGTTTATTTTAAGTATAAACATATGCTTATTTTGTAATATTTGTAAGTATGCGTCTTGCAATGTTGGTTTCTTCAAATTTTCAAAAAGGAAATAATTTTTTAGAGAAAAAATTGTGCTCATTCCATCACGTGTGAATTTCATTAATCTCTAAATTTCTATTTCTGTAAAAAATGTTATTATTTTTATGTAATTTCATATAGGTTCAAAATTTCACTTTAAACGTAAAGTACGCTTTAAAAATTCTAAATATATACCAAATGTATACCAAATTATATTTCAAGTATATTTTAAAAGTAAATATATTTAAAATATGATTTGATAGGGAGGACATTTTTTGACTTATTTTACCAAGTGTTTTTTTTTTTTTTTTTTTTTAAAGAAGAAGGTTTCCAAATTAATTTTTTTAGAAGAAGGTTTCATAATTAATTCTGTCACAGATAGGTTTCATCTAATCAAAAGTAACAACTTCGAAAAGTGACCTGAAGATGAAAACGCGTGTAATAATTCTGTGCTTGCAGTGTAAAGAATGTTAAGTCCAAAATCGTAGTTTTGAGAAAAACGGGATTGAAAAAAAAGGCTTTTGTGAATTCAGTTTTTTAAGTTTAATTTTTGATATTTTTTAAAAAGTAAATTTTTCTAATTTTATTTTTGTTGAGTAAAGAGTGTTAAGTCCTTGATTGGGACATAACCCCTTTAACATTAATATGTTTGTGTTTTGTTTGACATATCCCAAATTTTTCTTGATGAATCAAAGTATTTAGGAGTGGAATTGGATTTCGCTTTCTGTACCCTGCGGTAACCCTTGATTTTTCAAACATGCCTGGTTGGATAACTCATTTTAGCCCATTTTGGACTTAACACTCTTGCACAGCAAACACAGAATTATTATTCAGAAAGAGGTATTTTCAATAAGTATTTGAAGTGGGAATATGTGTTAAAATGTATCCTAAAAAATCGACTATTTTGAGACGAATTGGTGCTACATGTATAGTTTTCGTTGGTCATTTTTTTCCAAACCTGTGGTTTGTCACCATATTCACTCTACGTAAATTACTTAACTATCAATCGGTATCCATGTGTAAGAAAATGTCTGATCACAGAAAAGCAATCTGTGTTCAAAATTTCAGGAGTGAATTTTATCTATGCCTGTTTTTGGCTGACACTTATCGATTTAGATAACCAATTTTTTATAACTTAGAGCTAAATGACTACTGTAAAAGTTTTGATTGATCATTTTTATCCTTTTATTAAAGACACAGCCTAGCAAATTTTCCTTTTTTATTATCATTCGCATTTTTTTAAAATACACCTTTGCAATATTTTTGCTTTCCTTACTACGTTTTATTTTAGCTATCACTTTCTTTTGTGCGAATTCTGTAAATAAATTACCTATTATCTGAACAAAACTGATAACATACTATTAATATCTTACACAGAATATGATTAAAACAATTCAAAATTAATTATGATACCATAAGAGATACTTTGCGACTGATTTTTAGTTTTTTCCCGTGCCAGCCGATAGTTTTAAAAACAGCCCAAAACTAACAACTGCATATGGACATCCTTTCCTTACGTAATAATGTATTGCGCTAACTCGGATCTTTAATCACCATAGAGAAATTAAAGTTAAAATGTGTCACAAAGTTGCCTCACCGAATGGCACTTTGTGACGTCTGTGTTTTCGCCTTGAAATCCAAGAGGAAAAATTACTTGACATAAAGTTAGAAAGTAAAACGCTTATCAAAAGCTTGATACACAATTATATATACCTATTACAAATATTGGATAGCTTTATATCTTGACATCAAAGAGACCTCGGATGCCCAGGGCAGCCATCAGTTCTTTGAGAAGATGAAGAAATTCGTCATTCGGCACATTCTGCTCCTTCGGGTGGTTTTTTCTATAGATAGTCAATACTTCCTTCTGTCCAGTGGTATTTTAGAGGACGGAAAAATGCAACATCGAGAGGCTGGAGGAGGTGGGTGGACTTTGTGGGTTATTTTATGACACTGTCAATGTGTCACAAAGTAACCCCCTTACCTTTCGATATTTAGGTTATGTTCTCATATCTCTCAGAAATATCACTACACAAACATTATATAGATCCACAATCTAACCAAAATTTTGACAATGAAAAATAATTACCTGAGGTAGTTGGTTGTATAAGGTGTTAGCCTTCAGCACACAAAGTTTCCGATGTTTGAGTCAATAGCTTGACAACAGGTTTGAACAATACACTGGCCAGCGAAGAAAAATGGTTCGTAGAAGCTTCGGACACTGGCCACTAGGTGTCTCTGTATGTCGGACAAGCTGTTGGCGATGTTGTTTTCATTCCCGGTATCACGGCCGCGGCGCAAGATCCGAAATACGAAAAATTTTCTATGTGTTACAAAGTTACCCATGCAGTCGCCAATGAGGGGCATTTGTCTATTAATACATTTGCTCTTAATCCGCGAGAATCGTTGGTTGTTTTCAGTGGGGGCACCACATAGGTGAACCAATCCCCCCCCCTGGGGTCACCTCAGTTTTGACTGAGTACCCCCACTGACGACATCTAGGGGGCGTACCATCTCCTACCCTCTCTGACGTCATAGAAAGACTTTCTGGTCTATAGATTTAACGCGCCCATGTCTGGCCTAGACTAGAAGGTATTTATAGGCGTTCATGAGGATTTGAATCGATTACCCCCAGTTCCAACCCAAACGTACCACCACTAGGCTACCTTGGGCCCCTAATAATTATATTGATTTTAGATTATTTAATTGCTCAAAATGAGTTCTACTCAGATACAAAGAATTACACTACGAGTCATTTAGGAATAAATAAATAAATAAATAAATAAATAAATAAATGTCAGCATGTTTGTTTAATAGACTTTTTTCTTATTAGCGTAAATCGATACATAGGTACCGAAGATGATCGTCTCTCGAAATGAATATATATTTTTTTCTCTCAAGATTATTTAGAAAACGAATGCCAAACTGGGTAAGTTTTTTTATATAAGTAAACACGCTGCTGAAGCAGTTGTTTGCTGACTTCATGCTTGTTTCGAAATATTTGATTTAATTTTTGTATTGAATTTATTTAAAAGCTATTTCCATTTTTATTAAAATATTGGTGTGCGTGTCTATGATGTTATTGCAGTTTGGTTTGATACTCAAGGTATTTACATCTACAAGGATAATCTCTCTATACAAAACAGTTCAGTGCATATACGAGTAACAACATTAACAAACCGCTGGACCTAAAAGACTGAAATTTTGCATGGCGATTCGTCTTATAGTGTAGGGTGTACTGAGAAAGAATTTTGAAAAAATTTTCTTACATTTTTAAAATTAAATTTTTAAACTGCTTTTGTAACTTTTTTGAAGTTTGGATTTAAAACAATAGTCTGAGGGTTATAAAATTTATATCACGAGAAAGATCATAAAAATTCCTTTAAAATGAAATCTTTTTCAAATCTTTACCTCAATTTTCTGATTTTTGGGGAATTTTTGAAAATCAATTTTTATTATTTAATTTATTAAATGCTGATCACATGATTTCTTTTCTTGTTGTGATACTTTAAATTAATTTTGCGCCACGTGCATAAAAATGAAATAAATTGACAAAAAAATATTGAAATACGGTAAAAGATAAAATGTAACCAGTAGATCAATTGAGATTGAAGTTTTTTAAGAATTTAATTAAAATTAGTATGTTTTATGGATATTAAACATACAAATTAATTGCATACATTGACCGTTGTATTTATTATATATATATATATATATATATATATATATATATATATGTATGTATATATGTATATTTTCTTTGCATTAATTGCATACATTGTCCGTTGTATTTAATTTGATTGTACCCCATAGCGAAGCACGGGTATTCAGCTAGTGAGGTACGTATATATATAAAGATATATCGATATACGGACATTAATATATTAATAAAGCCTACGAGTCAAACAAAAAATTTTTATATATAAATTATATAAACCTTCATTCGTCGTAACATCTTATTAAGAGCTCATTTACAATCGTGAAACTACTATATAGCTATTCATTAAAACCCTATTTTATAATTTTAGTAACGATAACTTAAAATTGGAAGAAGCATTTTAAGTTTATACATATTAAGTTTCAGTTCTATCATTCCTAAAAACATGGTACCGGATCACCGAAACACAAATTAATTTTCTTAGCAATTTTGAAGTAACATAAAACTATGCAATGTCAGGAATAATGGTTATTTCAAGTATTTTACTATAGGAAATGGTATTATAAGGCACAGAAAGTCCCAATTAAGTTAAAAAATCACTATTTTTTCTAATATTACATTGCAGCTATAATTGGAATTGGTCATTGTTGCATATACACCATTGATGAAAGTTTTATGCATCGCCGAGAGTTTCAATAAAACTTAAAAATACCTTCTAAACGTTTAACTCCGTAAAGCAATGGAATTTTACCATCCCCAGGGAAAAAATATTTACATTCGCAGACTGCTAAAAATATTAACTATGACCCACCAATTAATAATTTAAGTCACTAACCCTTCTAGTACTCTATAGAGATTATAATTTAATTTCGATGGCCTGAAGATAATTCTTTAGCATTGACATTCTTTATATTCAAGGCTATTTTACTTTCAAAAGAACTCATCAACCCTTGGAAGTTCTAATAATACTTTATAAGGATTAATATCATTCCCTTTTTCTAGAATTCTTTCTCACAGCTGAAGTAATAAATCTCTCAACTTCACGCTGGAGATTTTAAATTTGCATAAGTGATTGAGTATTTTATAATCGCATATATATTTGTCATTGGAAGGCACTGTCATGTACAGTGCAAAGCTTTTTTGGTGTTTGGCGATATTCCAGAGATCTTAAAATGACTTAAGAATTTTCCTTTTGCGCATTATTTAATCTAGCTTAATGATCTTTAATCTTGCTTGGTTTTAAACTAATATTTATACCTTCATGAAATTACTTGAAAGAAATGTCAAAAAATAATATTCAACTGTGCCTGTTTCCATGCTTTATATATGTGGCTTAGATAGAAATTTAAGTTTAGTCCAGTAGATACAAATAGATACAAACCTATTTCTTTGAGTAATTTCTATTGGACCTATATCGACGAATAAATGCTGTCCTGTAGATATTGAGACCTCTATATGAGTAATTACTAGCACTTAATAAAACCATTTGATGTAAAGAGAAGGGCGAAAATATTATCAAAATTCTAAAAAAAAAAAAAAATGAGAAACCTAACATGGCTTGAAAAAAATGTCAATTAGTTTATTATATGTGACAAATTTCCCATTACTCCCCTCGTTTAAATCTTGTCATGTATTTATGGGAATACTAAAGGTAAGTGAGCGTAATTGTTAAGGGAAGAATGTGACCTGAATTTACACATCCAATTTATCCTTATTTCTTATAAACATGTCAACACTTTTACTGTAAAGGTTCCTACAGATTCTGAATTGTTTTGATTGTGATAGATTATGTTATACAGAGATTTTCTGTTTAAAATGTATCAGCTGGGAAAACAACTCTAGAAAACCGTTTGTCACAAACTTTTATAAGATGTGAGGTATTAAATCTTATCTCCCCATTATTTAAGAAAGAGATGTAAACTGCTCTTGTTCTTCCTTTCGCAGACAGAGTTCACCTCAAGATATTGGCGCCTTTCCAGTCTAAGCTGACAAAATATCCGTGATAAGAAAAAGAATCCGGTCTTGGGGATGTCGTTCTCTTTTTTCTCCCGGACTATCATTCTTAGGGGAAATCAGGTTTAAAACAAAGCAAGACAAGATGAGGTTAAAAGGTGGTCCCTAGGTGCGGCCACTCATTTCGATAACAAGCATTAGCGGCACATATAAACTTTCCGGCTAAAAGAAGCCAAATAAGTGTAATGAGCATGGGTCAAACCCCACAATCGTCCAGTAGAATAGCTAAAAAGCAGACCGAACTTTAGGCTTTTGATGCGATCAGCTTGATGCGATTATAAAGAAATGAAAGGGCCCAAAAGGATTCACCATCCTTTTGAACTGCGGGTATCCACATACAATCGGATCAAGGTTGCTATTTTCTTTTTTATTCATGTATTTCCTGACTCGCCAAGCTTTGAAAACCACCCGAGGGACGAACATTCACTCTTATTCCTCAAAAGGAATTTAATAGCCTCTAATGACCTGGTCGTCAGCAAGATTACCGACTGAGTCAGGTGTGGCTAAATGAAATTCCCAAAGTGGATATTTTACTCTCTAATCCATTCCTGGAGCGGGGGTGAGACCTTTTAAGAGCACCGACGTAATCTGTAATCCGCAAGAGCTTACAGTCCTTCTGACACGTTGTACGACTAGATTGAACTGAAAAGTTTTCTTTTCCATTGCGTCTGCTGTATTTACGAAACGCGGAATTGCTTCCACGACAATAATTACTTAATTAAACTCGAAAACTTAAAAGAGATATGTTGTGTATTTAAAAACCGACAAATTTGAGGTTTGTACAAAAAATGTTTTTATATTTGGAAAAAAATGGAAGTATATTAAGTCCATAATTAAGTTAATAAAGAGGGGAATTTTAATTACAGTAATATTTAACAAATTTTGTATGTATAGTTAAAAAAATTCAATTATATTTTTGCTATCCAAAGTGTTATGTGCTTTGGTAAAATCATTAAACTGTATGTGTTGTCGGGATTTTTAACACAGTTCTTTTTTCTTATGAATAAGCTTAAATTTATAATATTGAGTAAAAAACATTACTACGAAATACGAAAAAAATATGTCACGTGTATTTCTAACGCCTCTATTTTAAAGTTAATTCTCTTGCATATCGAAATATGAGGTGTAAAAGGATTAAATATTCAATAATTAAACGACTGTTTTTGACAATTTTTTTTCAGTTCGTTTCTTTTTGTTGTGAAACAAAGCAGTGTTTATAGATATAAAATTTTCTTCAATTTAGGCTTTACCTGCACTTGCATAAAAACATTTTAGTTGCTAATTTGAAAGAAGCGTACTCTGCAGATTATCAATAGAAAAATTATTTTTCTCCGAACTTTTTTGCAATATTTGTATTTTATAATTCAAAAAACTTAATATTTAAAGTTTATTATAGTGGATGGAAAATGTCTTGAGTTAATTTTTGTACAAAAACATCTGAACATCTAAATTTTAAATTAGCTATTCAGAAGCAAGATTCATTTCAGAGAAAATATTTGCTGAACTTCAGAAGATTCCTTTAGTCCCAAATATAATATCATTTGGTGGAACTCGTGAATATTATATTATAATAGTTAAATTTTATATATTTTAACGAAAATATCAAATTTTATTGCACACTTCCCGGCCTCAGAAAAACTATTACTCTGATAAAATAATACACTGTTCGCAGAGGTCTGCAAATTGTAAAGCGATACTTTTTAAAGCTTCGTAGATGCGGACTTACCAAATGTTTGTACATTGAGGCAATCACTGGGCAACAGGATGAAGAATTATACATATTAATCTAAATTTAGTTCCCATTTTCCATTTCTGTTATACGTGGTTCTTTTAAAAGCACTGCCAGGGGAAAAGATTGATTATAAGGATGTTAACTATTTCATTCTTGTGGCATAGATAAGTTTTCAAAATTAAAGAAAAGCTGTTTTGTTATACATTCTGCTTTTGGGTCACTAAATACATTACTTTTAATTCTCTAATAATTTCTCTAATTTTTCTTCTTCCTTGACTTTTGGATTTTTTCTATTCGTTATGTCCTTAATAGTTTATATTGTACACTTCAAAAAATAGTTTATATTTTTAAAGTCTTTTAACAATTAAAATTTTTGCGAGACAGAAACTTTTTACTTAAGTACATAAATTTAAACTTTTTATGTGTCCTCGTAATTCAGTGATAATTAACATTTTTCGAAACTGAATCATAAATATGTTCATTTAACGCAAGTATAGTAGAAAAAAATATCTGTTTCGTTTACTGCAAGTTATTTGTAAAACAACTTAACATTATATTCAGTTAAATAAAATGCTTTCACATCCGGAGATTAATTAATTTTATATTACGAGACTTTTTTAATGAAGGCTTGGTTACTTGTATGTTTAAGAAACATTTATCCTTTCCGTTTCGTATGAATAAATAGTTTGAAACATACCTTTGGAAAGCTTATTTCCATATCGATGTAAGTTGACATGTAAGTAATGACCATCAACCAATATATACTTAAAAAAGAAGGTCTTCTGTATAGCCGAAATAGGGTAAAAGGGTATGCAACTTGTTACGTGACTAAGTTAATGCTAATAGAAGCGTTTGAATAATCAATGAGACATTCTAGACAAATACACCGAACTCCATGTTTGCTGATGCAGTAGAAGTTTCCAACCGTTGCTGAAATTCCAGCAAGCTGAGGGATTTGCTAGATAATTCTAGTACAATGTTAATGACGCACCAACCACTACTGCCTCTGAACTACTAGGAATCATACAATTCTCAACTAGTGATCCCTTAATCCTGATTACAGTGAATTATGTTGTTGAGGATTACGAACTTTAATCCGCAAATACGGGAACTGACCACTCACAATTCAGTGTTTATTATTTTATGAATATTTCAAACTGAAATGGACTTCTCCTTTATAACAGGAATTTTTTCACTGAGGCATTTAACAGAAAATATTTTAATTTCATTAAGTAATTAGTTGTTTTACTTTTTGAACCAAGAAATACACCAGGGAAAGATAATATTTTTGCAAGTATGTTGAATTATTTGATCTAAATAAATTTTGCAAAGAACTCGAAACAAAAATTAAAGATTGCTTTACTGTTACTATCTTGCGTATTAAAAATATATAAGAAAACAAAATTAATTTAAAGGTAACGAGAAATTATAAACACAAATTTATACATATTTATGTTATTAAATGAATTTAATGATTGTGCTTGACTCTGTAGAACTATTATGCTGGAGGAAATTAGGAATATTATACTGACAGAACGGTTCGTTGCTGTCAAATTTAAGTAATTCAAATTTCTGGAAAGTTTGACTAATATATATCGAGCTGGGAATACACATTCATTCTCTTTTGACACACTCTATCTATTAGAAAAAGCATATGTGAAATTTACAATTTTTCCCAGTAGTGATAAATAATGATATAGAAGTTGTTAAATAATTGGATTCATTACCTTAAAAATGATCTTTTCTATCCAGTTCTGATAAAACTACATTTACATTCCTGTAAAATCATTGCTGAACTTTTAAATATATTTAATTCTAACTTAAAAATTCCCAACTGTAAAAATACTCGTATTTAAAGAAAGGGAATTATTTCTCGATATTTATGAAATTGTATATTTTTTATAAAAATTGAAACTTACTACGTTTAAAAAAAATTCTATCAAAATACTAGATTATCGCGTGATTCCTATTTCGTGGAAATAATTTAAAAACTGTATTACGAAAGTTTGATTCGAATTATAGTTGTATGTTTGTCTTTTAAAAAACCGCCTGATCTTAAAATATGAAATTTTTATTAAAACTGAAGTAGTTGTATATCAAACTGCGCTTTGTTGTTATTTTTTTAATATCAAAATAATCCTTAAATACATAAACCATCTTTTGTTGAAAACAACATTCCCTCTAAATTAAAAAAAATGACATCTGGGAGGATTCCCTTGCCCTGCAGATAGGCTGTATTTCACGTAGCACATCAAAAGTTTGCCTTTTTCGAAGATATTAACATAATGCAAAACAGTCTGATAAAAGTTTTAACTGCGTGGCTTACAATGTTGTCAGTGCAAAAGCCTTTAAGTAACTGCGGAATTAAGAGTGACAACATTTGAAAAACGCATAGTTTTAATAGGCATGCTTGATCCATCTAAAAAGAATGAACACCGTCAAAATTTGATGCCATGAAAGGATGTATCAATTCAATTCTATTTATTCAAAATTCTTTATACATATAAAATCAATGTAAAAAACTTAATAAAAATATTAAAAATCTTAAGTTTATGAATTGCCCATATATATTCTTTTCCTTTGATTTACTCCAAAAGCGAAAAAAAAAATATGCCAACATATATTTTTCCTTTTAAAGATAAATAAGTTTTGGAAATCGAATGTTAGACGTCGAGCAAACCTTACTCATTTCTCTATAACGTTCATCCATACCTGATTCAAAAGATCATAACGTTAAAAACAATTTATTTAATCGGAGTGGATTTGTCGGTCTGCCAGTGAGGACGTTTGTGTTTAAGATAATTAAACACATTCGTCCTCACTGGCAGATTTTAAGTCACCATTTATTTCTTAGGTGAAATTCGGTAACAGGAATTTCTAGATCCTAATACCAGGAAGAAATCCAATGATGGTTAGCGCTATTCACCTCTTCATTGATTGGGCGTTTCTGTTTTCTCTTTTACCACAAGTTTCAGCGCTGAAACCAGATCCTTTGTAGACGAGAAATGGATAAATTAAAGCAATATTAGGATATATTGATCGAATATTTGCCGTTTGTTTTTTGGGCTCTACGTTATTAAGAAAAATAATTAAACATCTTAATTTTTCCCTTTTCTTGCGTGTAAAATGTCTTCAGGCATCTTTTTTATTGTTTTTCATTTTGTTGTGGAAGAAATTAAGCATAAGCTTAGTGACAGATTTTTTAAAAATGTTCGTGATATATCAATTTTATAAGAAAAAGTTCTCAAGAATATATTTAATTACGAATACTTTTCAAATTTTTTTCTTACATCCGATCAATATCACCTGCACTAATTGATTTATTTTAAACTTTATATATATATATATATATATATATATATATATATATATATATATATATATATATATATATATATATATATGTGTGTGTGTATATATATATATATATATATATATATATATATATATATGTGTGTGTGTGTATATATATATATATATATATATATATATATAAAGAATGAGTGAGAGAAGATAAAAGCAGGATAGCTTCGATTTTGCAAAACAGATATTTTTTTCCCCTAATAGTTTCTATCTTTTTACTACACTGGTTTGCTGAACTGGAGGCTTTTTTAAATACTAAGAAGAAATTTTCTGATGTCAGAAACCTCCCCCTTTTTTTCATCAGACGAAATTTTTTTAACTCTATCTATAGATTAATCTTTTTCTGACTTTCTATTTTCTTCCTCTTTCTGAGCCTGCCGCGTCATACTACACGAGTATTTAAACCATTAATTTTTAGCGAATAGAAAAAAGTTTACGAAGTGGTCCCAGTTAAAGTAGTTCTTTATTCGTTTCGCTCGTTGCTTGCTGTTTATCTTCGAAGTACATGCCGAGAAGAAACTGACATTCCTAGCTGGCGCAAAATTCCTACTCGCAGTTTGTGCAAGTCAATAACACGTGTATAAGGAAGGTACATTAAAAGTAAAATCAGCTGTAAAGTTAGTTCCGAATAAAGACCTAAACCAATGATCAGAGAGTTGGCTAGCATATTTAGTTGTGATAGCTGCTGAAGGTAAAATGCACAAGAGGGTAGGTAACGTATGATGTCACAATGACGCCTGAAAATACTTACCTTCCGTAATTGGTAGGCTGTCGAAAGAAAACTGACGTGATCCTTTATATTAAGGCAAGTAGTATTATCACTTAACTTAACATTAAAATATCTTTCTGAGAGGTGAAATCTATATTATATTTTGAGATATCTTATTCAAGTATCGAAAGAGTTTGTTCTGAGAATATTTAATAAATACATTATTCAATGTCCGAATGATGATATTTGTCTTTTATAATTATATTTGTTTAGATTTAACTGAGCCTCTTGCCATGACAGCAGATATTTTTTTCGAAAAACTCCCATGCGATATTCTTTCACCTACCAAAAGTTATTGTTTAAAGAAAGAAACTCTGATAGTAATTTTGTAACTACCTTATGTCACATATGGGGTTTGAAACCGCGCCTCTATTTGAAGCCAGAATCTTGACCAGTAAACCATCCGGGCTATATGATGAAACTCCCTGTTGTGAAGTCCATTCTACAATGACAGATATCAATCAATTCATATATACCAGTGCATGTAAGGCAAAAGCTGAAAGATGCATTTACCTTCGATGATATTCCTAGTTTTGATCGTTACAACTGTGGAGTTAATACCGGAAATCAACTTCTAAGTAGATTCCCAGAAGGTTTTGACCCATGAATACATGTTCAACAGTTCATTTCATACTTTCTGATAATCAGGTTAAGGAAAAAGGATAAAAATAGCTCTAAAATGTATCTTCATTGACTAAAATCCATAAATCTATAGTTAATCTATCCCCGACCATTATAAATTATTTTCTGATTGTAAGCAATAACTCTAGACCCATTAGCCTTATTTTCAGAGAAACGTAATGGATTTATTTTTGATTAAAAAGTCACGTATTTTATTCCCATTCGGAAGCAGTTTTCAGTATGAATTAGCAAATCCCACATCATGAATTCGTAAGATTTACAATTCCATAATTTCGTTTGACATGTCGTCTAAATGTATCAATCAGTTGGCAACATCATTATCATCTTGCAAGTAATCGATTTACTACTTTAACCTTTACCAGATGGTCGTTCTAAATTTAGTTAACAAAGAATGGCGCTAGCTATTATCATTCAAACACAGATCTAGATTTGAAAAATAATCCTAGTATATAACCATAGTTTTCTGAATTACGATGTTATAGAACTGAACAAAATAAATTTGTATGATATTTTGAAATGCAGAACATAAAAACAGAACTTCATTTAGATGCTTTCATGATACAATAGATTTATCTTTTTTAACGTGAATCCGGAATAATTTATTTTCATACAGAGGACATGTTCATGAATGCCAACATTTTTTGGTATATGCTTGATTATGTCTTTGGGATAATTTGTATTCATACATAAACGTGACACATTGTTCAAATACCGATTTATTAGTATAGTACATTAGATACATATTTGTTAAGACCGTAATTTTTGCGTTTTTTTTGCGATTGTTTTTTTGGGGGGAAATATGCTTTTTTCTAAATATATTTAATTTATTACTCTGAGAGTATGAAAATTTATCCTAACATAAGATTAATTGCTCTTTTTAGTTGGGAAAATATTTTTAACACAGCGTTCTATAGAAAAAGAATAATGTCTTATACATTTTTTTCGGCAAATCAATATTAGGAAAGTATTGGATAAAGATTAGCAGGCAGTGTTTTATTAATATTAACAATAATTAAAAATTGAAAGTATTTATTGAAAAGCTTTTTCAAGTTTTCTAGCAGGGAGAAACATCAAGTTATAAAATCAAGTTTTAATATGTTAAAATGATGAGAAAACAAATTAAAATCTAGAACTGAAACCCTTTGACCATAAAGCTCATTGACAGCTATTTGTATAAGATTATGCGTATTTCGATGCACTTTTTGAGCCAAGCTTATTTTCACAGCAATTTTTTAGCTTCAGAAGAATGTTGACAATAAAATATTTTCCACAAATGGTTTTGTTCATTTTACTAATACAGTGGATGTGTCCTCTTTTTGTAACATTAAATGCATTTTATAGTACAAATGGATGTGTCCTCTTTTTGCAACATTAAATGCATTTTGTAACATGAAATGCATTTTATTAAATGCATGGTATAGTTTTACTACATGAAACAGATTCTAGGTATAAAAAAATCATTTTTACCTGAGAAACAGTCACTTTATACTGAAAACTGACCTACGCAGTTAATATTTTTTGCTGTTTATCTTTTTAAAGAACGTATTTGTAAAAATGCACCACGAACAAACATTTATATATAACTATAAGTTGTAGCACAGATCTTAATTTTTAACTAAAAAATTAATCAACAGCTTCCTTTGACTGCACTGGCTTGGTAAATAAGGCATTAGGAAAAGCTAAATCAGATATTTTTAAAGCAATTCTGATTTATTCTTCCTTCATTAATAAACAAATATGAAAGATACTGGTATTGGAACTTTTCACGGGACAATCTGGAGATTGAGGTCTTGATGTATGTTACTACTCTTTAAGTACCTCTCTCAATACATACATAAAAAAAAATAGTTCAGGAACTTCGTGATTTGGCTTCATTTACTCAAACTAAGGCTGATTATAGTTGAATGGCCAACTTTTGTATTCATCCATAGTAATCAAAGGAATTCGGCTTAGTAGTCCGTAATTATTTCTGACTAAAATTACACACAAACACATATTCTCTCTCTTTCCACCACCACTCACAAATATATATATATATATATATATATATATATATATATATATATATAAATAAGAATAAGATGAAAGAGAAAACCAGTAATAGCTCTAAAGCTACAAGCAGCCAGGAACATCCAACATGTAAAGATAAGTATGAATACGGTTTTTGACAGCATTTCTTCATCAGCGGTGTCAATACTGTCTAAAAACCAATGGATTGTTTCTGATGAGTATGATCTATTAAATAAACACACTCAGACACCGTACAATCCATTATTAACAGAAGAATTGAATAATAAATGAATTTGTATTAAAGTACTTAACCAAACACCAAGCCTGGCGCTAATCAGAGTGGAAGTTAAGAACTTGTAACCGTAAGATGACTGACGTCATAACTTGCAACCATTGAGGTAGTGGATACTTAGTACATACTTACTAAGGTAACTTATTTTAAGAATATTATTCCATTATTTATTTAGTTTTATTATTGTTACTACTATAAGTTAATTATTTTTTATTATTCTTATGTTTTATTTTATATATATATATATATATATATATATATATATATATATATATATATATATATATATATATATATATACTGGTGTAAGAAATTAAGAGAATTTGCAGACTTGGTCGATTATCTATAGAACTACTGTACCGATTTTAATGAAATTTGATATGTACATACATTGATACAATACAAAACAAACAACCATTCAATAATTGTAATACACACGTATGATCGTGCGTAAGACTCGTTGGAGTTGGAAGGTATGAAACAGTGGTTGCAGAATTAAAAAAAAATTGTGCGGTCGGGGGACCCCCGTCAGGAACGAAGTTCCTTACGTTATTTTTTCAACTCTAAACGTGATTTATTATGTAGATTTCTATTGATTATACTAGTGTATTTTTGTCACGCCAAAAAGCGCAGCCCTCTTTTATTCAACCAACCAACCAACCAACCAACCAACCAACTCTCTCTCTCTCTCTCTCTCTCTCTCTCTATCTATTTTATTAAATTAAAAATTTTAATATATAAATTAATTATTTTGATTTAGATGTTACCTAGTATAATTTTTAATCGGATTAATTTTTATTATTTAAGCATCAACAAAAATAATTAATGACACAATATAAATCCTGTGTGAATTAAAACAATAACAAACAATAAATAAGTTTAAACAGAAAGACGCGATTCCATAGGGACGGTTATAAATCTTTCAAGTAAAGCATTTACAACTGGTCGAGTTTATATAAACGATCATGCTGAGGGTCTCATGTCGGTGGTTGTTTACTGTTGTCATTAAAATGTAGAAATTCTCTTATCTTTTCCAAAGCATTTTAATGACATACATTCTTTTATTACATCATTGCCTATGGCAGGTGACCATATGCCCTAGTGTTTGGTACATGTACATTGTACAATAGACATCATTATACAAATACCAAAGTATGCTTAATTTCAAAATTCGTTACATTGACAGAATTTTCTGGGTTTTTTTGGACACTGAATAAATTTGTTTCTAGAACTATATGCTCAATCAAATATTTTGTAAAAGATAACAAAAAAAAAAATTAGAGGTGTGTTTAAATTCATAATTTCAGGAGCGAGATTCTCGTCACCTCGGAATAAAACTTGATCATCATTTAGAAGTAAATTAGTTTTCTTCCAGTTGATTGCAGGCTTTGTTCTCCCTGTATTAATTCTATTAGTTTTGGGTATGTTCCCACCATTAGGCAGATCAAGAACATCGCTATTATCAAGTAATGATACCTCATCTTCCGAATCACTACCATCATCAAAAATTTCATCACAAAATTTGTTTGGTTTATAATTAGGATCACCTGTGCTGCCATCGCTTTCTGAATCAGATCCATCTTCACTATGATCACTCCCCGATCTGTTCATAAGTTCCTCAATTTCTTTCTGTGTTAAAAACTTTCTTCCCGCCATTTCCTTAAAAAATGGCGTAAGCACACCATGTATAATTTTTGGTACATAAAATTGAAATCATACTTGAATTTTTTATAAAAGATTAAAGAAGTATTTTATTAATAATTATAAAAGCTACGTACCTCTAAAATATATTTATAAAACTTTCAAAGATGTAAACTGACTTTAAAATACTGAAAATATAGCAAATACTAAGGCAGGTCTGGTATGAATTGAACGGCTATCTTTTACTGAGATCGCAGTTGTATTCCTGCTGCCATCTGTACTATGAAAATGTAACTAACAGTGATTAAAATCTTTGCTATGATGTTTCAAAATTAATTCAAGGTGCTCAAGTAGATAAAAAATATTGCTTTTTAATATAAAGGGGAAAAATAACTTATGTATAAAATTTGATACAGTGTGCAGTGAAGGGTTTTAAAATTACCGGTAGCGATTGTGCGGGGATTTGAACCGGGGACCTCTGCAGTCCGATGCTCTGCAGGACTGATTTTCTGCAGTCCGATGCGATAACCATTCAGCAACAGAGTCCTTGAGAAAACGATCTTATGAAGGGGACATAACGCTTTTTCGTTCGTGACGATTCCTGCCAGTTCACTCTACTGTAAGCCGCGTAAAAGAACTTCGTTCCAATAAACAAAAAATGGGTTAATAGATGGGTTAATAGGGGCTATGGTCCCCTCTTACAGATATACCAATCTCGCAGCGTGATTTCATACTTGAAATAAGGCAGTTTATCATTTCCTGTGGCAATTGGTCCCACCCGTTCAGCAACGCTGTTTTCATCCCTGGATGGTTTCGGAGGGGGGTTGCAATTGTCCTCCCCAGAGCGTCCCGGACATGCTCTGTAGGGTTAAGGTCTGGAGATCTGGTTGGCCAATCCCTCCGGCGAATATCCTCACTCTCTAGAAATTCGTCGACCAGAAGAACTCTATATGGCCTCGCATTATCGTCCATTAAAATGAACTCAGGGGCCAACTGCACCCCTGAAAAGGCGAACTTAGAGCTCCAAGACCTCATCCCCATACCTCACACCAGTCACAGTGCCTCTTTCAAAAGACATGGAGAGGTGTGCGGCCATCCAACATGATGCCTGCCCAGACCATTAAACCTCCTCCGCCATAATGGTCGATTTCGCGGACATTGGAGGCTAGAATCGGTGTTTAGGCTGAACCGGAACTCATCAGTGAAGAGAACGGTCGCCATTGATCCATACTCCAATCTCTATGCTCTCTGCACCATGATAAACGGATTCTCCTGTTCGTAGAAGTGAGCGGGACGCAAACAGCAGGTCTTCTTGCAAACAACCCTCTCTCATGAAGTCTTTTGGAAGCAGTCACCCTTGATACACGGGTTCCTGTGGCTGCATACAAGACACGAGAGAGCTGAGAAGCTGTAGCACTCCTGTTTCGCCTCTCTATAATCGACAAATGACAATCTTCTCTGGCCGTCGGGCTCTTGGACGACTTTGACCAGGCTTTTTCTCGATGGATCCTTATCCTGGAACTGTTTCCATAAGTTACACACGACGCTGGGCGTTAAATTGAACTCTCTACAAATTTGGCCTTGAGATTGGCCTGCTTCTAGCCCTCCCCACAATTCGCCACCTCATTCCATCATGTAAACGTTGGGGGTTACTCATTTTTACTGTTACAATTTGAAATTAACCGATTGCTGCAAAATAACACCATCTATTAACCCATTTTTTTGTTTATTCTGCAACCGCTGTTTCATACCTTCCAACTCCAACGACTGTTACGCATGATCATGCGTGTGTATCACAATTATTGAAGAGTTATTCGTTTTGTATTTTATCAATGTACGTACATATCAAATTCATTAAAATCGTACAGTAGTTCTAGAGATAATCGACCAAGTCTGCAAAGTTCTCTTAATTTCCTTACACCAGTGTATATATATATATATATATATATATATATATATATATATATATATATATTAATTATGTATGCTTGAATTTGTAGATTTCAAGTACTTAGCATATTATGTTAAAAAAGGTGTGGCTTCCTATTTTTAATGGTTTAAATTTTTTGTGAAAAGTTTTTTTGTATTTTCGCTTCCTTTACTTTTATCTCTGAGTTACGGAAAACTTATATACAGAATGAAAGAACTTTTGATATCAAAGTAATAAATTTGCATACTGGAATGTGTTAGAATTAAAAAACATACATCGACATACAAATAAGGAATATATAAATATTTATATTTGATACATGTTACTTTGATATCAAACAGAGTACTCTATGAAAGTTCTGTAAAATATTGCCCAAGATGACAAGAAAAATTGCACACTTTACTAATTATCATTGAAATATTATTACACGATACACGCTTCTAAATGATGCATAGCGATTTATTTACTCATTTTGCTTTTAAAGAATAAACAAATTTGAACAAAGCTGCTTCAATTTTTCTCTAATTTGTTAATCATTTTGCCTTTTAATGGACGGTGATGCCAGTTGTATTTTCTTGTTTATTTCCCTTTAGTAAAGTAAATAAGAGAAACTTTCAGAGACTATGAATAAATTTAAATATAATGTTAAATTTATAGATTATTTGGGATAAAAAAAATTGTTAGATGAAGATTATAATCCAAATTCAAATATCTAACGAGACCTTCTCTGCTGTATTTTATTTATTGAATAACTGAAATTTTTTCTTAAAACGTATTTGGGGATTAGAATGATACATTATCAATTCATTACAATTTAATAGCGATAAAGTGTTTCGTAAAAATGAAAGGTATTAATTGAACATAAATTTTTCTATCACAATAATTGATAAATAATTTGGGTCCGGATACGTGTTTCGGTGTGAAAAATATTTTACGAGTTATATAACGTACTTTTGAAATGTATGTAAGCCAAGTAAGATACAATAAAATAATCGGAACTGGAACTTAATAGAAACTAATTAAAATAATAAATGGAAAATAATATATTTATAGAGGCTTGTTTTTCTCCCATAAAGATCTGTATTGTAATTTTTATTGATTTACTGCTGGTGGGAGTCTGCCAAAATTAGCTCCCATGACTCATTCTAAAAATAATCGATGTTTTTATTCATACATTTTCTTCGAAATTTTTATATTCACTAGATACCTAAAAATGAAAAATAAAACACCATTTTCATTACTTGCATAAGGATCAAACCTAAGTACAAACTTAGATTTTACGTGGAGAGCTTCTCTCATGTTTACTTCAAATTTTTCTTTCCCATTAGTAAGAAAGAACCTTGACTTTTATGGAAGTTCAGCTGGGGACTGCGCAAGATTGTCGACACATATGCCGATTTATCTTAATATTATTTATGAATTTTTCATTGAGAAAAAAACTTCCAAATGATAGCTTGGGATATTATTCACCTTTCTTTTTTATTTTAAAGAGTTAGAGAAACTTCAAAAAAGCAGCATCAACTTTTTTTTTTACATTATTGATCGATTCCTTCTTCAATCGCGCCGGCAGAGGTAACATTTATTTCAGTTCTAGATTCCCATAAGTTTTTTTAAAAAATTTTTTGGCTGGAAAGAAACCCGATCCCTGAAGCTATTAATCTGCTCATAGATTGAAAATCATGTTTTTTTAATTTTCAGTAATTTTTGTCGATGTAAGTGGATTTTGAAATACTAAAGAAAATATATTTATGTGAAACAACTTTTAGTTGAAATTGGTTTGGTTGGTTTTGGAACACTACTCTCATATCATTACACATGAGGAAATAAAGATTGGTAATTTGATGGAACTTTCAAAATTTGAATGAAAGTCTAGAGATTTCAGAGCTCTTAATGACCTTTTAAAACGATATTTTAACTATACACACACTCATACTTGCATAATATGAATTGTTTATGCACAGGTATAATAAAGCGAAAAATATTTGAAAATTACAACAAATGAAAAGTAATATTTAGTAAGATATTATCAAACTGTTATGCCTTTATGAACTATTCAAATTCAACATTGTTTGTTCCAGTCAAGGCTTCACATTTAACCGCCGGCTCGGAGTTTGATTGATAGTTTATGAGCTACTGCACCCTGTCTCTGTAACGTTTAAATTCTTAATGCAATGTTTATGATGGCTTTACATTTAATATATTTGAATAAATGTTTCGGATGTACCTTCAGTGATATTGGTTACCTAGTATAAGTACACGAAACTAGAAAATCAACACTGACCATAAACAGTCGTTATAATTATCAAGAAATAAATGCACTATAATAAATGCAGAGAAATTTTTAAAAATGTTTTCAGTACGTCAAGGGATTTCATTTCAGATTTCAGATTTCCAATAGGTAAAATTTAATTGATTCATTTATTGACTACAGTGGAGAAAATATGAGATTTTGAACCTACATGAGGAAGGAGTAGGAGAAAAAGCTCTCAAGTATAATTAAAAATAATTTCATGTAATTTTAGAGAAATATATAAAATAGTTTATAAGTATCATTTATTTCTTTATTGAACAAATATTTATAACATTTATATTTATTTCATTCATCTGTAATGTTTATAAAGTATGCATAAGAGTTTGCTCAAATTTTTGAAGAGGAAATATTTTATAAATTGCTGCTGAAAGCTTTCTATGGAAAGACATATTATGTCTGAAATTCTGTTGATACAGTCATAATTTCATGGAAGATATTAAGGTGTAAATTGAATTGTAAGTTAACGAATGTAGAAATTTATGAGAGCTCACTTCAAGATTTGTTATATCATGTCCACCGGCCTTCTAAATTATGGCATTAATTCCTCTGAACTTTGAAAGCGTAATTATTCCGAGTACACTGTAATAAGCTCTTATTCTGTGTTCTCGAGGTCCATTTCCTTCTTAGAGATGCCCCGGATTTTTAAGTGTATTCTCTATTCCACATTTTTAAAAACTGATATTAGGGTAGAATTATGGCCAGGTGTTCTAAAATGTTTGATACACTTCTTAATAGGAATTATTTTTTCCGTTGAAACGGCTTGAAAGTTTTCACTCTTTTTGATGGGACATAGTTTTCTACAAATATAAATATAAAAATTGTATGATAGTCTAAACAGCTTAATTCAAGAAGACGTTTTTACTTTTCCAGATATGATACTTCAAATAACAAACGTATTTCAATAACAAAAGAAGCCAACTCACTTTTTATAATTCTTGCAGCTTCAAAGCATACCTGAAATAAGAAAGCATATTAATTGTTGTCTGTAAAAAATGATTTATACTTGAAATTTAGTGATACAAAGGCAAATATAAATTAATTCAAAGTTTTCTTCACCATCTAGTTCATTCATAAGGGGAATAATCACCACATTTTGTGGTTTATTTATTTCTGTAATTGATTCAATTCTCTGAATATTGGTTGCAAAATAATGATTAAAGGAAATTAAGGAGAGAAAAAAAAATACTTCGATTATTAGAAATTTTCCTTTAAACTGAAAAAGAAGTGTATTTTATTGTTTAACGTTCACTATTTCTAAACAGTTATGATCTTTGTGTGTAAATAGTGATTAATAGTTAAAAATATCGCGATTGCAACTAAACCTTCAGTTGCAAGGAGTCCTGCATGAAATACATTAATTCATGATAACCTTAGACGAATAATGCAGTTCAAATACTTACATAAAACATTTCAGTACTATGTCTTTAAAACAAATATCTTTTTCTAATCTTATTTTGGAGATAAACACCGCTATATGTATAATAATCTCAAGAAACAACTAAAGAATGTTATTTCACGACTAGATGATTTCAGCTCAGAGGTGAAAACTGAAAAGGAGAAAAAAAGATGAAGAAGCATTTTAATCTTAGATTTAACATACTGTGCTCCTTCAGTTCCATCCCATATGCTTAATAACGCGATGTCAAATACACCGAAGAAAGCCATTTTAGAAAATTCCATATTTCGTTTCATTGAAATTTTTTCACAATATTTTTTACAGCATATTTTTTAGATATTTTCAAACGACCAATTAGACACGCGAAAAGGACTGAGAGTAATTTTTTCTTCCACAATCCTTTGTCATAAGGACAATTTTATAAATTGCCCTGGGTTATTCCCCTCATGAATTTTTTTTGTTTCCCTTTGAGAAAAATTATAAAATCTCACTGGAAAACAATAAATCATCTGATGGTGAATGAAGTAATAAAGAATAAAGAGTCTACCCGCCTTCTATCCTGTTCTCGTAATTAAAACGTCTCAATTAAGCAATTCGGTTGAAAAAATAGTATCCAACTACTGGGGACAGACGCTTTTTAAAATTTCTCCCTGGAAAACTCGAAGATTTTAATTACTTAAATGCAAATGGCGATTTGAAGAGAACCTTTCAACCAGATTACCTGCTATGGATATGAAAACCCATTCGCTGAAGTGGATTGGAGGGGGGGGGGGGAGTATTCTGTTTTTCTCTGTACTGAGCAATTAAACAGTTCGATTAGCGGTCATTCGCTTTCGCTGTGCTACCTGTTTGCCAAAGACAATTTCATATATCCCCTCCCTCTCCTTCCCATTTCGTTTTAAACCGGAGATGTTATCTTCTGTTAATTATCTTTTTCGGAATTGCTTCACTTCTTTGATGAGTATTACCACATTTCTTGTTTTTCATCAAGATATGGGGCAAGCTCTCGTTCAGCTCTTTTGTTACTGAATATTCGAGAAAATGGTGTAAAATTAGCCAGTTTGCTTAAATGGAAATATATTTACAGGAAACATATATAATATTAGAAATTTTTAGTAACTTTTTGATTACTGTAGCAAACTTCGACACACTATAGAAAAGCTGTTTGAAAGCTATTTAAATTGCAAATATGCTTTAGTACTGTGCTTGAACATGATTATTTCTTTGAATACAATAGCAAAGAGTAATAATAGATACATTAGGTAGAAAATATATGAGATATTACAGCAAAAAACGTAATACTATACATTTACTCTCCATGAAATTCAAAATTTCTAAAGGAAAATTTTCTTTCCTCTTGTAGTACTCGTATATTGCGTTTTTATAAGCACGCCATTGTTGAAGTAGAATCCGAAAACAGATTTTTTCAGCAAATTATTTTTTCCCTTGTCCCATAGAACCTATTTTAGTCCTCTTAATGAAATTTTATAGGTATTTATAGGTAAGTTAAAGTAACTTTACTTTAGTAAAGATTGTTTTGCCCTTAGCTAGTGGAAAAGATCTTTTTTCATTTGTTTATTTAAAAAAAAACTATGATTCATCTCTGTGTACCATGTGATAAACTGATTTATGGCAAATGTTACAGTAGTTGCTGACATAATCAGAACAATCCTTACATTGGTACTCTATAAGAGATTTCTTTCCCTCAAACTGAAAATATCCAAACCTTTTTTTAGCATGAAACTCATATTAACAGTAAAATAAATGGAAGACTAACATTATGACTAAAATAGATTTGTAAATAAATTGAAAAAAACTGACGCCCACATTTAATTGAAATATATAGCTAAGAATCTAATGTATTTACTACAATTAAATTAGCATTTACGAAGAGATTTATAGCAATGTAAGTTACGGGATGGGTGAGAAGATATAGCAAATACAATTCAGTATCAGACAGTTTTACTATAACTCTGTAGGACATTTTTTTTGTTAGTGAATATGCCATGTTCCCGTTACTTGCTTGGATCAGGATTTGCGGAAATCATAACTCTCTTTTCATGACAAATATGATAACCCATAGTTAAGGTCCAATATCGGTATGTAACTTACAATATTGCTTATCGCATTATGAGTAACAAGTGCAAAATTACCATGGTACTGAGCGTACCAACATCTTAGAATATTCCTGAATAACTATTCTTACTATTCTTTACATGTTTGTTGAACTGACTCCCTAATTCATCTATTCAACCTCTTTTGCCACACGAGTTAAGCTGTGGCTCCAGTTAATGAAGAATCAAACCATTGAACCAATTAGAAAAAACATAAAAATTGGCCCAAAATAATATCCACAAGAAAACGAAATATAATGTATGATCAGATGAAATTTTAAAGATGGCAAATAAATTTTAAAATATCATCAAAAGCACACTTTTTGAAGCAAAAATAACAAAGAACAAGGAATTCTATTTACTGAAAAAGAATAGTCCAATAAATTACCTTGAAATAAATTATCATTTACATTCAATAGCTAAAAACTAGAGTTCTTATTATCCTGTAAAAAGCGGATAATCAACGTGTGGGTTACAAGCATTAAATAAATTAAAAAATTAGTTCAAAAATTAGCTCATATGTTGACACAGAGTATATTTGATACTTGTCTGATGACGATACTAATCTAACTACGAAATTGCTTAGTTGTTACAAGTAGGAACTCACTCATATAATTAACACTGATTGAGCAAGCTATGACACTTTCTTAGATTAGATTCCCGATGCAAGCCATAACATACCGTAATAAATAAATTCGTAAATAAAAGGGACTTATGCTATGAGTGAAATTGGATTCATAAATGTGGTGTAACTCACTTTTATTTGTGCATTGCTTAGAAAACGAAGCGTTTTATACCCAGCTCATTTCATTACTAAGTTAATAAAATCTAGACAGTTGGAAACGATATGTAGCGAACTCCAACAGTCACTCTAGCAAGCGGTCTGGACGTCAAACCATTTATTTTGTAATAAAATGGAGCGTCTTATCCAGAATATAACTTTACCGAAGGTGCAGCTATTTGCCAAAACATTTTTGGCAGAGCTAGTTTGATGGATGGCACTGGAGGCAGGTAGGATACTTTAGAGATTTATAGAAGTTTAAGACAAACATTTTTAGAAGAATTTGCCGTTAAGAATCCCTGAATCTGTCATTACGTAGGTAGTTAACGGATGAACTAACAGTTTCGAATAAAAGCAATCTTGTACTAAATGGTATTATGTTCTTTCTAGGCTTTGACAGTTATTCTCTGGAAAAAAGTTTATATGGAATCTTATGAGGTAAACAGGAATAGTAAAAACTGCTCTTAAAGATGTATTTAAAAGGTATTTTACTTTAACTATATATAATAATATTAACTCCAAATGTTATTCCCTAAAAACATTTTTACCTCATCATATATTAATTCTGAATTTTCACCAAAATTTACTGATATATCAGTGGATGTAAATAATAACAAAATTATCTGCCATTATTAAATGTAAGTCCATTGAAACATTGAACCTGCTAAAGATATTTATAACGAGAATGCATAAAAAAGTTTAATAAATATGTTTATCTGCACTTAAGTGATTTGTTTTCAGGTCACATTCATGAGCAAGCTGGAATCTAAATAATCTTTTAGAGGTTAGTCTTGATTCTAAAGCACCCCTGTAACTTTCTTATTTTTCAAATATCCTGATTTAAATAAAAGGAAAAGAAGAAGCTCCGAAAAGAAGTCTCATGAGTAAATATGAGATATCAAAGTATTTGACATTCTGAAAAATCGGAAATAAAGCCTGCTTAGCCAGACTTAAGAATATTGCTTTTGAAATATTGGATTCCTTTAAAGAGCTGTCGATTTCAAAAGAAATTTTTCAGTAACTGGCATCATAGTCTAGTACTTCCTGATACTTTAATACTAGAAATTTTCTTTTAATATAATATATTAATAACACATGGTATCGGAGCGTGACAGCAACTTATCAACGAAAAAGAATTTATTTATAGCGAAAATATCGTTCGTAACTACCATTTATATATTTTTATGCTGCAATACATAATTTTTAGAGGTACAATCAAACTTTGAAAGAGATTACTGAAGCAAAGCTGTAAGCAAGTTCTTTTGCGAAGCATTCGAGCATAATATAAAACATGAATCATGAAAAGACTAAAGGCATAAAGTTTAGAATATATTATGTATTAAAAGATAATTGCTCGTGCGTATGAAGATTACATAATCACAAATAAATTAATTTATTTTTGAACATTTGCAAATATAATTCAAAAATATTTTTTTCACAAATTTATTGAACAAAACTAAATTTTAGACATGTATAAAGAAGACTGTTACAAATTCAGTTTAACAAGGATTTGAATCATTTTTGATACCACCAGTTTTAACTTTTTACCTTTAATAGCGATCGTTGGGGGTTTATACCCTCTTGGTGAGATTAACGAACAAAACCTTTGTGATTGAGGAATTTGATTATGGAGACAAAGAAAAATATAAATACTCAAGGTATTAATGTGGTCATTGAGGAAAGTGGAAGGTAGTAATGTAACGCCACTAATTGGTACCTGAACCATGAGCTGGGAATAGAGTGTAGGAAAGATTGAATTCGCAGGATCTTGTGATGAATCCTGACTGAAGTGAATAGCAGTGATAGGCAGTCGGCCGTGTTTGTCAGCAGTTTGATATTTGAGATTTTTATTTCAAAATGGGTTTGTGCTCATTAGTAAGATTTTATGAATAAAACCCTTTAGTTACTATTCCAGTTTACTCGGAGGTTTTATTATAAAGGTGGAGCCAATATTCAAAAATGCCATTTTAGAGGGTGCTAATAATGCATTTAGAAATCATTTAGGCAGTCTTGAAGCAAATACTTTTAACTATCAGAACGAAAAAAGTTTTGTGGATAAAATAATTTTTGTTTAAAATGAGCTTGATTAAAAGAATGTATAGTAAGTTTTATTAAATTTAAATGTATTTGAATGCTTATAAGTAAATAACTAATAAATATAATACGTATTATTACAATTTTGCACTCCTGCTATAATCGTAACATGAAAATGACTGGTGAGCAAATGACACTTTTGCTTATCTGATAGCGGTCTGACAGTTATGCTTAATGAGCGAGAGCGATAATAAATTAGTAATAATGAGAACATTTCATTTCCAAAAATTAGTTAGTATCATTTTGAATCGAGCGTCATTAATTAAAATCTAATAGCCTGACAAGTGGACGATCCCAGGCATAGATAAACAACCGTTGAAATCGGAGGTCTCTCTCAATAACTAATTAAGTTCTTCCTCAACAGAAATTCACAACAACTACTAAACTACATATCGTTAGCATGTGTCACTCATTCTGCCATACCTCTGGCATTCGTAATGGCGCAATATTTGCTCGCAGTAAGGGAAATACGGACATTACATTATCAAGTGTATATGCCCTCCCCCCCCCACCCTATTTACGAGACCTAATATATCAAGTGGTATCATCAATGTCGATTTCCGGGACCGCTTTGGATTAGCCAGGAATGGATATCATCAAACATCAATGATCGGGACATTAATACCGCACACAATCATTGACACTGAACACACACGTACTAGACAACTGCGATTTCTCGTTCGCTAGCGACGGATTGATTCAGAATGATGTGGTGCTCAAAACTGCCGCTAGAATAGAAACAAGATCTCTGTATAGGGCATAGCCAGAAGGTTTCATTAGTAATAAAACAGTAGCAAAAAAGCCAATACTTTTAACTTTGTTATTAAAAAGCAATTAATACTCAAAAGGATGATAAACTTTTTTTATAAGTTACTAGCTGAAACCCGCACTTCGCTACGGGAGTACATTCAAATTAAATACAACGGCCATGTATGCAATTAATGCCAAAAAAAATAAATATATATTTTTATAATAAATACAACGATCATGTATACAACTGATGTAAATATATATATATATATATATATATATATAAAAATCGTAAGGGATATTTATTTTTTGGATAATATCCAATCGTCTGCTTGCATTAGAAAGAAAAAGAATATTTTTTTTGTCTATTTAGTTGTTATGCACGTGACGATAAATTTATTTAAAGTACCAGATAAAAGAATCACATGATCGCATTTAATAAATTAAATTCTAAAAACTAATCTTTAAAAATTCACAAAATCAGAAAATAGAAGTAAAGGTTCAAAAAAGATATCATTGTTAAAGAATTTTTTAGATCTTTCTCGTGATATAAATTTTATAGTCGAGACTATCGTCGAGAAGCGAGCATTTGTTAGCGAGTTACACTAAAGACTACTTGTGAAACGAATCATGTACTTGCCTTTCCGGGTATTGCGTCATTTGTTAGACCGGTTTGATCATAAAACCCTGATAACCGGATCAAATCTTTAATCGAATTTCCACAGCTGTGAAGAAAGCTACCCGTAAATAATTTATTATTCAGTTTCCAGTAGTTGGTGCGTTTTAAACAAACCGGATCGTTGATATCATTAGATGAGGCGTATATAAGGCTCACATACGATTCAGTAACAAAAGAGGAGAAGGAGGAACTTTTCCTCGACTATAGTTGAATAGATAGATAATGAAGCTGAGGACAATCTGAAGAAAGGTAATGTTGATTTATAGTTTAAGTTTAAGACGCAGTAAAGAAAATAGAATAAGGGCTAACAGTCTTTGCCTATGCCTAACTGAGGTAATTCCATCACAGTGTATAGACACGTTGTTTGTATATATGAGACTGTTTTTTTTAATGAATTTAGAGAACGCTATTGATTGATATGGATATTTTATTGTTGAAGATTTTTAAACTAACTTTTAATATTTTAAACAAATAAATTTTGAATTGTTATGTTGAAAAGTCTTGTCGTCTATGCTTCATCAATAGTTTTAACGTACCTATTGTAACAAACACGTTTCTTCTGCGATTTTACTCTGCAATTTAATTATTAGGTTTTTTGTTGACGTGCTCGTTTCACGTGCACGCTGACCAATAAAAGAGGAGGTTATGGGCCCAGATGTTACTGAAGGTATATTGACCATAAAAGCTAAAGAGGCAATGACCAGATGTTATTGAAGGTATACGCTCATAACAACTGAAAGATTATTAGCAACAATGTTATTACAATATTTCGCCCATGAAAATAATATGTTTTACGTTTTTGATACTATATCAGTGGCCCTGAAGATGGGGGGGGGTGGGCGTTGAATGGATTGAAGTAAGTTTAATGGTTGATGCATATTAACATAGACGACAAGTGAAGTTTATTTTGTATTTTGAAAGAATTTGAAGTTTTGAAAAGTGTGAATTTCGGGGATACAATTAAAATGCAGACCCAAATAGAGAAGCTGAACGCAACAAATTACGGGAATTGGGCTGAAGATATGAGGTACATTCTTATGGAGCGTGGATGTTGGGGCATAGTAGCAGGCACAGAGCTAGTACCAAACTTAAAATTAAGAATGAAAAAACGGAAGTTGAAAGCACAGCGAGTAAGATAACGATACTACAAGAGTGTAACTACTCAGGTAGAGTATCCGGGTCCTGAAGTTACATATCGTGACGTTAGGGATTATAATCTCCGTGCAGGAACCGCAATTTCATTGATTTATTTAAATATTTCCCCTGAATTTCGGAAAATAGTGGAGGGAATAGAGAATGCCCGAGAAGCATGGCTCACTTAAAATTATTTTTGAACCCGACAATAGGTCGAGGCATATGCAACTGATTAATGAACTATTTCTAGCAGAATTCAACCACATGAAAAAATTAGCCTGTTTGCAGCACGTTTAACGAGAATTGTTGAAAAATTACGAGGTATAACCAACCAATTAATGAAATTTACGTTAGTTTTCAGTTATTACGCTACTTACCAGAAACTTATGATAGCATTTCACAATCCATATTACGATGGCCCAGAAGAAAAAATTTAAATTTAAGGACATACTCGTAGAACTGGTAGCTGAGGAAGATAGACTGACGGTACGAGAACAAGACCGTAACAAAATGCATGAAGTCCAAAGCTTATTCTGCAGTCACACGCAAGAAAAATATGACATGTTTTAGGTGTAATCAGGTGGGACATATTAAAAGAAATTGTTTCAATGGAAATCCCGTTAACGAGTACCAACAGAGACAGCGTGTTCACCAAGAAATACATCACCTTATCGGAAGAGTACGGCAGTTAGAAGTCATTCCCCTGCACGTGGAATAAGTCCTGTGCGTTATAATCAAAACCAAATTCAGCAAATAAGAAGGTGAGATTTCCTTCGATTAATCTTGTGCAAACTTATGTGAGTAATTTTGAAGAATCTTCGAATTTATGGACTTTCGACACTGCTGCTAGTCATCACTTTTGTAAAGTGAAGGAGTGGTTCCAGGATTTTGAGGAAAAAAAGGACGATAAATTATCCGTAGCTATCGAAGGGTGACATTCCCGATTACAGGTAGAGGGACAATTCAGCTACAGTTTGGCTCCAGAACATTCCATTTGTACAATGTCATGTATCACCTAATCTAAGTTGAATTTAATTTCAGGTTCTGTCTTAGACAGACAAGGGTCTCAGGTTCGAAGGCGGTCAAGGTATGGTAAGAATTAAAAACCGGTATGATAAAACTGTTTTTTTTGCCAAATTAAAGAATGGTTTATATCAGGTTTGTCCTAAAAATCCCGAGTTGCCAGAATAAGAGAGGATTGCAGTGCTTGTTGTGGCCAGGAAAGTTGACGATGAACTGGTACATCGAAGGTTAGCACATATAAGTCCATATGTAGTCCGGGATACAATTAGGAAACATGCCATAAAGGGGTTGGAAAAATTGAAGATCATAATTTTGACTGTGAACTGAAACCTGTACACTTAACAAGTTCAGACGGGTTAGTTTTAAATCTGTAAATTTTAGACGCTCTAAATATCCCAATGATTTGATCTATATGGATACGTGGGGTCCTTGCAGTACTATTGGTCGCAACGGTGAAAAATATTTTTTATCGATTATAGACGACCATTCACGTAAGTGCTCTGTTTACCCTATGTGTGAAAAAATCTGAGGTTTTCCGGATTTTTAGAAATCATGTCGCTCGTGCAGAGAGGTTCCTAGGGCGGAAAATAAAAAGTATCCGTACCGATAACGGGACTGAGTTTGTAAACAATAATTTTACACAATTTTGCAATGATCATGGGGTAAACATGAACTCACAAACACATATACACCAGAGCAGAACGGTACTGCAGAAAGGTTCAACCAGACAGTATCAAATGGGGCGAAGTGCTTGTAGCAGACAGTGGGTTAGAGACAAATTTTGGCCTGATGCAGTTTTAAGTTTCACCTATGTCTGGAACAGGGTTGTACATAAAGGTCTAAGTAAGACCACCATTTGAGCTTTTTGGAGGGTTATAAGCCATCGGTAAACCACTTGAAGCCGTTGGGTCCATCGCGTATGTTGGTGTACCACGACAACACAGAGCGAAGTTAGACGCCAAGGCGAAGAAAGGGGTGATGATTGGATATGCCTTTAACACCAAGGGTTATCGGATATGGTTCCCACGACACCAATAATGTGGTGGAGACCATAAATGTCAGATTCTGTGAGGATTCACAAGGGATGGAAGGCGACAGTGGAGCAAATGATGGGTCCCAGTGATAATCCTAACACCGAATCATACTCCAAACATGAGGGAGATGAAGACGTTTCTATTATCAATTTAGGTCAGAATCTACCCCGTGAGAGTGACGAAGATTTGGTGGAAAAAGATAGTCCTGAAGAAACCCCAATTGATAAGAGTCCCCTTGCCAGCCCAAGATCTTAGAAGTAGCGATTGGAAAAGAAATCCATTTGGTCGATTGGAAAGAATCCATTCCGATTCCTCAGATAAAAATGGATATAAAGGGAAAAATATCAGATAAACCAGCTACCGCATCCACAAGTTAATGCCAGTTCTTGACTAGACGATATACAGATGCCTAATACTTACAAGCAAGCATTGAAATCACCACAGCATAAACAGTGGGTAGAGGCCATGGAAGAAGAGATGAAAGTCATGACAGAACGACAGGTATGGCACCTAGTTGAGTTACCATCAGATACAGATATCATAGGATGCCGGTGGGTTTTTGCGTTGAAAGAGACGAAAGGGCGAGGTGGCCAGGTATAAGGCCAGACTGGTGGCACAGGGTTTTAAACAAATTAAAGGAGTTTCTTACGAAGAAACTTTTAGCCCAGTCATTAATTTCAGTCTAATTCGTTTTTTCTTCTCACTTTTAGTAGTTTTACAGGTTGGACCCACAGACAGTGTGATGTCAAAGGAGCTTATCTGTATGCACCATTAAAAGATGATATTTACATGTCTCAGCCTCCCGGTTTTGTTGTAGAAGGTAAGGAAGATTTGTATGCAAATTGGATAAAGCTACTAATGGATTGCATCAAAGTGGTAGAGAATGGTTCTTCGAGATTCATAAAGTATTGATAGAACTAGGTTTTAGCAAACTAATTGGGTGTAACTGTGCATATGATTTTAATTGTGTGTTGATTTACTTTTATATGTTGATGACATGTTTTGTTCGGTAAGGACGAGGAGATAATAGACAAAACCATAGGATTGTTGAAGACACATTTTGATTTAAAAATTTTGGGAAAAAAACTAGAAAGCTGTTGGGAGTTGAGTTTGAGAAAAGGGGGAGAAGTTTTGTTGAGTCAGTCAATTTATATGACGATATTCGTAAAGGTTTACAAAATTCTTCGTACCGGTTTCCTCACTTCCAATCAGCAAGGGTACAGTATTCTCAAAGAAACAGTGTCCACAATCAGATGTTGAAATAGAAGAAATGAAACAATATCCCTATAGAAATTTACTAGGCTGTCTATCGTTCCTCGCTAGTAGAACCAGGCCCGACATAAGTTATGCCGTTAACATTTTTAGCCAATACCAAAGTAATCCTGGTAGAATTCACTGGGATGGTTTGATAAAACTTTTGGGCTATGTTATACACACACACAATTTTAAACTTAAACTTGCGTGCAATGAACCTAGTATAAACGGTTACAACCGATGCAGATTTCGCAGCCAATAAGGATGACAGACTTCTATGGGGGGACAGATAGTGTTTCTTGGAAAAGCTCCAGTCATGTGGAGGACTTTCAAGGAGAAGTGCGTGTCGTTGTCAACTATGGAAAGGGAATTCTACGCTATGACAGAGGCCACAAAGGAACTTATGTGGTTTGATAGAATTCTAGAAGAATGTTATGTCAGAAAGTTAGTTCTTGGAGGAAAGCTTAGGTCAATTCTATATGTTGATAACATGGCGTGTATAGATTTTGTTAAATCCCCAGTAGAGAACCATAGAAGTAAGCATATTGATGTCAAATTATTTTTTTATTCGTGACCTAGTTTATCAGAACATATTTGACATAAATTATATAAAAAGTAAAGAAAATCTAGCAGATCCTTTTACCAAACCCCTGACCAAATTCGAACTGAGGCACCTATGTGATGAGATTTTTGCATGAACTTTTCTTGAATTTTTGCACGAATTTATTTTGAAGTGGTGTGTGCACTTAGTGTTTGAAATTGTGAATTTTTGCAATGTTTTTGTTTACTTGTTTTGGGTGGATGTTTTTTTCCCCACCTAAAAGTCTGAAGGTGTCTAAGGTGACATCTTTTCAGCATATCATCTGGATCCGAACAGCCTAACGTACCGTCTCGGGTTAGGTGCAAAATGTAATTGTCAGAGTGGTTCAGGTGGTGTATTTGTAAATTTGTCGAGGCACCGGAGGGCTTTGGGTCGCGGGTATGTTTTTATTTTGGTGAATCCCTGTTTTGTTGAGGGGACTGCCACGTTAATTATTCCATCCACCTAATCAAGGAAAGTTTGTCTAATGAAAAATTTGTTTAAAGCTCAGTGTTTGTATGTGAGTTGTTTTTCTGATATTTATGCAGTGCGATATTATGGGATGTATTTCTGTGTTTTTAGATATTTAAATATTTTTACGATAACTTCTCAATGGAAAACCAATTTGTTTATGTGTTTGAATGAATTTGTATGAGTGGGCGGCCACGTAATATGTATTGATATTTGATATGATTGAATGTAGTCATGTCCTAGTCATTGTATGTTTTAACTCTTTATTGTGGTTTGTTAGTTGTTATATTGGTTTTCAGCGAACAATAGTGTACAGAAGCAGAAATAACTTTTGTTTAGAACTTGCAGATTTGAACCTTCTCAGCAATTTGTTTTGTACCTGTGTATTCCTAAGTTAAGACTGTATATTGTTGTTATATGTTGCTATCGCATTTTGTTAACAAGACTAATGTTGGTTTGAATTAATTGTTTTATATGTATTCTAGTTCTGACAGAAAAAAAAAATCGAAATGTAAACTGTGATGGTTTTGAATTCTCATATTACTAGTTTATGTCGAAAAGACAAGTGGGGGGGGGGCATTGTTAGCGAGTTACACTAAGACTACTTGTGAAACGAATCATGTACTTGCCTTTCCGGGTATTGCGTCATTTGTTTTAGACCGGTTTGATCATAAAACTTGATAACCGGATCAAATCTTTAATCGAATTTCCACAGCTGTGAAGAAGCTACCGTAAATAATTTATTATTCAGTTTCCAGTAGTTGGTGCGTTTTAAACAAACCGGATCGTTGAATATCATTAGATGAGGCGTATATAAGGCTCACATACGATTCAGTAAAAAAAAAGAGGAGAAGGAGGAGCTTTTCTCGACTATAGTTGAATAGATAGATAATGAAGCTGAGGACAATCTGAAGAAAGGTAATGTTGATTTATAGTTTAAGTTTAAGACGCAGTAAAGAAAATAGAATAAGGGGCTAACAGTCTTTGCCTATGCCTAACTTGAGGTAATTCCATCACAGTGTATAGACACTGTTGTTTGTATATATGAGACTTGTTTTTTTTAATGAATTTAGAGAACGCTATTGATTGATATGGATATTTATTGTTGAAGATTTTTAAACTAACTTTTAATATTTTAAACTAATAATTTGAATTGTTATTGTTGAAAAAGTCTTGTCGTCTATGCTTTCATCAATAGTTTTAACGTATACCTATTGTAACAAACAACGTTTCTTCTGCGATTTTACTCTGCAATTTAATTATTAGGTTTTTTGTTGACGTGCTCGTTTCACGTGCACGCTGACAAGTACCAGATAAAGAAATCACATGATCGCATTAATAAATTAAATTCTAAAACTAATCTTTAAAAATTCACCAAAAATCAGAAAATAGAAGTAAAGGTTCGAAAAAGATATCATTTTAAAGGAATTTTTATGATCTTTCTCGTGATATAAATTTTATAACCCTCAAGTTATTATTTTAAATGCAAACATAAAAAAAGTTACAAAACAGCTTAAAAATTTAATTTTAAAAAATCTAAGAATTTTTCAAAAATATTTCTTAGTGCACCCCTACACCATAAGAAGAATCACCATGCAAAATTTCAACCCTTTAGGTCCAGCGGTTTGGTCTGTGCGTTGTATGTCAGTGAGTCAGTGAGGGAACTGTTTTATGTACAGTGGCTCCCAAAAGTGTTCGTACACTTATGATTTTCAATGAAATAGGGGTCTATCCAAAATTAAAATGAATATTTCAGAATGGGTATTTAATAATAAGATCTATAATCTATTCTTAACAAAACTACATGAAATATTTTGAAACATAGTAAAACTTTATTTTTAAGAAACCAATAATCCAAAGTAACAAACTTTATCTCACAAAAGTCATCGTACACTTGTAAAAAATCTCTACATATTAGTAAATATTCTAATTTTTCGTTAAATTAATATTTAGTAGGATATCCTTTAGCATCCATAACAGCTTTTAAACGTCTGGGAATAGATTGCTTTAGTTCTTTTGTAATTTTTGCATCAAAGTTCATCCATTCTTCCATCATAATTGTTTTTAGTTCGCTTTTCGTGTGAATGTCGTGTTTTCGTACTCGAACCTCCAGTTCTCTCCAAATATGTTCTATTGGGTTTAAATCTGGCGATTGAGGTGGTGTTTTCGAAACTTGTGGACAATTATAGAGACACCAGAGGCGGACGTTGAGGGCCGTGTGCTTAGGATCGTTATCTTGATAAAAAACAAAGTGGTTTCCAATACCCAAATTTTGAGCTGATAATTTTAAATTGTCTCTTAAAATATTTATAAAAACAGCATGATTCATTATGCTATCAATAAATACCAAATTTCCTAGTCCTGATGCTGACATGGACCCCTACACAACAAGGATACCTCCACTGGCATGCTTAAATGTTCCTACTAAGTTCTTGGGATTAAGTTCCTCATTTTTTTTTCTTCTACATACAATTATATGCCCATCAGCACCAATAATGTTCATCGGCAAATAAGACATTATTCCAATAGGTTTGGGGCTAATTTATCGTTGATAGTGCGAAGGGAAGCCTAAGCTTTCTGTTTTTCTCAATCACAAAAAATTTTCTATGGGCAGAACGTCCATGTAATCTAGCTGTTCTGAGAACTCGTCAAAAAATTTCAGGTGAAATTGAAGTAGAAAATGTTTCATTGAATTCTGCAGAAACTTTTACAGCACTCAAACGTGAATTTTTTACAAATTTTCTAATTATAAATCTCTGATCACGTTTTAACTTTGCCGGACGGCCTTTTCTTACCTTGTTTTCGATCCAATTTTCTTCTTTAAAGCGTTTTTTTCACATACTGCACAGTAGAATGCGATAAATTAAGTGATTAGCAATATTCCGAACTGATTTATCACTACTATGATGAAAAATAATCAATTTTCGAATGCTGTTTGTTGTTCTTTACGACTACGAGCCATTTTTAAATAATAAATAGAATATTACGGAGTAAGCAAGCAAAAATTAAAGTCAAACGATATTTTAAATGCCACCACAATTCAAAAATAAAAATAAAGCGCCAGACGATAATTTTAATTATGAATTTATCCGAAAAATTTCAGTGTACGATGACTTTGTGAGATAAAGTTTTGTTACTTTTTGATTACTGGTTTCTTAAAAATAAAGTTTTACTATGTTTTCAAAATAATTCATGTAGTTTTGTTAAGAATAGATAATAGATCTTATTATTAAATACCCATTCTGAAATATTCATTTTTAATTAATGGATAGACCCCTATTTCATGAAATTCGTAAGTGTACGAAAACTTTTGGGAGCCATTGTATATAGATAAGGGCCGTTAGAGATGACTTACAGTGACTCGGTGTGTAACTGATATAATCACTCTTGGCCGAAAGACACGTTTGATTTTCTAGCCGGGTCAACTGCATTTAAAAAATCCTAAAAGTTTCTAAGAAAATTGCTGAGAATTGTGTTTTGAATTTTTATGGCGGCGCCTGACGTAAATATTCATTTCGACAGATGGAGAACAAAGAGTTTATTCTCAAATATGACATTATCGACGCCATTGCTGGCCTTATCGATATAGTTGTTTAGTCTATAACATAGTAAATTTCGGGACTGATATTTCAAATAGCCAGGTTCTCTTTAAAAATATTACGAAAAAAATGAGGAATCTATAGTTTGGATATGATATTCAATACAATGACTCAAAGTTAATACACTCGTTCAATAGTTGAAAAGGCCTTTTGCATTTAATGATTGCCATGAAAATGAATTTGAAGAGAATTTAATTTATAATCCATCTTTTTCTAAGTAGTTCATTCTACTAAGCTCTTGTAAAAGAATACTTTTATTCGCTTACTCACTTCCGTTACTCTCTAGTGAGGTAGAATATGAAACAAATGCAGTAAAATATAATAGTTTATAACAACTACGTTTAGGAGAAGATTGGCAGTATAAGAAAATAATTTTATAATGATAGAAGTTGAAACAATAAATAAACGAGTTCACTTTGAGAAGGGTTACATTAATGATAGTATATAATAATTCCTATCATAAAGTATATAATTCGATTTCGGGTTGAGAGTGAAACGAGTTCATTTCCTCGTTGAATGCACAGAAATAAATATCAACAGTGGAAACCTCTTTTATTTATAGCCACGAAAGAGAAATATTTGGTGGTTGTGCATATGTAGGTATCTAATATGAAAATAAATTCTTATTTATTTTCATATTAGATACCTACATATGCACAAGCTTCCTTTGAGCACATCCTTTGAGCTGAAGTATAGAGGATTACTAGACACATAGAAACAGGAATAAATGTTTATGACACATTAAAAAAATTAGCAGTTGTAAGGCAACCAGGGCTAATGTCCTAACAAAACCATATTAGGAGAAATACGACTGTTATGAACGTAATCCAAGGGTGAATGTAACAGTTTCTCAAAAAATAGAAGCCTGTGTTCATAAAGAGTAATCTTCACAGTTGTAAGAAGAGAGAGACTATAGAAAAAATTTGATTAAGAGAGACACTTACAAGATGTTTGATCCACTGAGGTTTCCATTGAGTGGTGTAGAAGTACAAAGAATATTTTTTGAGGAAATGGCATGTTGCGAATCCGAAACCAATAGGCGAGACATATACTAAATGCATAAAGGATTGGGCTTAGAAGAATAAAGGAAAGAAAGTTCTAAAAGGGAAATGAGAAGCGGAAAAGGGAATGTCGGATAAATTGCAAAACTTTTTTTGCGGCAGTCTCTGCTCCTGAGCTCATTCATCCATACACGTTATTATTTTGTTGGCTACTTTATTATGTGAGCTCCATAGGGCACCAACATTGATCATGCCTTAAATGGGATTCGAATTCCATTCCCATTTGTGGAAGCATACCACACTAACCACTATATTTGGCCAAACAATGCATTTATAGTTATAAATTCGGTAAGTCCCCCCGTCCTTACAAAGTGGTTAGAGCCATTGAATACGGGAGGGGGATGTAAGTGCTCGATGTAATGAGTAGATCTCCGGTTTCATCATTTGTTTAGATAAAAATTTTGTTTATTATTTTTCATTTATTGATGAATACAAATTATAAAGCCCCATATTCACATTCTAAGAAGGAAAATAAATAAGCCAAGAATAAATATAATAAATAAGCCAAGAAAAATTTTGAATCTTCATTTTTCACACGTGAGAAATCAATGTTTTTAATGGCATCCCCTCCCTCTTCCTAAAAAAAGACATTGAGTGACGTCATAAACCTCAGGTCTTTTTCGCCAAAAATAAATCACTTGATAGAATTTATGAAACCAACACTCTATTATTTAAATAAATTTATGATATTTTCCTCGATTTCAAAATAAATTAAACATCCTGAGCTCGAGGAATAAAAGTGTGGATACATAGTTAATTGCGTTTATTCCAAACAAATTTTCCTTAAGTAAACACACATTTTTCATTAGGCTTAAAAGATTTTGTCGCAAAATTTGTAAAAAGAGATAATTTTTATCTCTTTATGTACGTTTTTAGTACAGATATAAATAAAACTACTTTATTAAGTCTCATTTCTTGGAATAAATATGAAGGATAAAGTGAAGGAATTAAAATGAAATTAATATTTAAAAATATGATATAACTGAACTGTCTTACTGTTGTGAATAATTGAAAAAAGGTGTGTACACATAAATATGTATTCCCAGAATTAAAATGTTTTTCTTTCTTTGAAATATAAATAATCTGAAAACTTAAAGTACAACTTATAACTACTATCATAATATAAGCTTATATATATTCACAGTAACATGAATTTTTTTTAAGTGTAAAAGTGAATATATTGTAGTTTAAATATCATAATTCTTTACGAATCAAAGCAACAAAACAAACTGTAAAATATTGAACATATTTCATTAGCTCTATGTCGTTATTGGAGTATATCTTCTTACAGTCTCTTTTTTTTAAATATGTTTATAAATGAAATACGCCTTCATCATTTACTTATGAACAGCAACCCGAAAAGTCATATGTAAAAAGTAATTTCAAATAATACTTATTTGTTTGTGCATAGGCATATGTTCTACAATAAAATACTTTTTATTGCAAAAGGTATATTTTCCATAACAAATAAGTTTATTTTAACATCCTAAAAAATTTCAAGCATTTGCTTATAAGGCATTGTATAGAAATAAAAACAAAATGTTATCTCTTAATATGCCAGACAGTATTCTGTAATATTATATATGCACTTATAAAGGCAATAATTTTGTCAATATACTTATATCAAAACAATAAGATGGGTAAAAATATACGAAAATCCTATAATCCATATACTTAACCATTCTAAATTTATCATCTTAAAATTTATACATTTCTAAATCATTTTTCAAAGTCTAAGAAGAAAAAAAAACAAATATTTCATTTCTTCAAACTGAGAAGACTTTGTTTTTCAAAACAATAAGATGGGTAAGCAAACCAATTTATATCACAATATCTTGTCCTCATTAAAATGAAAACATTCAAAATATAGATCAACAAATGATATTTTTCAAATCATTTTAAGGGATGCACTCCCTTATTTCGTGTTTCTTGAAGAATTTTTGAAAAACAAATAATACGCAAATATCTAAATCTTAACATACAACATACAACAATCCCCTGTAAATCTCTCTATTCGATGAATACATCGAAAATGGCTCTGATAACATCGATTTAAAAACAAGTTAAAAACTTAAGCATCGAAAAATCTTATTTTACCTAGCAAATAGTCTGACTCAAAACTAATGTAACTGATACTTTAATTGTAGTTTAAAAGTGCTATACAGTAACTTGATTCTGTATAGCACTTTTGACATGTTAAAAATTATTGTAAGAATTTTAAAAGCAATTTTTTTAATGCCATAACCTTTTAACTTTTCAAATCCTCTTATTTGTGAACGAGAGCAGTTTTAAAAATTGATAAGGTATGATAATTGATAAGATCACTGATATCATGATCATGGTAATCATGAAGTTTTCTTTCTAGAAAGAATATTTTTTTCATATATTTTACCTGAAGATAACGTCTTAAATATGTTAGTAGTTTATTTCTTTAGAAATTAATATTGCTTAAAATAACTTGTCAAAAGTGTGCTATAAATTAGTTTTAGAGTGAAGACAATTAAGATTGTAAAATATTTTTACGGAAACACAATTCATAAAGTAAAAAAAAAAGAATTTTAGAGAGTATACTCATATAAACACGTAGAGAGCTGATGCAATATTTTCAAAATTTTACGATTAATATTAATCTCGCGAAGAAGTACACTATTGAATTTAATCCTGTTTAATCTTACACATTTAAGATATTAACATAACGCTCCTTTTAATATCCTGTTCCTGATTGAGATGTGTTCTGTAATTCATTGCAAATTTAGTATGTTAAAATCTACATATTCGTATCGCTAATCGGTTGTAGGTGAATGTATATCCTCAGTAATGGCCGTCTGGCAGGAAAGAGAATCGAGCTTGCACCTAAGCCAGCATCCCGACCACGTCTGTCTTGGCGATGTGAGGGAACTTTATACAGTAAATTCTTCCCATTTGTTTGTGGTAAATTTACTACAACTATGGAGGTAACTGGAAAAAAATATTTATTTATTTTTTTAGTTTTATGACAATAGGATTTTTTCTCTGCAATGATTTTTGTTTTGTTCTGTGCTTTTTCATGGTCCATTCACGGTTATACCAAACGATCGAGAGCTACTGTAAACAAGGCCTGCTTGGAACTATTATCGAACTCCTGCTTCTGGACTTCGAAGGAAGCATCCTGACTATTGAAACATGGTGATGTGATTGAATCTCCCACAGTGAATTCCGTGTTTCACATTTCATGTATGAAGATTTGGTTTTTAAAGGTTGGTTGGTTGGTTTGGGCTTATTGGCGCAAGGTCCAGAGAGGACAAACTGCACCAAACACAAGGTAAAACAAGAACCAACAAATATATAAGTTATTTCTAGGCAGATCCATAAAATAGATGATATATATATATATATATATATATATATATATATATATATATACAGTACAAATCGTTTATAAGAACATACAGGGGACTTTAAAAACACGTTCTTATAATCGATAGCTTTTATATCCGATAGATAACTTAAAACTGCTGGAAATACCAAATTCATTGTCCCATAATTTCTATTTACACCTGAAACAGGACGTTCAAAAAATGGTTAAAAGGTTCAAGTTTAATCAACGAAAAACACACTGCTTATTTTCATATAAGTATGAAATTTTAAACTTTTTCAAATACATAGTTCTAAAGCGTCAAAAAGAAAAATTAATAAAATTATGTAGCTATTATGAATTTACATACATAATGCAATATTTATTTTTCACATGTTTATTCATTTTCTGAAAAATAGTCAGTAATAGTGTCTTCTGTTGTAAATAAAAATTTTCGGTTATCGCGACAAGTTCCTTGACAGCTTTTTTTTTGTATCTCATCCTTCACAAAATCACTACTGCAAGCTAAAAATTTATTAACAGTATTGATTGCTGAAAACATTTCTTTTAAACTCGAGCAAGAAATCTCGTTCAAAAGATCTTCTGAACTGGCACTGTCGTCAATATCATCATCTCTGCCAGAAATCTCTGCATTTACGCCTGCAACAATATCTTCATCCGTTATATTCCCATGAGTTTCAAGAGCCCAATCTATGTCTATATATTCCTGAAGTGAATCTTGTTCAATTGGCAAATCACGAACCCAGTCTTGAAGCGTTTCATCTCTAGCGTCTTGAGTTTAAAAAATGGGAGGATTTCCAACCTTAAGAAAACCAGCATGCTGGAAACAATTCGATTTTTTAAAACCAATGCGGAGGAACTGGTTGTCAAACATTCCCCTATACTACGCCGTAGTTTACTGTCCATTTTATTATGGGGGCACCATATAGGCGGACAGCCTTACCTTCTATGACGAAACGACACAAACGAAGGTTTTTTTTGTGGCGCGACGCCGAGATTCAATCCGAGCACCCTCAGCATCGAAAACCAGCGCGCTGTACCACAGGGCCGCCGCAAGCCCCAATTCGAAATCGTTAAAGGTTTAACATTTTTTCATGCATTTTCTAGCATGATGATAGGGTCCAGTACTGAAATCTTTGGTTCTTTCTTAATTTCAATATCGTCGATGATCTGTAGAATCAAGTTCTTCCTGAAAAAAACTCTTAAGGACTTGATGACACGTTGGTCCATAGGCTGTAATACGGAGGTTGTGTTGGGAGGAAGAAAAGTTAATTTAATGGCATGAAGACCTTGAACCGAAGGGTGGGCTGGGCAATTGTCCACAATAAAAATAATTCTCTTTTTTGTTCAATAAGTTCTTGGTCCCACTTCCGTAACCAGTTTTCAAACATTTCTCTTGCCATCCAAACTTTAGAATTCGAATAATAATCAACTGGCAGCGATTTTATATTTTTAAATGCCCTCGGTTTTTTGTATTTCCCGATTACTAAAAGCTTCAATTTTTCAGTTCAAGTTAAATTTGCAGCAACCATAACTGTTATTCTTTCTTTTGAAAGCTTACCACCACTGCAGTTTTCGTGTTGGAAACGCAACGTCCTACCCGAGGTCATCCTATAAAATAAGCCAGTTTTATCAGCGTTGAAGATTTCATGGTCTTCATAACCTTCTCTTACCGTAGTCCAAACGATTTTAAGCCAGTTATCAGAAACTCCTTGTGGCACAGCCTTCGATTCTCCACTGATTCTCCCGATCACAATGGACTGCCTCTCCCGAAATCTCTGGATCCACGACGTTGAACAAAAGAAATCATGTTTTTTTTAAAGAGCTTCGCAAATTCATTTGCTTTCTCTTGCAAAATTGGTCCGCTTAGGGGAATGTTGGCACTCCTTTGAATCTTAAACCAATCCAAATGGGCTTCTTCTATGTCAGCATGTGGACTTTTTCGAAGTTTCTTAATTTTAGTCCTTTTTTATTTAGATAAAAAATGGATAAAATGGCTGAAGAACAACGTGCTGCTACTTCCTGTCCGTTCACAATTAACATGTTCTTATAAGCGATTTATTTTCCCAGAAACCAATTAATTTTAAGTCACTAAAAGCGATATGTTCTTATTAACGATGTTATTATAACCGGATTTTATATCCATCATTACACATGAGAATTGGCAGGAAACTAATAATTCCGTTCTTTTAAGCGATATGTTTTTATAACCGGTGTTCTTATAAACAGTTTTTACTGTATATACACTCAAGAGCCAAAACATTATGACCACCCCTACACTTTGCAATGAATTCGCCTGAATGACGTGGAAGGCACGTGATCAGGTGGAAGTGGTATTTAACTGCTGCTGGAGAGTCTGAAGAATCATTATTTCACTTACTTCTGTGTGTGATGGGAAAGGCTGCGGATCTAAGCGACTTTGATAGAGGGCAGATTGTAATGGCTCGAAGGCTCGGAACAAGTATTTCCGAAACTGCACGATTCGTGGGTTGTTCGCGACCTACAGTTGTTAGTACTTATGCAAAGTGAATGAATGACGGTGAAACCAGCAGTAGACGACATGGTGTTGGACGTCCACACTCTATCAAAGAAAAAGGTCGTCGGAGACTGTCTCGCATGGTGAAGCAAAACCGGAGCCAGACAGTGGCTCAGCTGACAGCCCAATACAATGCAGGGCCAAGTAGAATAGTATCGCAGCACACTGTTCAGAGGACACTGTTGGATATGGGGCTACGCAGCAAACGTCCCATTCGTGTGCCTTTGCTGACCAAGCGTCATCTCCAACTGCGCCTGCGCTGGGCCCGGGAACATCGCGACTGGTCCATGGATTATTGGGAGAGAGTTGCCTGGTCAGATGAATCACGGTTTGTCATTCATCACGCCGATGGCCGTGTCAGGATACGCCGTCTTCCAGGCGAACTGTTGCTCCCTCAATGTAAAGTAGGCCATACACAGGCCGGTGGTGGCGGTATTATGCTTTTGGGGACGCTCTCTTGGGCGTCTCCGGGACCCGTGGTTGTGGTAGAGCAGACCATGAATGCTACAGGGTATCTGAACATCATTGCGGACCAGTTGCACCCTTAAATGGCCTCTGTTTTTCCAGCTGGAAATGGAATGTTCCAACAGGACAACGTCCCGTGTCACAAGGCTAAAATTGTGTTGGAGTGGTTCCAGGAACATGATGCTGAATTCCAGTTAATGTCCTGGCCGCCTAACTCACCGGATCTCAATCCGATAGAACACATTTGGGATGTCATAGGACGGCAGCTCAGAGTTCAAAGACCACCAATTCGCAATATCTCGGATTTGCGTGACCGTTGCTTAAACATCTGGTACAATCTGTCTCCGGCCATCTACCAAGGACTTGTGGCATCCATGCCAAGGCGGGTTGAAGCTGTGTTACGCGCCAAAGGTGGGCCAACTCGTTATTGACAGGTGGTCATAATGTTTTGGCTCTTGAGTGTATATATATTGTGACGTCAGTCATCTTGCGGTTACTTATTCTTAACTTCCACTCTGTCTAGCGCCAGGCTTGGTATTCTATGGTTAAGTAATTCTTTATTCAATTCTACAGTTTTTCATGGATTGTACGGTGTCTGAGTGTGTAAATTGTATAGATAATACTCATCGGAAACAATCCATTGGTTTTTAGACAGTATTGACACCGCTGACGAAGAGATGCTGTCTAAAACCTCTTTCATACTTATCTTTTCATGTTTTTAGATCCTGGGTGCAAGTAGCTTTAGTGCTCATACTGGTTTTCTCTTTCAACTATTTATTATATATATATATATATATATATATATATGAATAAAAGTGATAAAAACAAAAACAACCAAAGTACAGAATGACCGTATAAAACCACACATAAAAAGTATAAAACTTGAAGAATAAGCAGTATAAAAAATTTAAAGGTTTATAAAGGTAAGTAAAGACCGGATGGTTGGTTGGTTAGTTAGATTGAAGTGCTCGGTCGATCTTTTGCAACACTTACTGGGACTCACAGAATAAATCTGATTTAAGCTGAAAGACTACAGACATATAGCCTACAGCGAGATTCAAACCCGCAGACACGGGTTCCGAACACAAACTACCTAACCATTTGCCATCATCAATTGAGTAGGCAGAATGTGTTTTTTTTTAAAAATTTTAAATTTAAATCTTAACTACTCTAATATTTTTTAAATATAATTATATCTTACATCCTTCAAGCTTTATTATACTTGCGAAACTTTATATTAGAAGTAAATTATTTTCCTATTAATGGGATTTTGTAGATTTATTCTATACTTCTTTACAAGAAGTGTTTATGTAAACATACATGGAGTGTGATTTAATGTAGAGTTGAGGAAGGGATCAATCTCAAAAATATAATTAAGGAACACCTGTCTGTAAACGAATTAAATAAGTTTTTAAAGGATTTATTGTATTTAAGCAGCTATGAGGTTTATAATATATACACCTATTTTACACATATTTCATGTTTTTTCTCAAGGGACGTAAAACAGTAAAATAATAATTTTTCCTTATGCAGTGGTTTTGTTTGAATAATTAGTAATTACTATATATGAATATTTCCTTTTATTATCACCATTTCGAGTGCATAAATATGTTATCATTTGATGATAGTGCATATGCCCCTAATGCCCAAAAATGATGACTTGTGTTTAACTCAGTAAAATAGTCATCAAGACCAGATAATGAACGTATACAAGGGAATAATTGATATGTCTGTTTACATACGAGGCTAAATGGCATCTTCATAAATCAGTCTATTAGTATATCTAAACAAATGGAAATCAAACTCATTTGTAGCGATTAATAATGATTGTAAAAAACTGATATTTCTCATAAGGTTCAATTGCATATATTCCCTAGAAAGGCTTTTAGAGAAGGGTTTGAGGAAAGTATAAAAACCTAGTGACACAATTATTAATGACTAAAATTTCAATCTATAGAAGTTATAATAGTTTGAATTGCACAAAATGTAGATACTAAATGAAGGTTTTACTACAAGTTCTTCACTTAGTATTACTTATGTAGTGTCACGTATATAATATCACTTATACAGTGTTAGGAAATGAGCTGTAATTTGAATAGATCTATGCAAAATAAACTGTGGAAATATTTATTTTAAACTTTCTGATGTGTAAAAAACGAAGGAAAACATTTTTCTGTCAAATAAGAAGTACATTAAGTTAACTGATGAATGGAAACTTTGAATGATATATTTATGAGTACATAATTTTTTATACACTGCTGGCCACCCAAATTGCAACACCAAGAAAGACAAGAGATATCACAACAAAATTTATTTTGTAGATAACATGTTGACCAAGTATCAAATGATTAAATTTATAGACTTCTGTGAAGTGTGGTTCCTGCCAAAATCAGTAGCCAGAGTAGCCGCCATTGTTGGAGATCACCGCTGCCACACGCCTCGGCATTGATTCAGAGAGACTTTGGATGAGTTCTTGGGGTACAGCAGACCAAGCAGCTTCCACACGTTGCCAAAGTTGATCTGCTGTGGCAGCTGGGGATGGAATCTGGGTCAATCGTAGAGCAACCATGGACCACATGTTTTCTATCGGTGAAAGATCCGGAGAGCGAGGCGGCCAGGGAAGCAATTCAATCTGGCGATTGACGAAGAACCGTTGGACAATGCGTGGCAGGTGTGGTCGCGCATTATCCTGTTGAAATATGGCTGTGGGCAAGCCCTGAAGGTAAGGAAGGACAACTGGCTCCAACATCTCGGAGATGTAGCGCTGGCTGTTTAAAGTACCGGCAATGCGTACTAGAGGTGTTCGAGAGTGATATCCAATACCGCCCCATACCATAATACCCGGTGCAGGACCAGTGTGGCGGTGCATAACGCAGCTGTTCAGCATCCTCTCTTCACGGTGTCTCCAGACTCGAATGTGACCATCGTGGTGTTGCAGACAGAAGCGTGACTCGTCAGTAAAGACAATTTCATTCCATTCTGCCGTCCACATCCTTCTGTCATCGCACCATTGGCGGCGGAGACATCTGTGGTTATGCGTCAAGGTTAGACAAAGCAATGGACGTCTTGCGGACAGACCACTCTGCTGTAAACGGCGTCGAATGGTACGCGCAGACACGGGATGATGCGTTACAGACTGCATGTGCTGTGCTATGGTTCGTGATATGACTGAGCGATCCGTCACTGCCATGCGCACAATTTGCCTGTCATCACGTGAAGTGGTGCGCTGAGGTGGATGCGATCGAACACGCCGGTCCGTCGTACCCTCCTGCATCCAACGATCACATATCCGCATTACAGTTGTTTGGTTTCGTCCAACACGACTACCGATTTCCCTGAAAGATAATCCACAATCTCGGTAGGTCACTATCCTTCCTCTGTCGAACTCGGATACTTGATCAAAAGATGATCGCTGTTTTCGACGAGGCATAATTGATCGTTTTTTTTTGAGAAACCACAAGAAAAACACAATTGCCGAACTTGAAATCGTCGAAATCTCCAAGCCTTAAATAGCGCTTTGAAGTGGCGCCACAGGCGCGCGTGATGTGCGTCTGCGCTGAAATTCTAATCATTTGCATATCTCACCTCCGGTAATGCATGTTGTAAATTTCATGTTATTTGCATGTTTCCTTCAGGGTGTTGCATTTACAGTGGCCAGCAGTTTATGTTTCAATAATTTCAAGTATTGCTAAATATATAGTAAGCTGCTCTGAGCAGATTTAAGAAGTACAGCTCAATTTTCTAATTTATATCAGGGAAATAAACACTTTTAGGGCAATTTTTGTTCGGGAACTGGGAAACATAGCCGACTTGACTATTTAAAATGTTTCATGGAATATAGGAAAAAATATGCGTGTGTTCCCGTTTCGCTTTAATAATGTGGAATGATCCTTTCCATTTATTCAACAAGAGAAGAAAAAATAAATTAAAGAACGTTGGAAAAGTAATGTGTTCTTTACATACAAATTTCAAAATTTGCTTTCAGGGAATAAAACTGCAGTTTCAATTAAGATTCTGTTTTTTATATTTGAAATTCTATTATACTTTAAGTTAAAATCTGTGTCTCTATGGGAAAAACTTTTCACTAGATTGTGATGGGATAAAATATGTACTTTGTTCTAGACTACAATAAATATCTACACGAGAACCTAGACATTAGACATGAATATTTAATGGGAAGTCTTGGTAAAATATAATAAATAGTTTAAAGGAAGTTGTTCCCTGTACATCATAAAACTTTAACCATCCATTGTAACTTTTATAAGGTAGATGAAAATGAAACGCAATAAATGTCATAATCTCTTCTGAATATGCTTCTTTTAAGTTATGAATAAAGATAAATTGAAATTTCCGGAATGCCTGTAAAGGGGTATGTAGTTTATGCATTTATGCTGCTAATGTAAGACGTCATATAATCAAGTAAACAATGTTACATTTACTTTTGCAATCAGATTTGGCCATTAAAATAAAAAGAAATATCCTGATGACATGGAGACGAAAAAAACGTATAATATGCTTGTTCTATTTTAAAGGTTATAAATCAAAGTGAGTCGGAAGTTAATTTTTCATCTTTTCAACTCATACGCCATAAAATTTAGGTATTATTTTCTTTCAATTATTTTCAACTATCAAATGACTTGTATATTTGACAAGCTTATTTATTTGTAAAATTGGATAACACATGTAATAATAATTTTATACTTTCGTATCAATTTTTTTAGAAAAACCGATTATGCGATTTAAATAATAATTTAATATTTTAATTCTAATAATACGAGATATTTATCTTTTTCAGTTGAAACGTTGGCGTTAATATTTGATTGTTACAAAATAACTCTTGCCCAAAATGCTTATTAAATATCATGAGAAGCTACAAAAAAATATTAAGCTTATTTGCCAAAGGGGAAAGTTGATTTTTAAGGTATCACTGGGGTTAGGAGAAAAAGGTATCACGACAACAACCGAAACGGTAATTTTGCGGTGTACTTTGGTACCACGTCATAACAGTTTAGGTAAGGAGATGCCTTGCAGCTTCTTTTCCGTATTAGTGATAAGAAAGACTTGTTTTGATCGTTATGAGACTTGAATTAAATTTCAGTAGATTTGTGGGATGAATTGATATGGTACATTTGGATTTACGTGTTTTCACTAGTTCAGTGCTTTGATTTTTTTTTTTATCGTCTTTTCTATACATTTCACATAATGTAGTTATGCCAGTGTAGAGCAGAGGGTTCTCAACCTGTGAGTCGTGAACTGGGGCAGGTGGTTCAATTTAAATAATTTTTTAACGAATTTTACCGAAAAATTATAAGACAGTGGTGTTTTTGAAAGGAAAAAATGTCTTTCAAAACGCAAACCCAGTTGTTTAGAATTCTACTGCCTTCATTTGGTGGTCAATGAAATTCGCGTTTACTGTACACGAAGTCTAAAAGTCAGTTTGTCTTTTATCAGTCTACGTTGTCACTTTTGATACTGCTATTGCAGTTTCCCTAACGAAGAAAGAAATTTTATTTACTAGATAAGATTTTTCTAATTTTCTTGTTATATAATTCTGAATTCATACGGCCGCATTATTTTTCTTGAGGTTCTTTTATGTTCTTGCTTTTACATACCTTTGTCTAAGTGATTAATTTTTCATACTGTTCACCATCTCTTACACTCTCCTTTCGGTATAATGCACAAGAATATATATAATTTATGAATCAGAAACAAATCAATAGTTTAAAAGTCTTCAGGATATATTATTTTATTTTAAAATAAAAATAATTTTCATCAATAATGATAAAATTAACATATAATTATAACTAAAATTGAGTGTAAAAACTAATTATATAACTTAGTGTAAAAACAACAACTATGAATATTGTGGTGTATTGATCGAAGTAGCGAACGGATCAACAAAAGCTACAGCCAAGTAAATTAAAAATTAACGAATTTATTTACAAATTAGTTGAGAAAAAATGAAGAGTAATTCACAGTAAATAAGGTTACATGATCAATGATGATTTCCTCTACGATAATCACTGAGTCCGTTAGACGAAATTCATCTGGTAACTCATCCTAACTAAACAATATCGAGGCCGACGATTAACTTTTCCCCCAGAGCGGAGGACTGCGAGGTAAGTATATATGATCAGGACGATCGGGACAGATGATATCGTCTTGAGATGTCGTCCAAAAATAAAACCAAGCTTCCTAACTGAAGCTAAAAATTCTCTTCTTGAGAATAAAACCGCTGATTTCACAAGTCCGCGTTATAATATATGGGTTGATAACTGTTTCAAAGTATTAAAATACTAGTTTTGTCTGTTTATTCTCGAAATAATACTGATTTGCAACAATTTTAGTGTTACATTACATATATCTAAACAACCATAAATCTATTTATACCTTTTTATATATTTACATGCGCATTAAGAGAATTTTACCTAAATTTACTACTAACCTCTAGCCTTTCTTCTCCATTATTATTTTTAGCTTTTATTGTTAATTCCTTATACATTATTTTCCATTTAACAAAAACAACTACCACCTTTAGAGTCTAAGCCAAACAACTTAGATATAATTGCTTCACTAATAACGACTGTTCAAATCTTTCTGGCAATCGCAATAGATCTAGAGTTGAACGTGACGTGCTTCCCAAATGCACCTGACTTTTTAAATCTTTTAACTGACATTTCTACTTCTCTCTCAGGAGGTGACTTTCTCAAAAATAATTACCTTTGTATTAATGACGTTTAATGTGTACTGCATATAATTATACAGTGAATATTGCGTGTCAAGATTATCAAAATAAATAATATGTGTACCCAAAAATACGTTAAAGACAGTAAAACTCTATTTAGTTTCGGTTTTCTCTTCATGAGTGGTGTAGGATCAAAACAAGCAATCTCCATTTTTTTTTCAAAATTGAGTTAAGGATATTTTCTTATGGTTTTTCGATCAGTTAAAGATGAAAATTTTTGGAACAACTTATAAAAATAATGTGAAACTGTTACTAATGGCAATTGAAAATTAATATCTTCAAAAATGTATAACATAAGGGCGCGATGGCCCAGTTGGCAAGGGCAGCGGGCCAGTGATCTGAACGTCTCTGGTTCGATGCCCGTCACTGCAAATCTATCGCCGTGTACACTAATGGCGGCTGATGCACCTAAAATCCGTCGTGGCTGCAAAGTCCAAGTTCTCAACTTTACCTCTGAAGGTGCGGGGTCAAGTGTTCCGGTCTCGCCATTTGACACGGTTCTAAATTACGGGACCGGCTTGTAGGGGGTAATGCTGGCCACCTAAACGGTCCCCCCTTAAATAAGTGGCTAGCAATCACGACTGCAAGTGTAATGGATTAAGTTCCAAAATTGTCATGAGTAACATCAAATACATAATATATAGTTCTTCGCACTTTACCGAAAAAAAGGTGTTATGGAGATTACTAGTTTTCATCCTATACATTCATATAAACTGTATTACATATTCTAGATGAAACTTTCATTTGAATTTTATTGTTTTAACTTTAAATGTATTACAATTCACTAATTTTCTTAAGAAGATTATAATTCAATCAAGTAACTGCAATGGATTAAAAACGGCCTTTTTTTTTGTAGTAAAAAAATTTCACTTATAAACATCTGCTTTTTTAGAATGAAAATATACATTAGAATGAAAGAGCAAAATATAGCATTTTTTTCTCATTCAGTAACAATACAATATGAATCTCTAAACACTTGAAAATTCTCCTCCTGCGTTACTGAATTATTATATCAAAACGATGTGTCTAAGTTTTGAGTCAAATTTGTCTTTTATGATTATATCTCTCAGTAATTTGTTACATAAAGGAGATTCTAATAGACAAGTGACCTGATACTCAAAACATGCCATTTGTGTTGAGAGAAAATAAATTCTATTCTTTGTAATTCGAATTCAAATTTACATTGAAGTTTTTTGAAGCATACTACATAAGCATATAGATAAGTCAAATACCCGTATTATAAAAGGAACTACAAAGAGGGATCATTTTTGGGGAAAAGATAAGGCCCGTAATTATAAAAAAGAATTTTAATAATTTCCTCGCTTTAATTAAATTTCAGTTTAGTTTTCATTTGAATGATATCTCAATCATCTAATCCTTTTAGAAATTTTATAATCCTTCCATATTCAATAGAATAAGCTTCTACATTAATTAATTCTTGAACAGAGCTGCAATTTAGCTTATACTTTTATACGAATTCATTAATCACTTAAAAATATTTCCACGGTCAACCATTTAGCTGTTCTTTTTTGGCTGTAATTAATAAACTACAACACAAATTAGTAATTTTTATAAAAAGCAAGTTTCGTGTATTAATAGAACAATCATTTTTAAAATATCTTTATGCAGCAACTTCACAAAGTAGACGGTTACAGTGAAACTTCTTTAGCCGGCCTCCCCTCTAAACGGACCTATTTTGTTAAGAACTGATTGAAGACTCCCTAGAGGCAATGTTAGAGAAGAAACCTCTTTTTCCCGACCACCCCTCTAAGCAACCACTTTTTTTCGGGCCCATTTCTGGCCCGAAAAAAATCATTTTAGAGAAGTTTAACTGTACATACCACAGTATGCTTATTGGAAATTACGATTTTAATTATTTATGAAAATCCAAAATAAGCTGATCTATTTTGTTTGCAAGCTATTCAGAAGAAACGCAAAATAGTTTCATCAAGCACAGGATAGTCAGGAAATTTTCAGTTCTTTTATTTCGTGAATATTTTTTCCAACTTTAACGGATCCATTATTGTGTTCTTTTAAAAAGTTACTGAAGTAAAACCACATTTCCTGCAGCTATTACCGGGTGGAGCCACAGGAATCTGCAGACCACACATTCGAAATCGCTGAATTAATACCGGAACGAGACACGAAAACTAGGAACCAAAACTAGGAAGAACTGATAGTTATATTTGGGAATATTTTCTTGAAGAAATAAAATACAGCATGCAAATATTTCCCCCCCTCTTACTAGTAACGCAACACAACCAAAGCCGATGGCCAGAAACGAATAAAGAAGGACAAAGCACTGCAAAAGGGATACAAACTCGGAAAGATAGATTCATTTCACTGCTAGGGAATTTTAAAAATTTTGGGGAAGTTAGAAATTTTAACTAACATGTACATTTTTGGTAACATTTTTGCAGCTAATCATTTTCTACTAATTAGGGGTTGAGTAGTGGAGGGGGCAGAGAATGGATACACATTTCGATAAAGTTATACATCATAATCAGGATCTTCGATCTTAAACAGAACAATGCTCGATACAATAACAAAGAACACTGCGTCTTTTGTAAGCTTGAACAACACCGTTTCATCGATTTCCACGTTATAGCTCATTTTTGAATCAGAGCCTAGATACAAATGAAACATATCTTTTTAATAACCTTTTCCTGACAGAAAGGTTACAACGCTGGTGGCAAAATATTTTGGCATGGAGTGTTTAGAGATTCCACAAGGAGGAATAAATTATTATAAGATACTTTTAAAATGCTAACAGTAGAATTGAAAATTAATCTCCCATTTAAAAGGAAAAATAGTGCGGAAGTAATTATAAACAATTTCTCTTGAAGTGTAATCCACCGTCACTTACATGAGTAAGATCTAATCTAAAGCAAATTTCAATGGGGACTTAATATTTATTACGGTTCGCTGCAAAGGCATACAGAATTAACGACTTTCCAGAAAACAACGCTTCAAGAAACTTCTAAATCACACTAAATATTCTAATATTTCCTCCCAAGTTAAGTCCCTGAATCTTTCAAGTATCTCGCCACTCATGTATGCACACAATGCAGTGAACATTTGCTTCGACGGTTTATTGATTTAGCAAAAGAAATTTCATTGTATTCTTAACAATATTTACGATTTGATGAACTAATATTGTAAATTCCAAAGGGTTTTCAGCCACTGAAGCTGTAACAGGTTTTCTATTCCAGATGGAACGTAACATAAATGGCAAGAAAATTGGAAAAAAATATTATTGTTATATTATGTCGCCATGGTACAAAGATCAAGCCTATTCAGAATGGAATGACACAAAGGGAACTAAGGCGAGTATAACGGGACATACCTGGAAAGGAACTTCAATAAGACAGCAATGTTTTCGTACCATTTGTTTCCCGTGTCACATTTTTTTCACGACACAGTTCTGTACGACATGCTTCTTATTAGAAACATTCTCATATACACTACACTGGATTTTTTTGTAACGTATGAGGAAAATTATAGGAAAATTGGCACAGGCAATCTATTTGGACTTATCAGGGATGAACCAAACCCTGTAGCCAAGATGCTGAAACTGGGCAACACCATTTATTGTTTATTGTGAGAACTACATTCGTAAAAATTCGCAAAAACTACCTTCGTTTTCTTAAAGTAAAATAAATAAATTTTAACTACGCATAATTATATTTCTTAAGACTATTTGGAATCACACAATTTAACCTGTTATCTTTTCATGGAAACATCATCTAGCAATCAACAAGAATGACTAAAATTTCCCAAAATTCAAATACCACAGATTTTGTAAACATATTAGCTTTAGAATAATTTTATTTAAGTACTTTTACAATAAATCCTCTCAAAAATTTTATGATTTTACCTATCGATAAAAAATTCCCAATCTAATCGAAAAATCTGAAAAATTCCCAATGCTATCGATAAAAAATTCCCAAAATACGATTTTGAACACAGGAAATAAGACCTAAATCTGTAATCCTTTTAAATTTGTATTTTCTTCATATAGATAATATAAGAAGTAGTGCTATTGTTTACTCATAATGACAAAAAATATTTACATATTTTTTCTATGCTTATGGATTTTTATACTACGCATAGGATATCTTTATTAAAAGCCTTGGATATTTCTAATCATATGTTATTAAAGAGAAAATTAAAGTTATTGAGATCTAAAATCATTTTTTGCAGTGTACACACTGTATGAAGCAGCATGTAATAATAATGTTTAAAGGAAATATATAAAGTTTATATATTTCCTTGAAGTATTTTGCAGCTCTAAAGCAAACATTTGATTGAAATTCATAGTTTTGTCAAATGATATATTAATGAACCTCTTACGAAAATAAAACTAAAATATATAAACAATTAAAAAATATTTAGTATACCTAGATTATAGAGAGAAAATTGAGCCTTGAAATGAGAAGTAAAAATGTGAAAATTAACTTTTATCAAAATATTATATTTTCTAAACGTAAAAGAAAATGCAGTTGATTTAAAATTAAAATAGTTCTCTTGTCTATGCTTTGTTTACATCCTTTCTCATAAAAGTAAATAAAAAGACTAGAAATAACTGCGAAACTGTAAAAGGGGAAATGGATCCATAATCAATACACAGACTATATTTCTGGGAGTGAGAAAATTGCCCATAAATATTGCCCGTTGGAATCAAATCAAATCAAGCAATCTTTAGAGCCATGCTCCAGCCAAGTTGCATAAAAAAGAATTTGTTCCATTTAAATTGAAATTTACAAATATGCAGCCTTATCAGGCAAAATGTATATTGATCGGCGGCAAAGCAATTAAGAACCGATACTTTCAACTTGCGAACCACATTTATGGGTTATGAGTTTTGATCTTTTAGGTACTAGGAAATGAAATTCTTGCTATTTCAGTACTCACTTTAACATTCCAGCGTCACTTAAAACATCAAAATTCTACCCAAACGTTTCAAAGTGTCAGTTCTTAATTTCAACTTTTCGGTTTATGATTTCTCATATTTTATGAGAAAACTTCTGAAGTCATCACAACATGAAATAAGGCCCTTTTACGAATATAAAATTTTTAAAAGATTATACACAGGTACATATTTTAATTAAATCGTATTGTTTTCTTATCTTAAAACTTAAATGTAAATAAAATAAAGAGAAGTATTTCACAGAAACAAGCAATATAGTCAATTATACGTTCTCTTATTTAACAGAATGAACGAATAAATTTATTTTCCAAAAGTTTCGTCCATTAGAGGCATTTAAGAAATATATTGAATTTACTCTCTCGAAATGTCTTTAAATTCTCTTAAATAATCTAATAGTTTTAGAACCTAAAGCTATTTTTTGAAGGAGTATTTTGCTATTAAAACTGTTTTCTTGAAAATAGAATTATAACAATATAAAAACATATTTTATATTTTTTAATGTAAAAAATAATATTCGAATATTATAAAAACACTAACCACACTTTATAAAAAAATTATATAAACAGTATTTGCGTGTTTTACTAACTGCTTGATTTCAACTTAATTTTAGCATTAATATATTAAATTGTTCGTGTTTAACGTGTATTTTCTATAACTTTCATGTCTTTTCATTCCCTACAAGTTCTTACACAAACCCTTGAATTCACAAGTCATATTTTTTTAACTTTCTCTAGCATGCTGTAAAGTAAGAGTAAATCAAGATAGCTGAATACGACTTAATCGGCAATGATATATAGCAAAGATTCTAAACCTTTTTCCGACAGTGGCCCTCTTGTCCAACGGGGAGTAAGGAAGCTCTATTAATGCGATTAAAAAAAACTGGAACATGTTTTATATATAATTTTTAAAATTTATACAGAATATAATTGCATGAAAATTTATCCTTTAAGTATTTCTCGATGAGTGAAACTCTTGCACTCCAAAATATAATCTTCTTTGTATCCGGTTCTATTGTTGTGAGGGATAACAGAAGATCACCTCTGCCCATTACGTTAAGGCGTTAAGGTGATTCTGCATTTAGCTTAGAAAATGACTTACCCGACTGTTCTACCGAGCAAGATGTAGGAAATGCTATGAAAAACAATTTTACTTTATCCTCAAACTGTGGGAAGTTTTCCGATATTGTACTCGCTATCGAAAAAGAATGTTTTTCTAGACTGAAGCAACTTTGACTACTATGTCACTCTGCACCTCTATGAACAATTCCTTCAAAGAAACAGTAACGTCAGCAGCATTCACAGCAAAAGGATCAGCTACCCAGGCTGGAATATTCATGTTTAGCAGATCACGGAAACGAACTTAAATATCATGATAAAGCTGCTTCAAATTATCCACGAACACAATTATTTCATCTCCTTTCAGTTCCTCGCTGACTGCTACTAAAGAGGAAAACTGGGTGTATTCAACTTCTGTATAATACCAAAATCTGTATATTAATCTTTTCTTCACTTTGCTTCCTTCTGTGACCCTTTGTCTTGTGCCGCGACCCCTATCTGATACGATTTTCCCTTGTGTCCCCCCCCCCCCCTTGGAATATCCTAAGGTCCCCGGTTGAGAACCGCCGATGTATAGCATAGCACAAGTTCAGAGGAAAGCAGAAAAAGGGCATATTCGGGAACAAACTGAGTTTACACTTCAACTTGAAAACTGATGCTCCTATATCTAGCAAAAGTGTCTGGTTTATAGAATATTTATCACTTGTAGCTCACACCACTTACTATAAACAGTAGATTCCAAATCGCTCAAACATCCTCCGCTGTAGCTGGTGGCGATTAGTTTCTACACTAGGCATTTCTTTTCAATTGAACGGTAAAAGTTCCTACGGAGAATGGCGAAACCATCTATCCAAGCTTTATTTAATATGAATGTCTCGTTGGCTTTGGAAACTTAAATGCTGCATCTCGTTACTCCCATGTACACGCAGCCCATCTCTTGCTAATGTCATTCTATCTATTTAGCGTTCAAGTAGCCGCCCTCTTATTGGGGCACATTAACCATGTTAAAAAATTGCATTCATATGACAAAATGACAAACCAGTTTGGAACAAAAAAGGAACCCCGGCATAGATTAAATCGTCATTAAATTCTTCTTCAGCGAAAATATGGGATTTTATTCATTCTGAAGATTAAAACTCTGAATGGAAATTCATCTCTGACTGGTACATCCCTGGATTAAAGTATGCCTGAGTATACGATAACTGCCAAATATACTAGGAGTTTTCACAGTCATTACACAGGGCTACAAAAAAATTTTTTTGGGGGGGGGGGTGTCTAGGATTTTAGAACTGATTTTAGGTATATTTGAGGCGCTGAATCTAAATATGAAATCAGTTTTTCTCTATCAGCTCTACTTTTTTTAGATACAGTAAAACCTCGTTTATCCGGACTAACTGGGACATAGGCAATCCGGACAATCGAAAATACGGGTAATATGAGAAATAAACAATGCAAAATCCGTAACTAAGAAGAATTACTTTGTTTTGTAACAAAATTACATAGTATTGTTTAAAAACATTAAAATATAAAATATTTTTACATCATTTCTTAACAAAGAATTGGTAAGTCTAGTGAAGTTTTCTTAAACTCAGCGAAAAGCATTTTTTACCATAATTTATTGTACAATCTATACGGGAACTGCACATTGAATCAAACTAAAAAGAGAATTTTTGGTGTACTTGTAGTGACGTTCTTGCTATCATAGTGAAAAGTTATCTAATGTGAACATTAAATAAAAATGTCTACAAATCTGATACGGAAAATCCGGAGATCCGGTTCAACGAGAGCCGGATAAATGAGGCTGTACATCCATTTAACTATATTTTACTGTACATCCACTTATCTATCAATATTTTTTTCTATTCAATGCATTCAAGTATGGGTAATTTGTCCTCCTGGGAAACTGGACTTCTGGGATAAATGGGTCTTCCTGAATGTTTTCTAGATGATTGGCACCTGTTTATTGGCAGCTCAAAGCGAAGTTTGAAATGTGTCCTTCTACACAATGGGAACAAATATGGTTCAATACCAATTGCTCACTCAACGAAAATGAAAGAAGAATATGACACCATAGCTTTGGTCTTGGGGAAGATAAAGTATCATGAACATCAATGGGTGATTTGTGTGGACTTAAAAATGGTAAATTTTCTCCTTGGACAGCAAAGTGGCTACATCAAATATCTTGCATCATGTGTCTCTGGGATAGCAGAGACAAAATACACCACTGGGTTAGAAAAGAGTAGCCTAAGAGAGAAAACATGGACGTTGGGGAAAAGAATGTCATTAATGACCCCTTAGTTGGACGGAGGAAAATCATCTTACTTCCACTGCATATCAAGCTGGGTCTAATGAAGCAGTTTGTAAAGGCTCTTGATACGAACGGATCATGCTTTGCATATAAAAAGTAAAAAATGCCTAAGTTGAGCATGGAAAAAATTAAAGCAGGAATATTTGACGGCCCACAAATAAGACATTAAGGATCCTGCCTTCGTAAATTCCATGAATGAGGCTGAGCGAAAAGCCTGGACTTCATTTGTTGCAGTTGTCGGAAATTTTCTGGGCAAATGCAAAGCTGAAAACTATGTTGAACTGGTAAACGAGATGCTAAACAGTTTCAGTTCATTTGGGTGTAACATGTGCATTAAGGTGCGCTATTTACACAGGCACTTGGACTATTTTCCTGAAAATTTAGGAGACACCAGTGAGGAACAAGGTGAAAGATTTCACCAGGATATTAAAACTATGGAGGACCACTACCAAGGAAGATGGGATATGCACATGATGGCAGATTACTGCTAGAGTTTAAAAAGGGACTGTTCGAAAATACATTCAAGAATGTCACGAAAAAGAAGTTTCCGAAGTGTTCAGTGAATAGTAGGTTTCATGAATGAATTTCTCTTTCTTGCTCTTTGTAATTAGATAACTACTACTGCAATATTCTCTATTATTTTTATGTTCCTTTAACATTTAAAAATATATATAATAACAATAAAAAATACTGTGTTTAGTTTTTTAATTTGATCCATGGGTTTAACTTAAAATAGTGTAACGTATATTTAACTAAAATGTTATATCTTAGAAATTTGAGCTCCTAGGAAAAAACTAACACCATATTTAAATTCAGGGCATCAAATTTATGGTGGCTCGTGTATACCACCAATATTGTAGAAGCCAAGTTAATCACTCTAAACTCATTAACAAACTTAACAACTTTATTCACAAAGTAATAGTATAGGCAGACTACGCCGACATACACAACATACTTAAATCATGGCGCGAACCTGCTTTGATAAAATCAACTTTAAACATCTCGAGAGGTCTAAAAGAATTTGTGATAAATCGTAAATGAGGGAGCCATCGCCTCAGCCTCAACTTAAACACATCAGGCAAACTGGCAAATGACTAAAACAAACAAACCGAAAAAACTTAAGAACCTCTGACTCCCATCTGTCTGGCTATGGCTTATAACTGCTTACACAGCCAATCAGAGTTTGCTATGACGTTTGCTGCTTCGAAGCGATTCAATGCATAAGTTAACGTGATTCATTGAATATTTAATTAGTAATTAATCTTTCTAAAATGTAATCGGAAAATTTATACCATGGAGCACCACACACTCCCCCCGTAGAGAAGATTGAAATTTAGTTTTAAAATTTAACTCTAACAACTGGCTTTGAAATTCGTCCAGATTTAGTTACTGTATTTTCCTGTCGGGGAATGTGTTGTTTCTCAGTGTCTCCATGTATTTTAGTTAATACATAAGCAGGCTTTACACGATCAATGCTTACAGATTGAGGCTTACCCTTGATACAAATAGTCAGTGTCTTTGGTTTTCTTGACACGACAGCATATGGTCCTTCATATGGTGGCGCCAAAGGAGGCTTCACATGGTCTGTCCGCAGGAACACATGTGTACAGTCCTTGAGATCCTTGAAGACAAAAACTGGTGGCTTGGCATGTCTTCCTGTCGTATTTGGTGTCAAGTTGGTCATATGGGAACTCAGTCTCTGCAACATCTCAGCTGGCTCGTCCTTCACCGGGTTACTCTGAAAAAACTCACCTGGAAGTCTTAGCAGACCACCGAACACTAATTGTGCTGGGGCAGCCTTCAGATCCTCCCTTACAGTTGATCTGATAGCCAGAAGCACCAGTGGTAGAGCATCAACCCAATGTACCGGATCTACTGCCATCAGAGATGATTTAAGCACTCGATGGAATCGTTCCACCAATCCATTGCTTTGTGGGTGGTATGCCGTAGTCCTGCTGCGCCGGATACCCAAGTACGTTGACAGCCTATTAAAAAGTTGAGACTCAAAGTTTGGTCCGCGGTCTGTCGTTACCACCTCGGGAATACCATAACGAGCTATCCAAGTAGATAAGAAAGCATCCGCTATGGTTTCTGCCCGTTGGTCCGGAAGTGGCACAGCTTCAGGCCATCGCGTCTGGCGATCCACACAAGTCAGCAGATACCGGTTGCCTTTGGATGGAGGTAGGGGCCCAACTATATCGATGTGGACATGAGAAAACCTATTTGTTGCGACGAATGTTCCCAGAGGCGCCTTGTTGTGTCTGGTCACTTTGACTCGCTGGCACTGGTTGCATTGTCTACACCATTCTGCACAATCTTTCCTCATGCCCGTCCACACGAACCGTTGTTGGATGAGTCGCCAAGTTCCTTTTACACCAGGATGTGAAAGTTTGTGGTTGGCTTCAAAAATCCTCCGTCTCCATACTCTAGGTACAAATGGTCTAACTAGGTCGTGAGACACATCACAATACAATTTTCTTTCACAGGCAGGCAAAGCAATTAACTTTAACTCAAGACCTCTTACCTCCTTTGAACGCAACATTTGTTGTAAATCGGGATCCGTTGCTTGATCCTCGGCAAATAAATTAAAATCAATTGAACTATTTAAATTCAAAGTGTATATTCTGGATAGCGCGTCGGCTACTATATTTTGTTTTCCTGGCAAATATTGGATATCTGCAGTGTATTGGCTAACAAGTTCTAAGTGTCTAACCTGTCGAGGGCTAGCACTTGTTAATTTTTGGTGAAGTGCGAAGGTTAAGGGTTTGTGATCAGTGAAGATCGTGACTGTTCTTCCTTCAAGCATGTGCCTAAAATGTTTTACTGCAGAATATACCGCCAACAGTTCTCTATCAAATGCACTGTATTTAGTTTGAGTGGGGGTTAATTTTCGTGAAAAGAATCCTAATGGCTCCTCACCGTCCTTGGTAAGTTGAGAAAGAACGGCACCGACTGCTCGGTCCGACGCATCGACAGTTAACAATAGGCGTGCGCTGGGAGCTGGGAATTTCAGTGCATTTACCTCTGAAATAGCTTTCCTACAAGTTTCGAATGCATTTATTAATGGTTCTGTCCACGGTATTGGAGTCATATCCTTTTTCTTTCTGTTAATTATGAGATCAAAAAGCAATGCCTGTTTCTCCGCAATATTAGGCAAAAAACGATGATAAAAATTTAAAATTGCTAGAAAGGTCCGAAGTTGACTGATATTGTTTGGGCGAGGGTATTGCTGTAATGTTTGGACCTTTTCAGGTAGCGGCTCAATTCCCTGCTTTGAAATTTGAAAACCCAAAAATGGTATTTTGTCAACTCCGAATATGCATTTCTGGAGGTTTAAAATCAGGCCATGTTGACTTAGAGTTGAAAAAAGTATTTCTAAGTGTTTTTTGTGCTGTATCTCGTTATCAGAAAAGACAAAGATATCGTCAAGATATGACAAACAAAAATCCAGGTCTCGAAGTATGCTGTCTAGATAACGCTGGAATGTGTTTCCACTGTTTCTCAAACCGAATGGCATTTTCCGGAATTCAAACAAACCTATAGGGGTTGTCACCGCGGTCTTAGGAATGTCTGTAACCTCAACCGGAATCTGATAGTATGCTCGAACCAAGTCGACTTTCGAAAAAACCTGTTTCCCCCGTAATCCCACAACTACATCATGGATGTGTGGGAGGGGGTAGCGGTCGGGAGTTGTGACCTTATTGAGTGCCCTATAATCTCCGCATATTCTCCAAGTTCCGTCCTTTTTCTTCACAAAATGAATAGGGCTGGCCCATGGGCTTTTAGAGGGCTGAATAACACCCTGTTCCATTAGAGCTTTAAATTCCAACTTCAATGTTTGAAGCTTCTCGGGGTTCAACCTACGAGGTCTCGAAAAAATGGGTTGTCCTGTGGTTTCAATACAGTGCGTTACCGGAAAGTTTTGCAAATTATTATTGCAATGCACATTTGGATTGAAAAGTTTTGGAAATCGCGCTAGAATTCTTTCGTATTCAGTTTTCCCCTCCAGTGGAGTAAGTTTTAAACTAGGGCCAGTCCCTGGATATCCCGATACTGCTAACGCTGTAACGTTATCTGTAACTTTTTTATTTTGTACATCCACCAGGATACCATAATGGTTAAGGAAGTCGGCTCCTAGAATTGGCGTGGTAATGTCTGCCACCACCAAATTCCAACTGAATGCTCGACGAAGTCCAAAATCTAACTTCAAATTGACTGTACCAAATGTTTTGATAACAGAGTTGTTTGCAGCATACAATTTTAAATCCTGCACAACTCTATTTCTTGTTAGCTTTTGGGGAAAACAGCTTAATGCTGCCCCCGTGTCTACTAAAAACTTAGCACCTGTATTTTTCTCGTAAATAAACAACCGGCTTCCGAAACTACGCTCATCTGGTGCCGGTATTCCAGATGTGCCTAGGCGTTTTCCGAAAAATTACATGGCGATACACATTTTTTAGCTAACCTTCCGAACTTCCGGTGGTACCAACACCTTTCTGTTGAAGTAGAAAAATGGGGTTGAGATCTAGCTTCATTCCTCGTTTTACTGCGGTCACGTTTCTTAAAGTACCTAGAACGACCGTTGTATTGTGTACTTTTACTTTGCGCCTCCAATTTAGCTATTCGTGATTCTAACTTTTGCAACTGTGTTTGAGGGGTTTGGGAATCAACGGGAGCTAAAAACTCTCCCGAGGTTTCATACACTTTATCAGCTACTCGGGCAAGCTTTGAGTTGTCTTGCATATCGTCCACACAAGCACTTACAATTTGTCGGATGTTAATGGGTAATCTCTGTAACCAGAGTTCTCGCAATGCGGTATTATTAAGTTTTCCCCCATTTAAACTATCCATTTCGCAAAGTAGCTGTGAAGGTCTTTGATCCCCTAAGCATAATCCACTAAACAACTTTTTAAGTTTCAAACTCTCAGATTCCTCATAATAGGATAAAATGCTATTTTTTAGAGTGATGTATGCATTTTCTGAAGGGGTATTAAGTACTATATCACGTACACATTTAAGTATTTTTGTATCCAGCGCGGCTATGATTGAATGAAATTTTGTAGAATCCTCTGTTATACCCGCATTTTTAAATTGAGCTTCCACCTGTCGGAACCATAACGCAGGATCAGCCTCCCAAAAAACCGGGGCTTTAAATGCCACCCTACATATGTCGGCATCCACATTCAAATTAGTATTAGGCATTTTCCTTTCGTTTTTTTTAAATAATATGTATGCAATACGAAAAAATACAGTTTATACTTTTGGGAAATTTGTGTATATATTAAAAGCGTACTTTAAGCTATAAAAATACCAAAAACACTATCACACAAATGAGCATTCTACTGTATAAACATTACATGCAAATTTTCTTTGAACTCAATCAAATATAAACACAGATTACAACTTCAAGAGGTCAAGAGTTAAGGTCAAAAATTATAGCCTACCTGCACCTGTGTTGACGAAACCACTTCAAAATTTGCGCTGATGAAACCTGCATCGAAAAATTTATACTGCTTCAAAATTTGCAACGTCATCCACTACGAAGTCATCCAAAAGGGGGTGTTGCAAACAAGTGTTCGGTATTCTAGTAGAACTGTCCAAAAGGTCACCACTATATGGTGGCTCGTGTATACCACCAATATTGTAGAAGCCAAGTTAATCACTCTAAACTCATTAACAAACTTAACAACTTTATTCACAAAGTAATAGTATAGGCAGACTACGCCGACATACACAACATACTTAAATCATGGCGCGAACCTGCTTTGATAAAATCAACTTTAAACATCTCGAGAGGTCTAAAAGAATTTGTGATAAATCGTAAATGAGGGAGCCATCGCCTCAGCCTCAACTTAAACACATCAGGCAAACTGGCAAATGACTAAAACAAACAAACCGAAAAAACTTAAGAACCTCTGACTCCCATCTGTCTGGCTATGGCTTATAACTGCTTACACAGCCAATCAGAGTTTGCTATGACGTTTGCTGCTTCGAAGCGATTCAATGCATAAGTTAACGTGATTCATTGAATATTTAATTAGTAATTAATCTTTCTAAAATGTAATCGGAAAATTTATACCATGGAGCACCACAAATTCATATGAAATCAGCTCCAAATACCCCGGCACCAAAACCACTGTTGCCCTGTGTTATAATCCTCTCATCAGAACTAGATTGCACAATAAGAGTAATAATAGTATTAAAAAACACGTGTTGTTATAATGATCCGTAATATTTGCTGTAAATCAGATACAGGTAGCCTTCCTATAGCACGGCATCTTACAACACGGTTTCGCTCTAACACGATAAAAAAATTGCGAAAAACTTTATACAACACTGTACTTCTATAGCCCTAGATAACATGATTTTTGTTTTACACATTTAAAAACTAAATTACTTTAAAATAATGACAGGAAGGAATAATGAACTATAGTGACTTTACATGAAAGTGTATAAACAAATTATAATTTATTCATTTATAACTCTATAAAATTACAAGAAGGCCCAAGCTTAGCTGAAAATCTTGAATTATTTTTCCTGAATGCAGACTCTTTCGCTGAAAAAAGTCGAAAATTCAAAAGGGAGCTGGGAAAATTGTCTTATCTCCATACCGTGAATCTACAATGACCTTGTAAGAACCAGCAAATAAACCAAAATTACAGATTTTTTAAAGAGGATAGAAGGTGCAAAAATCTAAATGAAAAAAAAGGTTCTGAAAGTGAAGGTGATATCGTTCAATAGAAAAACGTTCTCGTTTGATTGTACTGGGCAGTGATGAGGAAGAAATTTACTAAATTAAGGTCGCATTAAATGAAAATATTTCTTTGTTTCTTTTCGTTTTGTGTTATACATACATTTATACGTATTTTTAATAAAAATTAAGTTTCCTATATGGAATTTTTAAAAAAATGTTTATTTTTAATAAGTTTTCAGAACGTAACCCCCCCTTTTTTAAACTGTCTCTGGGTCTCATATAACACGGTTTCACACAACACGGCATTTTCTAGGAACCTATCTACCGTGATATAGGAGGGTTACTTGTATTATATACCTGTATTACCTGTATTATTTAGGAGGGTTACCTGTATTGTTACCTGTTTAATATAATAATCTATGTTGAAATTCAAATGCATATCAAGAAATTGCACTGATGTTAATGATATTAGGTTGCTCCCAGCTTTCGTCACTAAATATGTTTCATGAAAACTATATTGTGATTCTATGAAAAAAAAGTTGTGCTTAGCATTAGGAAGGGTGTTTGTAAATAAACAGTGCATATTGAGCAATTTGAAAGGAATTTGGAACAGAAACGCTTCTCTTGTGAACCGCAGTCGTCATTTATGAGTTTGATATCTTGGCAGCAGGAAATGAAACTCTCTTTTCACTTTACATTTCGTATCCGTGCTTTACCCTTTTATTGCACGTACTTGTATTTAAGTCATCAAACTTTTACGCCCACGTTCAGATTTTGATTCTGAGTTCTTAATTTTGACTTTAGAAAACTATCCTCGTACTTTAAATAAACTTTTTCAATCGGAAAAGGTGACATAAGGAGCATTTGGAGCAAATAGTAGTTATTGGTTGGTCAAAGAAAATTTCGCTATTGCATTTGCTTTCCTTTTCCAAATTTATAAAAATTTAATGGACATACTTGGTAAATGTTAGTTATAGAATCAGCTACACTTAAATAAATGGTATTTCTTTTAAGCAAAATAATATATGGTCAAAATAAGAAAATAAATGAGAATGGGACTTTGCAATTATAAGCCAATATATATATATATATATTAATTACATAGACATATATTATAATAAATGTAAGTATAACAAATATTGCTCTTCGTTTTTCTATGGTGAATCTTTTCACTTTTTAAAGAAAAAGTTATTCATATAACATAAAAATAAAATTTATAAAATCTCTCATCACAATAACTATTTTTTCTGTTCAAAAGAAGAAATTATTTTGAATAAAGAGTAATTATTAAATTTTTTTTATCCTGGAAAAAAAATAGAAAATTAAGTGCATTGACAGAAAAAAAATTCGCCTAATTTGAAACACAAAAATTTAGTTGTAAAAAAATTTCTTCAAGTTAATAATGCTTTTATTTTTGGGATATCTTTCCCAATTCTACTTTTCCTTTATGATATCGAAAATTGTATCTTTAAAGCACACAGGCTTGTTAAATTTCCGTTACATCGTTATTTATTTCTTTTCAAAATTGTTATTAAATGAATTTCAGAAATTCATTTGTAATTTGCGCAAATATATTGTAACATAAATATAATCAGCATTCTTCAGTCTTAAATTTGACTGTCCAGTTTTATACCGTATTAACTAAAATGCGATGACACAAAATATTTTCTTAGTAGCAAAACTGCTATCCTTGAAACGAATAACATAAATGACTCTCTAAACCTAATTTGACCCAAAATTGATCATTACCTGTATTTCATTTCTTTTAAATATATTTTTACGCTACTAAGAATTTTTCAATTTTTTTCACAAATTTTATCGATGTGATTCCCTGTTCATTGAGGGTCTCTCCATCCCAAAGCCATACTCATCAATTTTTCTTGTCATTTAAATGAAAAGCTATTGAAGAAAATTCAATTCTTCAGAAGTATTAATAATACTACATGAATAAAAAAGATAAATGGGAGGGGCTACACGAAGAAATTATTTGAGCAAATTTGAACATGATTTGTAAGTTTCTGATACTCATAACTGTCAAATTTGATATTAAATTATAATGTATGATATGTCTATTTAGGACCAGTGATATTCGAGGATACAAAAATACAGGTCAGAAGTATTTTCATTGTGAATAAATGGCATTTTTTATGCAAAATGAATAATGGTTGCTGCACGGAAAACTTGGATCTTTTCTTTGTGGTTTGAGATCGATAGAAAAACTGAGCAAATCATTAAAAAGGAAGAATATTTCTTGAACTACTGTCATGTTCTCAAAATACGGAAGAGAGAAAGAATATAACCAAAATTTCATAGGGAAAAGAGATTATGTCAACGCTTGACATAACTTGTACTCCTCTAAGGTGTATCCAAAAGAGCTATTTTATGTTACTAGATATCAGTTTCATACATTAAAAATATCTTTGGAAAAAAGAAATGATTTCCAAAGAAAGACACATTTTTATTCTATTCGTAATAAAATACGAATGTGCTAATGACCCAGGACAATTCTTCTTTCTTTCATTAATAAATTTAGAAAGGTATTTCAAAATTATAATTTGTTTATCGATATGAAAGAACCAACTGCGTTGACTGTAACACATGCACTGTTATAAATGAAAAACGCTTGACACTTTCAAAAATGCAGAGAAAAAATATTTTAGTATCTCTAGACATAACGGCAGTTATTGCTTTTCAGCTTTTGTAAGTAACATGTATTATATCAGTGCATGCATTTTAAAGTAGTTTGGAATATTTATCTCCGAGAAGAGGTTAAAAAAATTTTGTTTACCGTTTTTGTTTCTGAAATTCAATCGCCAGTCAAAGGCTTAAAAGTCATCGTCAATGAACACGAGGAGCTGGGAGGACTCATGCCAAGAATTCAAATCCCAATAGATGCAATGGAATGTGATAAGGTTTTTGAGAATTTCTTTGAAAGAAACATAGGTGCGATATGCTGCACCTTATAGACATTTTCAATGACCAGCATTCCTATGCCATCGTTTTAAAATGCACAATAGAAAAAAAAATCAGAAAGGAGAACTAATTAATACATTTCTGTATGAGATCGGAGAGCATTAGGCGCGATTGCCATTTTGGTACAGTTTGAAATGAATTGCCATTCTCACTTCTAGCTTAGGTAGCTGAGTGTTATTCCTCAAGTTTCATGGAAGTAATGGTACTCCTCTGGTTAGACTGATCATCTTCTGGTGTGTTGTCTAATTCCAAATGAATGGGGACAGTAACAAATAATTTTATTTACTCTAACTAGAATATTTAGCAGTGGACCCTCCTTTGATTACGTTTTAATTTACGAAATAAAAACTCCTATGAAAGATAAAATATACGGTACAAGTGTCCTCAATTTTAAACAAACTGTTTCATAACACTGATGTTCAATGTCCAAAACAACGTTGTAAGTAATTAGTACCTGATGAAAATATCTTATGTATGGTCTTAAGAGAACGTACTTTTGGTGATAAAACTTGTCAGAACATTTAAAATACGCAGAAAAGTGGATTTCTGTGATCGTTATGATCGTTATGATTTCCCTCACATTCATCAAACTGGTTGTTCTCTGATTTCACGAAGTGTTATTGATTGCATCTGAAATATTTATGATGGCAGTTTAAAGAATGAGAGCAAAAACAGCAACAAAAGCACATGAACTATTGAAAGAAATAACGAAATATTTTTAAAAAATCCAATATGTACACTTGATTATAATGAGACTTAACCGAGGTTTCCAAGGCAATCAAATTTTTCGAATCAGGAGAACAAAATCAGTGCTACTATCTGTAAACACAGTAAGCAAATTTAAGTCACGTAGATAACAATAAATTTTACTTATAAGCCGTTCTGTGTTTTTCACTAAATGTTTTGGATCTATTCGCGCTCAAATTGAGGTTTCTTTGTCTCGAGTGGGAAATTTTACATTATGCATTGCTTAGCAGTTCTACAATGCCGATTACTGTTAAACGCCATTCGCACATCAGTTACACCTCGCGCAATAAATGTAGTTTTCCTAGTCCATTTATGCGAGATGAAACAGAGCGTTTTGTTATCCACAGTTTCACGCAGCTTAGTACTTATTCAAGTCTAATGTTATACCTTAAAAAGTTAAAATTTACTGATGAATGCGAAACTTTAAACTTATTTATGTTATTTCTTTGTCAGATTCTATACATTTAAGATCTTGCAAAACATATGCTAGAATAGCATAATTACAAAATGATATCATGGGAGATGGCTTTGTGATTATAAAATTCTTTTATATATTTAAAAAAAGGAATAACAGAATATAAAGTATTACATAACGGTTGTAACCTCATTAAAAAATTGCCCAGAATGTCACAAAAAACAAGAAAGCTAAAATACTAATTTATATTGACAGTATTTTGTATTTTTCATAAGAATTCCATGATTAAAATACTTTAGAACTGATTTGAGCTGGAAACGAGTAATCTTAAAGTTGGTGCGTCTTCATTAAGATTTAACGCAACTACTTTAATTTTGATACCGTTTGTTTGTGAATGGTATCAGAGCGGAACAATGGAATCGCGCAAATGCTAAAGAGTAGCAGTTTGGTATTCTAACTTAAGATAAAAGTACAAATCAGAAAACTTCAGTCACATTGTATCCCAAGAAAAAGGAATTGCGAATTCCTGCAACAGTTCGTGCTGAATGCAATATCCTTGCTGATTGGGATTTCGATTTGAGAGAATTTTAATTTCAATAAAAATTCAGTCATCAGTTTGAATTACAATGTTACTGAATAGAAATAAAGTATATTATTACCTATTAGGGAAAATAAATCCTTTTCTTTTCATTTTAAAATGACATTTAATTTGATACCCCTATAGCATTTTTGCCATTTTGAGAATTAATTACCTAGTAGAAAACTGTGAAAATAATTGAAGAAAAGCTGTTTCTAAAATCTGTTTAAAGGCAAAACTTTTCCTTGATTTGGATAATAAAATTCGTTTGATCCCCAGCTTCTGTAATGAAAAGGATTATCCTCTCGACAAGACTGCTTTTCATTTATGGGATCAATTTAAAACTACAGCATATTTTAATGCTTTATCACTATTTCTCTCATTTCCCCCCCATTCGTCAAAAACGATTTAGTTTGGGAAAATTAACCTTCTCATGCGCGCTTCGATGAATCCTAACAACAAGATATGTCACATTCCTTTTAAGTAAACCTTTAATATTATATTAAATGTGTAACATAAGTAAATTATAATTTGGGATGCTTATAATCATTTTTAGCAATCCTGTATAGGTAAAAATATAGAAATAAAGTAGTACCTTTCCATTTTGTAATAAAGACCTTTAACATCCAGCATGATATCCAATAAAATCTTCTGGTGTTGAGAAGTTTTAATTTTGAGAAGCTGAATGTATAAAATTGGATTAATATTATGAAGGTATGACATTTGTAAGCGACATAATTTTCCTTTTAACTATTTAATTGGTAATTTTACTACATGTATTCCCCCTTTCTCGCGTATATAAATATTAATATGCTTTTTCCGTCGGGGAAATTATAATTTTTTAATAGTCAAACTGGCAAATAAGATTAGGCCCATTAATTAAAGAAACCATCTTTGTCTAGATTATGTCTTGAGGGCATTGAGTGGTGATGCGGACTCCTGTATTCCCACTTGATTATGATGCAGACATTTCTGACATGTATAGGCACAGAACAAAGATAGATGTTTTCTACTAATAGATGTTTTCTAGCATAAAATCTTACCAGGGAATCCCTCTTAATAGTCACCCGAAGTAGCAGAAATTTCCATGGTTTAAATTCTGTTACAGTTGTTTTACACTGAAAGGAAATTACCCATATAATTTCACTGCACAAAATAATACATAAAGAAGAAACAATTGATAGAATTTTTAGTACAATCAGAGTTATATATTTTAGATCGATTAGTAAAAGATTCTGCGAGAATAAGCAAGATAACATCATTGACATAAAAGTCGGTAATGTATGTATGTTAAAACACACATCATTTTACCTTTCAATTCAGCACTCCAAAACAGTCCACTGTTGACTTGGTAAAAAGCAACTTATTCCCCAAATTTTCTCACCTTGTTTCGGTTAGTAAAGAAAATATGACTGTCTCTCTGGATTATCTTCTTTTCTAAGCTACCTAATTCAACGTACTCATTTCTAATTTGGTTATGACTTTTTAAATTTTTAAGAAAATATTTAAGGGAAAATTTTCTAGAACTTAAACATATGAAAATACCTGTCACAAGATACACTGCTGGCCACTGTAAATGCAACAACCTGAAGGAAACATGCAAATAACATGAAATTTACAACATGCATTAGCGGAGGTGAGATATGCAAATGATTAGAATTTCAGCGCAGACGCACATCACGCGCGCCTGTGGCGCCACTTCAAAGCGCTATTTAAGGCTTGGAGATTTCGACGATTTCAAGTTCGGCAATTGTGTTTTTCTTGTGGTTTTTTCAAAAAACGATCAATTATGCCTCGTCGAAAACAGCGATCATCCTTTGATCAAGTATCCGAGTTCGACAGAGGAAGGATAGTGGCCTACCGAGATTGTGGATTATCTTTCAGGGAAATCGGTAGTCGTGTTGGACGAAACCAAACAACTGTAATGCGGATATGTGATCGTTGGATGCAGGAGGGTACGACGGACCGGCGTGTTCGATCGCATCCACCTCAGCGCACCACTTCACGTGATGACAGGCAAATTGTGCGCATGGCAATGACGGATCGCTCAGTCACATCACGAACCATAGCACAGCACATGCATCTGTAACGCATCATTCAGTGTCTGCGCGTACCATTCAACGCCGTTTACAGCAGAGTGGTCTGTCCGCAAGACGTCCATTGCTTTGTCTACCCTTGACGCAGAACCACAGACGTCTCCGCCGCCAATGGTGCGATGACAGAAGGATGTGTACGGCAGAATGGAATAAAATTGTCTTTACTGACGAATCACTCTTCTGTCTGCAACACCACGATGGTCGCATTCGAGTCTGGAGACACCGTGAAGAGAGGATGCTGAACAGCTGCGTTATGCACCACCACACTGGTCCTGCACCGGGTATTATGGTATGGGGCGGTATTGGATATCACTCTCGCACACCTCTAGCACGCATTGCCGGTACTTTAAACAGCCAGCTCTACATCTCCGAGGTGTTGGAGCCAGTTGTCCTTCCTTACCTTCAGGGCTTGCCCACAGCCATATTTCAACAGGATAATGCGCGACCACACGTGGCACGCATTGTCCAACGGTTCTTCGTCAATCGCCAGATTGAATTGCTTCTCTGGCCGCCTCGCTCTCCGGATCTTTCGCCGATAGAAAACATGTGGTCCATGGTTGCTCTACGATTGACCCAGATTCCATCCCCAGCTGCCACAGCAGATCAACTTTGGCAACGTGTGGAAGCTGCTTGGTCTGCTGTACCCCAAGAACTCATTCAAAGTCTCTTTGAATCAATGCCAGGCGTGTGGAAGCGGTGATCTCCAACAATGGCGGCTACTCTGGATACTGAATTTGGCAGGAACCACACTTCACAGAAGTCTATAAATTTACTCATTTGATACTTGGTCAACATGTTATCTACAAAATAAATTTTGTTGTGATATCTCTTGTCTTTCTTGGTGTTGCAATTTGGGTGGCCAGCAGTGTATTAAAAATTTAAAGAATTATTTATCAGGTCAATTGTTAAAGGAAATTTACATACATCCTGACAAATACTATCTCAAGCAAATAAATGTACCCAGACTTCTTTTTTAGACATTACTGTAGTTAAAGAACTTTCTAAAAGTGTTAGAACAATATTTACCTCTGTTAAGCTTTATTAAAGCCCACTGAATTATAAAAGTAAGATCTGGTATTAACACTTTGTCAGTCGTCTTCTTTCTTCTTACACCAGGTTGTCACCTGAGATCTTGCATGTGGTTTGAATTCTGCAGCTTTTCTCAAATAAAGTGCCACATTTTTTCGTAATTCGAGTTTTTTTAAGTTTAATTAATTTTATTACTCGAATCTTTCTCATTTAGCGTAGTTCGCATAAGGTTGATGATAATTTGATTAATGGTTTTCCGCACTAATTTCTCTAAACACAGATTTTTTTAACTAGAAATTAATTTGACTGTCGGTATTTTTTGTGTGGTTTTTTTGCATATTTTTTGCCTTTATCAAGAGGGATGCATGTATGTATTCACATATCAACAAGTAAATTAGAATTTAAACCTTTATTTTGAATATAAACCCATGTTGGGTGTAAATGACGCATTCATTTTGAATTAATGAAAGAGTGTTGTTTGCGACTGATATAAAGTCATGTAAATGACTAGAATTTCTAAACTGTTAGTCCTTTAAATGACTGTAGGATCAATTTATCTGTTATGAATTCGTTTAAATTACTAAACGATGTTTAGTACACCTATTATATTCATATTAATTCAAATTAATATCGGAAATTCTAAGGGAATTACTACATGTTGAATAGCATATGGTAAGAGCGGAATGTAGATTCAAACTATCGATTACCAGGATACACCAAGTCAAATGTCACTCAGTGACAATGCCATCACGCATCATATGGTACCATGTCAATTTAAAGAGTCCAGAAGACATATGCCTATTTCATATGGCTAAGTTCGGCTATATTTGTAAGCACAGTTTTTACGTGAATCCTCTCTACACTCTCTAGCTGTAGATCCTGAAATCATATATATGCTCAATAAATTCAGAGAAAATAGTATAAATAATGACCTGATTCAGATAAATAAGATGAACACATTTCTAATATGCATTCAGATTTTAACATTGTATTTCTGGTCATTATGTGAGAAATAGATTAGAAAAAGCAGTAGCTAAACGAACACAGATTTAGAAGTTTGATACTCGGTTAATTACATTTGACTGTTCTCATAAAAAAACAACGTAAAATGTACTATTGTTTGTATAGTAAAATATTAAGCCTGTAATATTAGTAATGCAATGCACTAGGCCTAATTATTGTGTCTATAGTAAAATATTAGGAAAATTAAAGGCATCGCCTACAATAAAGAATATATAAAAGAATTTGATTTGACGCAAAAACCTTTCATATCTCAATTATAGTAACGTCGTAGGTTTAGACCTGTCATACTCACCCCTTTTTTCTTTCGGGCCACACTCATATGTTTGCTATACCTCACAATAAAACAATGCAAAAAATAAAACTCAATACCTAGGCGTATTCAAACGTTTATTTAAAAACTAGCTGAAAACCCGCACTTCGCTACGAAGTACATTCAAATTAAATACAACGGTCAATGTATGCAATTGATGCCAATATATATATATATATATATATATATATATATATATATATATATATAATAAATACGACGATCAATGTATACAAATGATGCAAAGAAAACAAAAAAAATATATTTATAATATACTAAAGAATATAGTACAGTTAACATAGTACAGTTTGAGGAACATACCTTTTACTGTATTTTAATTTTTCTTGGATAATGTCCAATCGTCTGCGCATTGGGAAAAAAATATTTTTTTTGTTTATTTCGTTGTTAGGCACGTGACGATAAATTTATTTAAAGTACCAGAAAAAGAAATCACGTGATCAGCATTTAATAAATTAAATTCTAAAAATTAATCTTTAAAAATTCACTAAAAATCAGAAAATGGAGGTAAAGATTGGAAAAAGATTTCATTTTAAAGGAATTTTTTATGATATTTCTCGTGATATAAATTTTATAACCCTGAAATTATTATTTTAAATGCAAACTTAAAAAAAGTTACTAAACAGCTTAAAAATTTAATTTTTAAAAAATCTAAGAAGAATTTTTCAAACATCTTTCTTAGTGCACCCCTACACTATAAGAACAATCGCCATGCAAAATTTCAGCTCTTTAGGTCCAGCAGTTTGGTATGTACGTTGTATGTCATTCACTTACGGAACTGTTTTATATACTGTATATAGATGTGTAAGGTATACACAAGATTCGATTCACAAGAATCGAACTTTTGAGTGAATTAAAGAAGCTGCTTCAGATATGCTAATTTTGGCATACGCGCTTAGTATAAATACCACGCAGCGTCATTAATGAAAAAAGGAAAAGGGAGTTGTTGTTAAGGTTGAAAAGGTGTTATCCTGCGCTAGTGCTTTACGGGCCAGAAGTTTACGTGGCAGTACTGCTGGTTTGACTTACTGTTCGTGAGTATAAAAATATATTGTTCTTGAAAGCTGTATTTACATTCCGTACAAGTAGTACGTATGCTTATTGCTGTAAAAGCCAATTATATGTGCAGCGAATTCAATAAACATTATTTCATGTATAAACTGTGTTTGTATATAATTCAAATAGAGTGCCACTTCAAATTATATACACCCAAGTCTGGGTAGAAGTGAGCATAGAATCTCTATACTGGCGCCCGAAAAATATATATACCCTGGTAGTTAGCGTTAAATTTGTAACGAAGAACATAATTGAAATTAAAAACTGTGTACTGTGTACGTATATTGATAAAATTGTTGCAAGTACTTATATACTATTTAAAAAATGAGTGTTGTAGAACAAAATCCTGCTGGAAATTTTCCTCGGGTAATTATGGTTCAGCAAATTGCGCCATTCGAAGCCACCTTCAATGGCGGCCCCTCAAGCCAATTCCTAAAGAAAATTGAGCATTACTTTCAGCAACAATGCACCCCAGAGGGGGATAAACTTAAAATTGCTCTAGCCGCTTTAAGAGGTAGTGCATATCAGTGGTACACGTGTATGAAAAGCAGTAATCTGATTTTTGACTATTTGTCATTCAAGCAACAGTTTCTTAGTGTTTTTCCAAAGACCTTTAATCAAAGTGAAATTGAAGCGGAAATTTATTCGCTAAGGCAACGTGAAGGTCAGTCTGCATTAGATTTTGCTATGGAAAAGATTTCCAAGTGTGAGGAATATTTAGAGGGAATGACGGAAGCGATAATCTTAAAAATAGTTATCCAACGTTTGAAGCCAAGTGTTCAAGATTTTTTAGATAATCAAACAATTACAAGCAAGGTTACCCTCCTTCAAGCTTTAGCTAAATATGACAATAGACATTTCTTCGCTACCCCTCACCGTCATTCAGGTACGAGAAGTTTTATACAACCGCGCCAAAATTTTTCGCGAGTTTCAAACCAGCAGCGTAAGCAGTACCGCAGGCAAAATAATAGAAGCGCACGGCGTTATAATGAAATTAGTGCACTTAAAGAAAATATGCAAGCACCTTACTTGCACTGGCAAGTTGATTCACATGATATGGTTCAACCTGTTGAAACTGTGTGGTCAAATGTATTATTTTGTCCGAGTAGTAATCATTATTTTGAGAATAGTGAAAGTCAGGGTATTTTTGTGGCTTATAAAGAAAGTGAGTCTAGCTGGAATAATGAGGTAATTCCAGTACAAATTTCTGAAAATAGGGCCGATACTAATGCTAGTGGTTTAGAAAATAAATCATCTGACACTTCTATTAATGCTATACCTGATATTATTAATGCTATACCTGATATTATTGATGCTATACCTGATATTTTAGATGATATTCACACATCTGTTAATGAAGGAAATGTAGTAGATGACGAAGTATGCGTTACGGAAGTTAGTGAATACTTATTAGTTGACGACAATAAAAATTCTTTAAACGATAGTAGGAACTTGCTAGGTGATGATATTATTTCAAGTTTCCAGCCGAATGGGGATTGTGTAGGCCAGGTTGATAATATGGTTTTAAATAAAGTACATGAAAACCAGACTGAGAATCAGGATGAAAAGTTGACACAGAGTTATACTGTAGGTAGTTTAGCTGATGCTTCGGAAGTTATAGAGAAAGTTTGCAATAAAACGCACGAGTACGAAAAGCTTAATCTTCCTAAAACTGAAGCAGTGTTAAAGAATTTAAATGATAACGATTCTGATGTCGCAAGTTTCAAAGAAACTTTTTCGTCAAAAGAGGATAAAACTAAAGTTAAGGGGGATAAAAAACGTGAAAAAGCGCCTTCAGGTTCCAGCATTAAAATTGCTAATACTGAAGTAATTAAGGAGGTAAAAAAGAAGTCGTATAAGCACAAATACGAAAAGCAGAGTCAGATTGTTGAAAAAATAGAATCTGCATTAAAATCTAATACCGATACAAGCAAAAGTACGAAGAAAAGTAAAGTGTGCACTACAAAACCTCCATCTAAGGATGAACGTGGCACACATAAGGTACACAAGGTTATGAAAAGGAAGAATGACAATTTTAAAGCTCCTTTGCATAAGTACAGGGAACGCAAGATATCAGCCGCCCAGCAAGGTTGGCCTCCTCCCAAGAGACCTCCTGTCCATCGTCAAGCCGGACCAGCGCCTCAGGACCTACGACCTGCTGCACGAAGGATGCCCACACGGTCAACGAACCCCTTTACTAGGACTGCGACCATCAAGAGAGGTTCAGCGGATTGGACAAACTGGTGCAGTGAAGTTGCTGCATTCATGAGGAACAAGTCTTGTATCAACTTTCTTATTCTAACTCCCACCCTTTAATAAAATCGAACCAAATTGGTTTGAAGTTCCCCATTGTATATACTGTGTAAACATTTTGAGGGGAAGGAGTGAGCCACTGAAAAAAAAAAAAACGGCATACTATTGTTTTATAAATTTTTGAAGGGGACATGTAGTGAAAAAAAATACATACTAACTACAGATAACAAACAACTAACATACTAACTTCGCAAATCATAACACATGTACATTATAAATTGGGGGAGAGCAGATACAGTCAAGAAATGTCATGCTGTGCAATTGTGTTGTCACTTTTAATTAAAATAGATATTTTAGGGCGCAGTTGGCCAGCCCAGTATCCGCAACTCTGCAAATCCACTGTGTAATGGTGTCACCTGGACCCTTCGGGGTTAGTTTTGTAAAATGGTAGTGGCGTTTTTCCCCCACACAACGTGTGGAAGGTTTTTTGGCTTTGCCACCCATTATGTAAAAAGTCAGACCAGCACGCGTTTTCAATTAGTTAACTGAAGCCGTTCAGACCTCAGTTACCTAATTTTTTTTTTCGAGGGAGGCCAGTGTAAGGTATACACAAGATTCGATTCACAAGAATCGAACTTTTGAGTGAATTAAAGAAGCTGCTTCAGATATGCTAATTTTGGCATACGCGCTTAGTATAAATACCACGCAGCGTCATTAATGAAAAAAGGAAAAGGGAGTTGTTGTTAAGGTTGAAAAGGTGTTATCCTGCGCTAGTGCTTTACGGGCCAGAAGTTTACGTGGCAGTACTGCTGGTTTGACTTACTGTTCGTGAGTATAAAAATATATTGTTCTTGAAAGCTGTATTTACATTCCGTACAAGTAGTACGTATGCTTATTGCTGTAAAAGCCAATTATATGTGCAGCGAATTCAATAAACATTATTTCATGTATAAACTGTGTTTGTATATAATTCAAATAGAGTGCCACTTCAAATTATATACACCCAAGTCTGGGTAGAAGTGAGCATAGAATCTCTATAGATGAGTGTGATTTTTTTATGCTGAGACAAATTTTTCACTAATATAGATAAATCAGTTTTCTACTTGCTGTATGCTATTCTCAGTACGTCATCATGGGGAGAATCAGTAAGCTGATTTCTACGTACGTTCTTCGCATATAGAATTGGATGATTCGCAAAGATACGTTCATGCGAACAACGTGACTAGCATTTTTGTACAGTTTGTATTTTTCAAGGCCAATTTCTAATTTCCAAAATTATGTTGACAAAAACACCTGCCTCATAATGAGTTTGAGTGTCTCGAGCCTCACATAAAAGCCTGGTGGGCCGCGGTTTGATTATCCCTGGTTTAGATCAGCATGTAAATTAGTCCAAAACTCCCGTTCCTCCCCCATATATACACTCAACAGCCAAAACATTATGACCACCCCTACATTTTGCAATGAATTCGCCTGGATGACGTGGAAGGCACGTGATCAGGTGGAAGTGGTATTTAACTGCTGCTGGAGAGTCTGAAGAATCATTCTTTCACTTACTTCTGTGTGTGATGGGAAAGGCTGCGGATCTAAGCGACTTCGATAGAGGGCAGATTGTAATGGCTCGATGGCTCGGAACAAGTATTTCCGAAACTGCACGACTCGTGGGTTGTTCGCGACCTACAGTTGTTAGTACTTATGCAAAGTGGATGAACGGTGAAACCAGCAGTAGACGACATGGTGTTGGACGTCCACACGCTATCAAAAAAAAGGTCGTCGGAGACTGTCTCGCATGGAGAAGCAAAACCGAAGCCAGACAGTGGCTCAGCTGATAGCCCAATACAATGCAGGGCCAAGTAGAATAGTATCGCAGCACACTGTTCAGCGGACACTGTTGGATATGGGGCTACGCAGCAAACGCCCCACTCGTGTGCCTTTGTTGACCAAGCGTCATCGCCAACTGCGCCTGCGCTGGGCCCGGGAACATCGCGACTGGTCCATGGATCAGTGGGAGAGAGTTGCCTGGTCAGATGAATCACTTTTTGTCATTCATCACGCCGATGGCCGTGTCAGGATACGCCGTCTTCCAGGCGAACTGTTGCTCCCTCAATGTACAGTAGGTCATACACAGGCCGGTGGTGGCGGTATTATGCTTTGGGGGACGTTCTCTTGGGCGTCTCTGGGACCCGCGGTTGTGGTAGAGCAGACCATGAATGGTACAGGGTATCTGAACATCATTGCGGACCAGTTGCACCCTTACATGGCCTCTGTTTTTCCAGCTGGAAATGGGATGTTCCAACAGGACAACGCCCTGTGTCACAAGGCTAAAATTGTGTTGGAGTGGTTCCAGGAACATGATGCTGAATTCCAGTTAATGTCCTGGCCGCCTAACTCACCGGATCTCAATCCGATAGAACACATTTGGGATGTCATGGGACGGCAGCTCAGAGTTCAAAGACCACCAATTCGCAATATCTCGGATTTGCGTGACCGTTGCTTAAACATCTGGTACAATCTGTCTCCTGCCATCTACCAAGGACTTGTGGCATCCATGCCAAGGCGGGTTGAAGCTGTGTTGCGCGCCAAAGGTGGGCCAACTCGTTATTGACAGGTAGTCATAATGTTTTGGCTCTTGAGCTTATATATATATATATATATATATATATATATATATATGTCACGACTCTATCGCCGCACACCCATCTAAAACACTCTACTTACTCTAAATGCAGTCATCAAACAGTAGGCCGGTGGAAGAACTAATACTGAATTAACTTTTAAACACCTCTTTATCAATTAACATTAATCAAATACCCAATTAATCCAGGTAAATCGCCATTTTCCATCATCTCACAGCCCACGCGACAGACGCGCGTCTTGACTCTATGAAAGATTTCCCCGAACTGCGTAATTTCTTTCTCTTCCGTTATATAAGTCACATAGGCGTAGACCCTCTTCTAGAGCCCCCCCCCCCCCTCTGCTCGAACATCCGATGGTTATGTAAGATACGCGCGTGTGCGAGCGAATGACCCTACACTTTTCGCTGTGAAGGACAGTCACTTCCCGACTTGAGATTACACCAGGACTTCAATAGAAAAATTACCGTTTAACGCTCACTAATATAATTAAATATAGCTTATGCTTCTATCATCACAATTTCCCCCCCCCCTTCCCGAAATGAGGCTCGGATGTAGGAATGGCCAGTTCCCACAGGCGAGACCCAAAAATGGTCACTAAAATTTAAATTCAAAACCTGAATATTTACTAGCTAAAAATTTTAATCCTAACCTAAAATTAAATTCAAACTCAACTGATTGTTACTTGAAAAGGATGCTGAATAGGGCTGCAGTCCCTAATCAACAAAATTTAATGAAAACCTAAATGAATGAAACTATTCCTACATGCGCTTAGCTGGATCGAATTGAGGTATGGTTACAGGATACATAAGTCTCCATTTGAGACAGAACTTCACATAAAAGAACACTAAACATTACTTTTTATCTGTGCACAAAACCAAAAAGAAGTACTAAATCACTAGAATATAACAGTTCTCAATATCACAATAACACTAAAAGCTAAAAATGAAAATGTTAAAAATCACTCAATAGAATTAAGGATATACAATTAATGAGATTATGAAAATGTTTGAGATAAACAGTAAATTGTATCTTAAAAAGTATGGAATCAAAATTAATCATCCTTAAAATTTCTTTACAATCTTCCAAACAACTTCCTTTCTTTCTCTTTATTATTCATGTACTTTTCATAATCAATCAATAATCAACTTAAAAGTCTAACCAATATGTGAATCGAAGGAAACATGTAAAATTGCTTATGCTTGTTCAAAACTTAAATCCTTCACTGATTTGTTAATATATGTTTACTTACTCATATTTTGATCAATATTGCTTATACAATCCTACCATTGCAAAAATTAAAACATATCAAAATCCCTCACTCCTTATCAATAAGAAAAACAATACTACTATGATTTCCATACCTTATTTTTAAAAAAAATCACATTTATCAATATAATTTTTATCACTACATAAAAACACTCAAAATATATGTTATTAAAACGTCAATCAAAATAAAACACTTCAAAAATCAAAATATTAAAACACAAAAATCACATAATAAAAAAAAAGAAAAAAAGAATGGACCATTCTAAATTTGGTCATCGATGATACCAGCTCTGAAGAATCTGCAGAATTTTTCTTTTTCTTTTACCAATGCTTAAAATCTGATAGTCTACTTTGTTCCCCCCCCCCCCCCTCAAAAACAACAAAAAGCTCGATTACATATTTTAGTTTCATAGAATAACAATATTAAAAATTTTCCCAGTGTCAAGTATTAATTAATCGAAAACATGAAATAAGTCTATCAAAACTCTCAATATTTCAATCAAAATCCTACATATAAACAGCAAAATTTTTATTCAGTAGTGCAAAACTCCACTGAAATTATAATATTTAATGCAAGCCAATTGGGAAGTGCCGTCAGAAAAAGTTAAGTGCCCAAATCCATAGTTGTACCAAAGTGGTTCCTGCTCTTCAGTGAAACCTGGGTGGGTATCATCAGTATAAAGTATGGGTTTATTGCTCCCGAAATTTAACTGAATTTAGTTTAGACTCTGACGCCACCTCCAACTAACATTCTACTTTATACATCAAAACAAGCTAGCTATTAAGAACTTCAAAAATCATAGACCCATCTCAGTTACAATAATTAAATCATAAATTTTTAGCTTACCTTAAGGAACTTTAACATTTTTTTTAAATAAAAAAGCAAATTAATTAGAAAATAAAATTATCAGCAATTTTTTTTTCTTGACTTCTTTTGGTGCTCCGGATAATGTTTGATAAAAAGTAGTATCCACTTTCGATGGCCCATATCCTTCAATACCTTCATTTCTAAAATCGATGAAAAAACACTTTGAGTTATTCCTGTTTACAGATGAATAATTCCTGATGACACGTAGTTGTTCGTTACACACACAGCACTCGAAAAGCATAAACCTGCACGCCGGTTGTTCCGGGTAATGAAAATACCGATTCGTCGGTCAACTAGTTGAGTAACAACTACACAAATCACGTTTTGTCGTTGAATTCTCCGGGACATTATTATCCCCAGATGTGAAGATCGACGTTTCACATCACTCGAAGAAACTTTGAAAAATTTTTTTTTTACACATATGAAGATCGGCATCACACGGCACTATAGTGGAAAATCTTGTTGTAAGAAGACACACTGTAGCAACCAGAATCAACCACCTCACAAATGGCGGAACTCCTTTGAAGACGACGGAGAATTTACAACAAAAAGCACTCATAATGTGAAGACGGCGAAACGTAGAAAACCCAGTGGGCACACTGCAATAGCTCGACCGCATCACAAGATGGAGATAATTCTATTTGAAGACCGCGAACATCATCCATATTGAACAGCAAATGCAGAACCATGAAGATCTTTCAAGTCGAAAAAAATTTTATTTCCGATGATATTTATCTTACGAACTGATATGGCGCTGTCGCGGAGATGAGAGATGACGAAAAATGGGAAAATTAAATTTAAAATTTTAAATTCCTATTCCTAATTTTAAAAAGCAAGGAGTTTCGAGAACGCGTAGTCGAATCCTGCCGGCTCTTTGTCACGACTCTATCGCCGCATACCCACCTAAAACACTCTACTTACTCTAAATGCAGTCATCAAACAGTAGGCCGGTGGAAGAACTAGTACTGAATTAACTTTTAAACACCTCTTTATTAATTAACATTAATCAAATACCCAATTAATCCAGCTAAATCGCCATTTTCCATCATCTCACAGCCCACGCGACAGACGCGCGTCTTGACTCTATAAAAGATTTCCCCGAACTGCGTAATTTCTTTCTCTTCCGTTATATAAGTCATATAGGCGTAGACCCTCTTCTAGAGTCCCCCCCCCCCCTATGCTCGAACATCCGATGGTTATGTAAGATACGCGCGTGTGCGAGCGAATGACCCTGAACTTTTCGCTGCGAAGCACAGTCACTTCCGGACTTGGAGATTACACCAGGACTTCAATAGAAAAATTACCATTTAACGCTCACTAATATAATTTAATATAGCTTATGCTTCTATCATCACACACACACACACACACACCACACACACACACACACACACACAAACACACACACACACACACACACACACACACACACACACATATATATATATATATAAACACTATCTGGCCAAAAGTATCCGGACGTCCAGTGGTTTGGACTCGGAGAGTCCTAAGGCATATATTAATATGATGTTGGTCCTCCTTTTGCATCGTTCATAGCCTGCGGACGTCTGGGGAGACTTTCCACCAGTTTTTGATAGGTGTCTATAGGAACTGACTTCCAGGCGTCCATCACAGCTGAAGTGAGTGTTGGCAGTGAGGATGGTCGATTTGGCTGGCTACGTGATCTGCGTTCTAATTCGTCCCAAAGGTGCTCAGTGGGATTTAGATCGGGGCTCTGAGAAGGCCAGTCCAGTTTTTGAACACCCATTTCGTTAAACCATGCGTGCGCAATTCTCGATGTGTGAATGGAGCAGTTATCCTGCTGGAAGAGAAATGGGCCTTTCCCGAAATATTGCCATAGAGTTGGGAGAGCAGCATTGCCAAGAATGTCCACATACATCTCAGATTTCATGTTTCTAACCACAGTAACTAAGGAACCCAGGCCAAACCATGAAATACACCCCCACACCATGATGCTGCCACCACCAAACTTAACAGTCGGCACAATGCAGTCACGTAAGAAGCGCTCGCCAAACCCAGACGCGTCCATCGGACTACCAGATTGTAAAGCGAGATTCATCACTCCAAAGTCATTTTTCCACATGTCCACAGTCCAATGACGGTGAGCTTTGCACCATTGTAATCGCCGCTTCGCATTTTTTTTTCCCAAATGCGGATGCACTTGTGGTCAAACATTCGCCTATACTACACCGCAATTTTACTGTCCATTTTATTGTGGGGGCACCATAGAGGCGGACAGCATTACCCCCTATGAAGGGACGACACGAAAGAAGGCATGTTTCGTGGCGCGACGACAGGATTCGATCCGAGCACCCTCAGCACCGAAAACCAGCGCGCTGTACCACTGGGCTGCCACAAGCCCACTTCGCATTCTGGGGAGTGATGTTAGGCTTGCGAGCTGCTGAACGACAATGGAATCCCAGGTTTTTTAACTCTCGGCAAACAGTCCTGCTGCTAGCACTAACGCCTGATGAACTTTGGAACTCATGAGTTATTTCAATCAACGAGGACATGCGATTTTGTTTTACTGCCCTTTTCCGAGTTCTACGGCTGCGTTCACTCATTTTTTTTCGGCCTGCCACTTCATTTTTCTGAAGTTTCACTGCCTCGATGTTTCCACTTTACAATTGCATCACTCACAGGGGATTTTGGCTTCTGTAGAATGTCCGAAATTGCACGAACTGATATCCCACAAAGGTGGCATCCCACTATAATGCCACGATCAAAGTCACTAAGCTCCTTTGACTTACTCATTGTCTCACAAACGCATAAATATGAACTGACAAACCACCTGGTTACCCATCTGGTTACCCATCAAATTTCATCACCTGCCAGATCCACTTCTTTAGGGGGGTGTCCGGATACCTTTGGCCAGATAGCGTATATATATATATATATATATATATATATATTTATATTTCTGTGTGTGATTGTGCGTATCACAACATTGTAATACGATCTAGTAATCTTCACTAAGTCATACCGTCTTTAATGTTTCTAACTTCCAGTGAATGGATTATCATACAAGAAAAAATAAATGCGCTGTTGTTAAGACGGAATTTTAAAATTTGTTTCTATATTTATTCTTCAGGAAATGCCTTTGAAATTGTTAAATAAATATGCATACGTAGTTAAAATCTCATAATATTGGAATGAAACAAATAGTAATAAATAATTGTGTTTTAGTTGAGAGTTTGTTTTCCTTTCACAATTTCCACGGGAGTATCAGACAGTCAGTAATCTTTTAATAAGGGGTATAACAATTTACTTAACAAGTAATTGAACTCTACAGAATGTTGGCATGTGAATAGGAATGTCACTCCTTTATTTTCAAGCTCTGTTAATATATATGCATGATATTATATTAGTTTTTTTCATTAAAAATGTTTCCTTTTCATAACTTAACATTTTTTTATTCATGGTACACATAAATTAATATCTGTCAAAGAGTTTACCATAGCTAGTAAGGATATCCTCAGTTATATAAAATGATGTATATGACATCGAATAGTTTTCAAGTTCATTGTTTAGAAAGAATATATCACTCTCTTCTAAATGATTTCGATAGTTATTAAGAATTGCTCAATAAAAGCTTCATTAATGCTAAAAATTCTCACTTATGTTTTTTTTTCTCTTGTAAGTTGTCCAATGGATTTCAAATAAAAGTAACTAAGTTCTGCCAAATTATGCGGAAATAATACTGCCCAGCATATTTCATGGCTCGAAATACATTTCTTCCAGAGTTACTTGTTATTAAACTAATAAATAAAACGGAAATATCACAGTTTTAAAGTGAGAGGAAATAGTGGGAGAGAAAGAGAGAATTTGAGAATATTGTGGAACATTTAAACATTTGAAACGACCGAATGAATTGTTGACCTAGTTAAATTCCTTTACGATGCGTATAAGGTACAACATTCTAAATATCCGATAACAAACGCATAAAGGTTTTCAATTCCGCAACTAAAAATTTAATGAAAGTGTACCATATTTCATTTCTAATGAAATAAGTGAAACTAGAAAGTTTTAAAGAGTGGTGGGCATATAAATTTTCAAAAGAATTTTCCGTTTGAACATAATTATCACAGGAAATATATATTTCATATTTCTGAAAGGGTTGGAATTTTACTGTATATTTGGAATTGTATTTGAAAAGCTGTCCAAGTTTGGTTGGAACAGTTGATCCCGGATAAAATATATTTCACTATTCATAGAAGGGAACACATTGTAAATATCCGAGAACAAACATCTTCAATTATACAGTAGCTATAAGTATTAAAAAATTGTACGATATGCAAACAGTTCACAACATGACGTTTTAAGTAATATAATGTCGAATAAGATAAAAAAATCACCATGTAGTTTTAAAATCAAATATTCTTTGCGAGTTATAATGCAGTACTTTCAGCAACAACTTAAATGTAAGAATATTAGACTATATGTTGCTCTCTAGAAACAAATATGCAAATTAAAATACTTTTGTGCTTTTCTTAATGTACTGTCACCAAAGGCTATTTTTCAACCTATCACTTTTATTTCCGTATGCACAAACAATACATTCAGTCATTTTCTTCTCTTTAGCGATAGGATGCAGAACTCTTCAAAAACTAAATAATTGTTTCCTATAAAACTGATTACTCTCATGAAAATCTATGCTTTTTCCCTTGTTAAACTATTTACACTTTTTGTTAATTATTTTCTCGTCAGTCCTAATGCATTATTTTATTCTTATAGTACACTCATAGTCTGATTTTAAATTAACTACGCATGTTGACTGAAATATTCAGTATTTAAGATAAGAGTATAAAAGGGAATTAGAGTCGAGTTATATAACGGCAAACAACAGGAGTGCTAGAACACATACGCATTGACTGAATGTGTGGTTGTTTTGAAGAGTAAAATTAAATGGAAGTGCATTTAAAAATAGCACATCTGTTTATTTATTTTTTAAAATGCTAACTAGGAAAAGTTTTCCAATCCCTGATTTATTCGGAATTTTCTAAAAAAAATTTTACCACAAGACAGACAATTTGGTAGAATTGTAAAATAGGAAAGGTAGTGATGCTTAAAAAGTTTAAGGTAAGATGAGGAATACTACCGTCTAAAATGGCAATAAAATTAAATTTAGAGCTTTAGAGATAGAGTTCCTTTAGTCTTCAGTTCAAAGATTCAAAGGAAAGTTAGAAAATCTATTAATTTTTTCATGGCTCTAATTTTTTTCTGTCAAATGGTTGATATTGTATCACTTATGCATGAACAATTTACAGAAATAAATCATATTGTAAAAAGTATCGTTAACCCTCAACTTTCAAGAGTTTAGCTATCGTAGATTTAATTATATATGAATACACAATAAACAGTTTATTGAAGTTAATAGAACCCTTTGTAATACTAAAATTATTAAACTTTATAAAACACCCATTTAAGCAAGGTATAATTGTAAACAGTGCATGAAACGAACTTTACAGCTATTTACCGGGTGTCCCAAAATGACCCACGATTTGAAAAATGAATTCAGATAAACGGATGGTGATAAAAATGTACGGTTTGCTGCATTCTGCTTAGGTAACCGGGGAATTTATTCTCACCAATTTTCAAAATTAGTTACAAAATTCGTCAACAGATGGCGCTTCTGACTGAGAAAAACTATAAAACAATGTTTTCAAAGCAAGTAGCATACGGAAAGTGGCATGATTGGCCTCCCTATTGGCCAGATTAGACGCCATTCGATTTTCTTCTTTAGCGGTTCTTCAAAGACCAGGTGCATCGTCACAATCCACAAACTGTAGATGAACTGGAACAATACATCTCTGCTGTTTGTCAGAATATTCAAACTGAAATAATTGCACGGGCGTCTGCGAATTTTTGACCTCAGACTATGCCACGTTGTTGCTGCAAACGGTGATTATTTTGAAAACATTGTTTTATAGATTTTCCCAGTCAGCAGCGCCTTCTGTTGACGAACTTTGCAACTAATTTTGAAAATTAGTGAGAATAAATTCCCTGGTTGCCTAAGCAGAATGCAGCAAACCGTACATTTCTATCGCCTTCCGTTTTTCTTTAATTGATTTTTCAAATCGTCGGTCATTTTTGGGGCACCTGGTAAATACAGTGCATCTGAATATATACTCCAATATTCCTCGATCTCAATTCATGTGTGCGTGTGTTAGCAAAATATTTTACTCTCTAATTTTAATTTTGTTAAAATTTGAAACTTTCAAAACATCCTCTGTCGCAGGACAGTATTTTTTTTAAAACTTTATTGGTGGTTCAATAAAAGTGAACAGTATTAAGAGTTAAGGTACAGGTGCCTAGATATATATTCATGGCTTTTTTACCTTAGCTCAGATCATAAAAATCTTCAAAATGGGACAAGATGGCCGTAGCACTCCAAACCAACCAATTGACGAATATGAAGAGCCAACTGTCTATGAAAATTTTCTAGAAAAAGACTAGGATGTACATCTAAGGATCCGATTTTATGATTGTTTTGATTATGTTATTCAAAACTGCGGGAACGCAGCTAGTAAGGATGAAAAAATGTATTTCATTGATACCCTATAACGGATAGGCATAGAAAACGGATAGGCACCTAAAAACCCTAATTTTTAGTTACCAAATAAATGGAACTTCCTTAATTTTATTAATTTTTGTACACTTGTGAAAAATGCATGTCGTGCCTAATGCCCAATATGTTTTTCGTCACAGAAGAATTTTTCTGAGTTATTAAATATTTCATCTGGATGACTGATGGAAATTTGTTTTATAAAAAAGTGGTGTGTATAATATACCTAATACGTAATGCAATAAATTACTCATAAAAATCAATGTTTTACTTCGCATGCTGTGAAAAAAGGTTTTTAGAGTTAGTTTTCAGTTCATCGAGAGGAACATGATATTATCCAAATAAAACATTAAAATTTAACAGTAAAAGTTCCGACTCATTGAGTTATGTAGAAATGTAACTGTCCAATAAATCAGCAATTATTAACATTTATAGACTTATGAAAAGTTAGATGATAAGAAATGTACCGAAGAAACTAGTAATTATTGAATCAGCTGCGGAACCAATCATCACTGAATCAGAAAACCGATTTTCTTGATTAATCATTCTTTACTTGTAGCGTATTCTTATTATCATGTCTTTTCTTCTACCTTTTTTAAGTGATGAGAGCCATCAAACATTACATCGTTTAATCTTAAACTGAATTTCTTGTACCTATCTAATTATGCCGCTTCTCCACATAACTTTAAGGCATGATGTCCTTCAGCTATCATCTGAAAAGCTCAAGGGAGAAAAAAGAAAAACCATGATGGATTTTTAATGGTGACGATGGTGAAGCATTCACTGCAATGGTGATGCATTTGTGCGTCCCTCCATCCTAATTAATTGGTCGTTAAATAATTAATTAATTGTGAGTCACTATTCTGTGACGTTTTAACGAGTATCAAAGAAAGGAGAGAATACCAGCTAATGGAACTCTTCAATAATAGGTTATTTCACCACGGCAAAGCTGGATTGTTCACTGAGGTTTTCACATCAGCCAAATTTCCTGTTTATTCCCCACCATTATCTTGGTGTCGAAAAATCTTTTCTATCGGTTGAATCATGAGAAAGGAAGAACATTTTATTGGCAAAATTTCTTTAAGTCTCAGTTTAAAGAGGCTTTAGTTTCGGTTTGGGAAGAAATAGCCTGATAATTTATTTTAGAGTGATGTGATTTCTGATCACTTTAATGCTTTGAGTTCGCTGGATTTTGTAATTACCGTTTGATATAATATAATCCTTTTTTGTAATTTGGAAACTTTATTTTTTTTTTACTAAATAAAATTATTACTTAAATGAAATATATTACAACGGTCAAATCTTCTTAAATTTAAACGATATAATTGTGTAATTTATAAAAGTCAAGAAAAATACTTATAAATTTTCTTACAAAAATATTAATAGAATACATATTTCCTCGCACAATGTACGAATTTTGTCTTTCTTGCGTTTTAAAATGTGTTTTTTTATTATTTTTAACACAAAAGAAGAATATTGAACAACAATTATATCAATTAAAATTGTATTAAAAAAAGTATACAAAATATTTTTTTTTCAAATTGTACACATGATTAGATATATAAAGTTCAGATTTTTGTCGGCCCCCAAATGGCAACGCTAGGCAAGTTTAAGTTATTTACGATATTAAACTGAATGAACGTTACTAATGTATATAAGCAGTTAGTTTGACCATCTAGTCATATCTACATAAAATTTCATAATCTTTATGATTAGGATCATAAACATGCTTGGATGTAAAATAAGGGCACAATATTTTTCCATTCTTATCATGTATCTGACTTTTAAAATTTTTTTCAGAGATTGACTAAACAGGTTCTAGAAGAGAATTTTACGGCTTGTTAGACATCAGGAAATGTCAGAAGAATCTGTAGATCGACAAAAAAAAATAAATAATACAAGAAAAGATTTGTTCATAATGCATGAAATTCATATTTACGGAAGGTCGTTCGCAATTTATGGAAACGATTTTGATAGTTACGTTTTATGTATAACTGTGGTATTTTTTGCGGCGATTTGCTTCTATCTGATAGCAATGGTTATTGACAATATCTCTATCTCGAATTTTCCGCGAAAGTAAACTTTTTCTTAGTACTGTCATGTCAATTTTACCCCATTCCTTTTGGACCGTTTCTCAAAGTCCATTCAGTGTTCTTGGTTGTCGTTTTCCTAAGGCTCGTTTTAATAGACCGAAAGCGCAAAAGTCCATTGGAGAAGCGTCAGGTGATTTTACAGGTATTACATTAAATGAGATACACTTTATTCCTGTTTCTGTTCTTTCTTTGCTAAATAAGCGGCAGTTGATTTAGACATGTGACTAGAGGCTTTGTCCATAAGAAGCTCAACTTCAATGTCCTTTCCGTATAAGGCTGGAATTCCTTCTTCAAAAATTGGTTCTAAAATATTCTGATGATAGTAGAGTGAATTAATTTTGGCTTTACTTGAGACTTTTTATATTTTTAATTTGCCGTTGTAACAAAATCCTACGACTATCATGAATCCCTTTGTGAACTTTTCTGTACACCGACGAAACCATTTCGTACGGTCATTCCCGCGAGTTGAATAGTAGATTGATCTTTCTTTAAATTACAGTCACTTAAATACACCCATGCCTCATCGAGTGTTAGCACAAAATTCCATTATTCAGCAGCTTGGTGTTTTTAATATAATTTTTATAATTTTCTACAATTTGTTTTTCTTTTAGCAATATACTTTGACAAAAGGAGATGAACTTTAGGTTTAAACATCTTTTTTAACTTCAAATCTTTATGAATGACTTTACTTACAGTGCCAGAAGACATTCCTAGTTTCGTTTCAAGGGATCTTTGAGTCGGCGGATTTTCTTTTAGGATCAGAGACTTCACTTTCATGATTATTTGATTTTTTACCTGGGTTCGAACAGACTTAGAATAAGGTTTCATGGTCATGTTTTCATTTTTACTTTCAGTTAGACTTATTTTCCCTTTCAAATTTTATATATTATAAATACCTTTTTTAAAATACCATAACTTACACAGCTTTATAATTTGTTAATACGAATATTTCTCTTCGGAAAGCGCAGTTACGTAACCTTCGAGCCATCTATCACATTTAGGAGCCATTTAAAAAATAAATCTTTTATTTTACATTGCAATCAAAACAAAACGGTAGAAGACGATTATTCCGAAGTTGGCAAATTTTTATCTCAAAATGCAAACGCCAAAAATAAATTACAAAATCGATTCCATAAAGTTCGGACGACCTTCTGTATTTTTACGATTTTAATATTTATTCATAAAATGTCAATAATTTTTAAGGGTATGAACAGATGTCGTTTATATATTACCAACAATATCTTCTGAAAAGTAATTGACAAAAAATACCAGCATAACTAAAAATCATCATTGATGACAATGTAGCATTCTGACAGAGGAGGAATCGAAGTCGAGTCACAAATATTCATTATAAATATAGTTATGTGAATGCATGGTGGAAAATCACTTTTTCTCTTCAAAACAACAAGAAGGATGTAAATAACAAGAAGGATGTAAATAATTTCTACAGCGTGAGATGCAAGTAACTCCTACAGAGCGAGTATGGATCCTGTCACCTTACAGTCTATGTATGAATATCTTCAGTTTTAAGGTTTATCCAAGACTAGCTGAAAACCCGCACTTCGCTACGGGGTACATTCAATTTAAATACAACGGTCAATGTAAGCAATTAATGCCAAAAAATAAATATATATATTTATAATAAATACGACGATAAATGTATACAATTGATGTAATATATATATATATATATATATATATTTATAAAAAAATCGTAAGGGATATTTATTTTTTTTTTGATAACATCCAATCGTCTGCTGCATTAGAAAGAAAAAATTTATTTTTGTCTATTTAGTTGTTATGCACGTGACAATAAATATATTTAAAGTACCAGAAAAAGAAATCACGTGATCGGCATTTGATAAATTAAATTCTAAAAATCAATCTTTAAAAATTCACCAAAAATCAGAAAATCGAGGTAAAGGTTTGAAAAAGATTTCATTTTAAAGGAATTTTTAGGATCTTTCTCGTGATATAAATTTTATAACGCTCGAATTATTATTTTAAATGAAAACTTAAAAAAAGTTAGAAAAACAACTTAAAAATTTAATTTTAAAAAATCTAAGAAGAATTTTTCAAAAAATCTTTCTTAGTGCACCCCTACACCATAAGAAGAATCGCCATGCAAAATTTCAGCCCTTTAGGTCCAATGGTTTGGTCTGTGCGTTGTATGTCAGTGAGTCAGTGAGTCAGTCAGTTACGGAACTGCTTTATATATATAGATTTGAAAAAAAGCTTTTGATTTAGTTTTAAAGCATTGCTATTTATCTGCAAGTGACTGTCTACCGAGACCGGAAATTGAACACGGGTTAAGATCTCGAGGCTAGCGATGTAGGTATGAAAACCACAAAATTCTAATTATTTTATGCCGCGAATTGTTTTTACATGTTGAAAACTGTATAACATTAGGGATGATTATCGATTTAAATGAATTTGCTCGAGTTCTTGCTTAGAAATTATATGTATGGTAAGTAGATAGGATAAACATGTCGAGGCAAATACTAATATGTTATTTAGAAGTTGGAACTGTGTGTGACATTTAATGAATTATCTTAGACTTTGTGAGGTATTGAATCAAAATTAACTCCCTTCAGGTTTAAAAACATCCCCGTTTGAAGAAGAAGAAGAAGAAGAAGCGCGAATGCAGAAGAGCGGCGCTTTTCTACTAGATAGGAATCCCCGTGGATAACGTACACGCGCGACAGGGAAAAGGAAAACGCCACGAGACAACGTCGGACGGAAGTGAACGGCGAACGAGAAACAACTGAAGAAGTAAAGATCGCTTTGCCGTATAGCAGCCGGGCATTATCAAGCTTACCGAAGCCATTTTGAAGTTCCAGCGACCTGGTGATAAATTGAAGACAGAAAGGTTCGTGTTGCGTATGTACAAGTAGTGGCGTGGCTGGATTCTTGTGGGGTTTCCGTAATATAGCTATCGGGATTAACACGTGCGATAAATAATTCCCCCGTTGTCTACTAGCAATTGAGTACGGTATTTATGTAGTCCAACTATGTTGTAATAAATAGAGTTTAGTGAAGAAAACCTCGTCGTATCTTGTTAATGGTGAGTTCGTTGTTTTAGTATATACGTTACAACAAATTAAGGGAATGAAAACAGAGAACTTCACAACTTCAATGATAAAATTTTTAGGAAAAGCAAAAAAGAAATGCTTTTGTCCTTGCAAAAACAAAACAAGTCGCTGTTCTTCTACTCTCCATTTGATGGACTTCTTGTAAGCAACAATCCTGTTTTAGATTTTAAATTTTATGAATTATTACTGAGCTTTTTAATTTTAAGAAAAGAAGAATAACACAGTGAAAAAGTAAATATTTGTGAAAACATATTTTTACATCTTAAATTTATATTCCTTTATCTTATATTCATATATTATATTCCTTAAAACACCGCCAATTCGTTTTCTACTGGCAGTTATATATTTCAGAATTACTTTTTGAATTCAAAATATTAGCTTTTATTTATCGGTGCTTTTCAAAATTCAGCATAAAAGGAGAAAATCTAACAGAAAATCTAACAGAAATGTAAATAATGCTAAGAGTTTTAAAATTTTTTGGCTGCAAAAAATATTTTACAGTTATTTGGACATAAATGCAGCGTGATGATAAAACTTTAATACGGATTTTTGAATCTTCTATTAATTAAAGCTTTACGTCACGTTAAAGCATGTTATTTAAAAAAGTTTTAATTAGTAAAAAAGTGTCATAAAATACTAATTTTTTATTATATTTGTCATCTATTATTTCACATTTACTTTTTTGAACAAATAATTCTTTAAAGACACATTTTTTACTTGTAGATGTCTATCTAAATATTGATTGTCTAGAAAAGTTTAAATCACCAAACCTCTAGACTTTCAATATTTATGTTATGTCAATGAAGACTGCGTTGATTGAAAAAAGGGAGAAATATTTGGAGAAGTTTTGAAATTACCCTCTAAATATAGCGCAGACATTTTACTTACGGAATATGTTAAAGCTTTAAGCTTTTCTTTTTGAAAAACATTACTTTCCACAAATTTCCAGAATTCTCTTTTTTGAGGATAAAGAGACCTTTCTTTAATATTAATAAATATTGAATAGCATTTTATAAACTTATTTTCTGAATGAACATAAATAATAGAAGGCTTACAATAAGGGATTGAGATTTTATAAAATCAAGTCAGTAAATTAAATATTTACTGAATTTTAGGCGACAAGTTTTACACTCCTTTGAACTTGTTCATAATAAAATGGAAGAATGCGTCTAAGAGGGAAATAATCTAAACAAAAGTTTAAAGTAATTTTCTTTTTGCAAGATTCCATGAATTCTATGTGTGTTTGGTTCTTTTGAGTAAACAACATTAATGTGTAAAATTATGGGAGAGTAACAGCAGTATATAAAATGTACCAAAAACTTGTTTTTCCTATCATGTATATAATTTTTAAAGAAAGTTGCATGAAATAAAATTATGAAATAATGCCAGGAAAAATTCCAAAACATCCCTTATCTAGGAAAATAACAAACTCATAAAAAGTATTTTATCAATTTATTTTTAAAGTATGAGTAGTTATGGGTTTCTTGACACAAAACACGTAACAATTTTATAAATGAAAAAAACATAACCCATGATAGGGTCTAAAATTATCTCTAAAGGATTGTTGAAAATAAGTATTTTTAAGTTTTTATAATATTTTATATGGAGTTCAATAGGCCTATGGAAGACACAAACAAAGAGTATCAGCTCATCCTATGAACAGTTGTGATCTACATTTTTATTTGGTTTGATTTGTTCACTTTTGGGGAGAGAGTTCTTTTTACATAATACTTTTCCTGCCTTTGATTATTAAACCACGTTTTAGAGAATAATGACGGGGCTTTTGTGTATGGCAAGGAGAATTACATTTAAAAATATGTTAAAACAAATAGTGCAGGATTAGAGATTGTAATATTGATAACATAAGATAATAAAATTACTGCTAAGTTTAAAGCGGAGTCTTTTACGTTGCCATTGCTCATACACAATAGAATAAGTGTGTATGTATATTATCAAAATTAGATTGTTTTTAAACTAGAGTCAATAATTACTGATAGGACCTAAGGATTTCTGAAAAGGGCTTGTATATTCTCAAAATTAGTTATTCATTATTTAGAGAAGATAGTAATTAAGAGACCGCTAAAATTGTTTAGATTGTTTCAAGAGGGGATTGCTTCTAAATTAAGGGAACAAGGGACCTTCAATCTCGTTCTTCTTTAATTTTCAATATTTTACTCTATATACACCATGAGTATAATAAGTATTCTTTTCTACTACATTGAAGATTCTTAGAATCCACAAATAAGTATTTTGTGGAGGAATAAGACCTGTTTATCAAAAAATTCTTCAAAAATTCTAGAACTTTTCAAAAGGCTCCATGCGTATTCATTTTCCTCTGATATCTTCCAAATTTCTCAGAATTGTTAATTAAAGTGTTTGTCACAAAACTGTGCATAATTCTTTGAAATCACAAATATTTTTCAAATTTATAGACCATAAAATAAAGTAAAAACATAAAAAAAACATAAAAATAGCAGGCAGAACAGAAAAAATATTTAAGACTTTAGATTCAGACAAAAAAATGCACATTTATATTTATATACATCTGGTAAACGTATAATACAAAATTTAAGGATTTTAATTAATACAGAATGCGCATAGGGCATTTTGAAAAACGTTAGCATTTTTGAAAATTTTTTGAAAATCACGCAGCATTCTGCCAAAAATGCCTTATTTTGAATTTCAAGGGTTTTCAATGTAGTAAAAAAGAAAATAATTATTCTCATCTTGTATATCGAGTTAAATATTGTAAATTGAAAAATTCGAATTTGATGGTCCCTTGTCACCTTAAGGAAAATAACTGGTTATAAACCTAAAAAATTCTTAAAAATGCATTTGTAATCTAAAAATTAGATTGCTTCTAAAATTATTCCCAATATGAACGATTTAAGAACAATTTTGCTATTAATATTTTCTTTAGTATTTTATTAATAATACAAATTATAAATCAATGTAGCATCATTTTTTCCTTTTGAGGGGAATTAAAAAATGGTTTCTACAAAAGAATATATCTCAGCAGATATTTATAAGATATATTTCTGGTTAAATCTAAAAAAAAATGAAGAAAAATATTGACAAATTCCGCCATACACATGCAATAAAATTAATAACTATCATTTTCGGTAAGACCTCATCCATTTCTCTCCAGGAATAAGATTTAAGATTTGTCCGGAAAAGATTTATCAGGATATAACCTGGAGAAAGCTTATCCGAAGAATTTAGATTATTTCGATTTTGTATAAAATACTAGACTAATAAAAGGAAGAAGGAATGTGAGACTATCTAAGTAATTTCAATTTCAAATAAAATAAATCGCGGCAAAATTCTGGGACGTTAAGGAACACGCTAAAGAGAGAGTGCTAGCTGAAAAATTAAGGAAAAAGATGTCCTCTTTAAAAAACTCTTCCCGCCGAACAAAACGAAATTTATAGCGTCCCTCGTAAAATCCCGAAGAAATAAAAATTAATCGTCGTGACGAGGAAAAAGGTTTTAAGTGAAGAAAAATGCAGGACGGTAAGAAACGGGCGATATAATTTTATTGTAACAAATATGCCGATATAAAAAAATAACGAGGCATTTCTCTTTATGAAAGAAAATTTTTAGAAAGGAGAGAAAAATCACAATTTTAATTGAGAAATTGACACTTAATAGTCGAATGGATGTAGAAAAACCTAGAGGCAAATTTCATTTCAAAAGTGCGTTTCTCAAGGAAAAACTTTAATTGGGGATTTCGCTTGGAAGTAAGTAATGATTTAAATTTCATATGATTAATGTCGTTTTTCACATAAAGGGAAAATACCACCCTTTCATTTCCTTCTTCTATTTAAAGTTTTTAGCTGGAAGTTAATATTTCTCTTGTTTAGGAATTACTTTTTGGGGAATAAAGGAAATCTATTGCATAAGTACGCAAAAAAAAATACCAGATAACTGTTCCAAGATTTGAGGATACCATTAGAAAGAGTGATAACGTGTCCGTTAAAAACTTTTTTAGGACACAGTAGATTCTTGATTATTTAATTCATCCTATTCAAGTTTAAAATTTATAGTAGTTTATAATCTAATGCATAAATTAAGACCTAAAAGTATATATTACTTTAGTAGAGAATAATCAGTCTAACAGTTTACTCTTTAATAACACGTTTATGCATTTACGTGTTTAACAGATTTGATTTCACAAAGGTTTAAAGAGTTTAACTTTTTACAGTATTCAAGTGATATTTTACAGTATTTATTTAATCAGATTTAAATTAGCAGCATGTGGCTATATGGGAAGTAAAATGACTTCATTTAAATGTTATTATCTGAAGTCTGACTTCGAACTAGACCAACTGATTTAAATGCTGTTACTCTTTCTCAATGCAAAACAGTGTTTGCAGCACGAGGTAATGAATTATAAATTATTGAGGTTTCTGTAAGGAGTATGCAACATTTCATCTTTCTGAAAGTTTTTTTATCTGCTAAATTATCTTTGAAAATATACCAGTTAATTTCTAATTAGATCACTGTATACTTTAAAGATCCAAAATAATTTTTTTTACAAGTACGTGGAACACACGAGTTTTATTAGCTTATGACGATTATAGAAGATCAAAATGTTATGAATTTTGATAAACTCGTTCCCTTAAAAAAAGTCAAAATCGTGATGGTGAGACATCATATTCATGATAAAGCGTACGACCAGATAAACTTTCAAAAGGTATTGTGCTTTGCATGACAACGTGAGACCGCATGTGGCGACCCTAACGAGGGATCTTTTGAAAAAGTTTAAATGGGAAGTGTGAAATCTTGCGCCATGTGACTTCGACGTCTTTGGTCCCATGAAACAAGAACTTGCAACGCGACGATATCACTCAGATGAAGAGGTAAAAGTTGCCACCCAACAATGGTTATCTCACATTTGACGGCAATTCTTCGCAAATGGCATGGAAAAACTGGTGCCACTTCTCAACAAATTTTATAATAATGGAGGTGATTACGTCAAAAAATAGATTATGTATTATACTTTTATGTTAGAAAAACTTTGTTCTATAATTTCAACCCGGTTTTGTTTTATCCAACGAGTTCAACTAGCTTTTTGACTGGCCCTTGTATATAGAAATATATAGAATTATTGCGTAACTTCTGTTGTATTAAACAGATGTTGCTTTAAATATAATAAATTATAGTAGTTTTAATACTCTCATCCGTCATATTTAAAATATTTTATTGTACATGCAATAAAATCTATTCTTTCGTAAATGTGAATCCCCAAAATTAGTATTGTTTCATATGCATCATAATAAAAGAATATTATTGAATTTTAACTAAATATATTTATATATTACAATCTCGTTTGATGCTGATTAGCAAGGAAAGCTGTTTGCACAAAGTAAAACTTTTCACAAAACCCAAGAATACATATTGTCATTTCCTAGAGTCTAATTTCAAACAATAGAATGTAATATGAAATGAATTCAATGCTTCAAAGATTAAATTCCTGCTTGATTAAACATAAATGAATATTTTGTGAACTATTCATTTAAAATTTTGAATACTCTGCCTTTCTTTTGAAATGAGTAAAGCCACTTTGTTTAATAGGAACAACAGAAATTGGTTTCATAACAATTTTACTCAGTAACAAATTCTGTTTCCATTGGCTAAAATATTAGAAAAGTCACATCTCCCTGCAGGTTAAACAGAAGCCATTTATTTCATTTAAAACGTCAGGGAATAGAATTGTTGATATATAATTCTAAAATGAAACTGTTTCATGTTTATCTTATGTGTAGAGAAAAGTTCATATGTAACACTACGCACCACAGATCCATAAACTTCAGACTTTTAATAACATTCGTGAGAGAACAAATCTTTCACAAACTCACAATTCGAGATTTCCCTTGGGACACTATAAATTATCTATTTAACTATTGAAGACAAAAGAAGATTAACAATTCATCATATTTTACAAACAGTGGTTTCCAGAAGGATTGTCATTTATAATTAATTATCGAAGTACATGTCGAGACAAAATAATCTTGAATCGAATTCACTTTCTAGAGATCAGAGGACTAATATACCACTTTAATCTCCAATGATATAAAAATAGTTTCAGTACAATGAGAGAAATATTGTTTGGATTTTTGTTTATAGTACTTTAGAAATACTTCGTCTATATATATATATATATATATATATATATATATATACATATATATATATATATTTAACAGGGAACATATATATTAACCATGTTAAAAAAATCATTCTAAACAGGGAAAATTGAATCTTTTCATCTGTTATATCATTTTGAAAAATTAGTCGTTCATTCTTGAATTACATAACGTCTTGAAAGACACCGTTTGGGTAAAACAGATAGCATTTTAGGGAAGTAGAAAAATAATAATTTGATAATTGGGGTTTTATAAAAGTTTCGCAGAGCTTGAGCTTAAATAATAATGTTTGCAATAAATAAAATAACTATGATTATGGTTGTTGATATAATTTCACCCCTCACTCAAATTAAATGTTTGTGTCCTTTTTGTTTGAATCCATTAAAAATAGCTCTCTGAAAATTCTTTACAAAATAATGGCAATAAGAAAACTCTGTCATTAAATGATAGTACTCATTTTACTTTTTATTTCAGATCTCGAAATACCATTGTGTACCATTTTTTTAATACTTGTTACTCAGTTCTAATAATGCACTATAGTTTTTAACATTCAATATATTCATATTTTGCTTTTTTAGCTCTAATTTCAGCTCAAAAGAAAGGCAGAGTATAAAAAATTTTAAATGAATAGTTCACAAAATATTCATTTATGTTTAATCAAACAGGAATTAAATCTTTGAAGCATTGAATTCATTTCATATTACATTCTATTGTTTGAAATTAGACTCTAGGAAATGACAATATGTATTCTTGGGTTTTGTGAAAAGTTTTACTTTATGTAAACAGCTTTCCTTGCTAATCAGCATCAAACGAGATTGTAATGTATAAATACATTTAGTTAAAATTCAATAATACTCTTTTATTATGATGCATATGAAACAATACTAATTTTGAGGATTCCCATTTACGAAAGAATATATTTTATTGCATGTACAATAAAATATTTTAAATATGATGGATGAGAGTATTAAAACTACTATAATTTCTTATATTTAAAACAACATCTGTTTAATACAACAGAAGTTACGTAATAATTCTATAAATAATCCTACAGATATAGATAAAAATTATACTAAAATAGACAAAAAACAAGCAGAAATCACCAGTTTTTCCCTGCCATTTGCGAAGAATTGCCGTCCAATGTGAGATAACCATTGTTGGGTCGCAAATTTTACCTCCTCATCCGAGTGATATCGTCACGTTGCAAGTTCTTGTTTCATGGGACCAAAGACTTCGAAGTCACATGGCGCAAGATTCCACACTTTCCATTTCAACTTTTTCAAAAGATCCCTCGGCAGGGTCGCCACATGCGGTCTCACATTGTCCTGCAAAAGCACAATACCTTTTGAAAGTTTACCTGGTCGTCGTCCTTTAAGCGATTTTCGCAACCACTTTAGGGTTTCACAATATAGACACTGCATTAATTGTGGCGTCCTTCGGAAAGAATTCGGTCTGCACTACACTTTCTCTATCGAAAAACGTTCCCTGCGGATGGAACTGTTCGGCATTTCTTTCGAGAAAACTGTGTTTCATTTCAGGTGCGAAATGATGAACTCAAGTCTCGTCACTGGTCCCGATTTAGTCCTAAAATAATTTTCTTCCTGTTGAAAACGTTTAAAAAATGCTAGAGCACTTTCAAACCGTTGCTCTTTGTGATGGTCAGTCATTAGACGAGACGATCTCGTCTACTGTGGCACGTCTGTTTTGAAGAATGAGTTCATTCACGAGTGAAATGTTTTCATGTATCGTCGAAGTTGAAGAAACTTATCCTTGATATCTGTACGGCCATTCTCGAATGAGAGATACCACTTGGCGATAGCTTGGTGCGATATTGAGTTATCACAGTACATTTTGTGCAATTGCCAATTAATGTCACTGCAGTCACAACCTTTTGCCCACAGGCAGCGAATTAATGCACGCACTTCAAATCTGGACGCCACTGGCAGTGTCCAAAACACATTCACCACTGATTAGCAAGATAACTAAAGTTGCCACGTCGAAGCCGCTGCTGCACCTGCCGCAGCATCTGATGTTATGTGTTGCCACAAGTTTCAACGAAATATCTCTTTACCGAGATTTTTACGGCGGTTTGCAACTAACTTATTCACCGACCCGTATATACACAGTGTGACCCAAAAATAATGGTGGGGTTAAAAATGGTTATAGCTTCGGGAAAAAGCATTGTAGAGAGATGAAATTGCAGAGAAAATCTCCAAGTTTCTTATCTGTTCAGCAGACGACGTGTGCTCCCTTAGATGCCTTGCAGACGATATTCATTCTCTTCCCAAACACGGCAGAGAACATCCGACGTGATAGACGAAACAGCTTCAGTGATCATTTCTTTAGAATGGTCCAGATTTCGGACATAGATGGAATACACTCGTGTTTTTCCATAACCCCAAAAATAGAAATCCATAGGGGTAAGGTTTGGAAACCGTGGGGTGGCCAGACAATCCGCCCTTCTCGTCTTATCCATCGTTAAGAAATTCCCGCACGATTGTAGCAAATTGCGGAGGAGTTCTGTCTAACTGGAAAATGGAATTTTCCAGTGCTAGTCCCGGAGTCTGTCGGAGTTTGCACGTAAGCTTTCTCACATATAAACTTGGAATGTTTCTCTTTCATTTAACGTATGACTCGTGTCTGCAACATGATTTGTTGCATAGCTATAGCCATTTGAAACCACCCCATTATTTTTGGGACACACTGTATGTATATATATATATATATATATATATATATATATATATATATATATATATATATATATATATATATATATACATATATATATGTATGTATGTATGTATGCATATGCATATATAATAACGCTCCACCACTTTTAATTATATTCCAGTGATTCTCTACTTTTAATCTTGTCTTTCCCTTTATGTAACTTCTCCCGCGTTTCTAGATGGTACCTATCTCTTGCTAAATATATTACACCACAGAATCACGTGGACAACCGAAACTAAATTTCCTTGGTGCTGGAATGAGTGTCTGTGCATTTAGAGATTGGATCATGAATTGAGAAGGTCGCATTTATCCATTCTCTCTGTTCTTAGTAAATAGCCTCCAGTCTTTTATATAAATTATAATATGTTAAATAAATTATAATGTGTATAAGTGAATAAACGAATTATTCCACAATAGGTTTATTTGTTTGGAATATCATGCTGCTCTGGCTTGACTAAACTTATTTAACCTAACAAGCTATGTGTTCCTGTATATCGTCGTTAAGTGTTGTCTATGGATTCATTGAATTACATATAACATAGGAAAATGAACGTGATAAATGCACACCTTACAATTACATTTCCTTCAGAGTGAAAATGTGCTGATTAGGACGTAAATTGAATAACATCCTTAAGTGAAGATTGGAAACTTTCTTGCATTTTACTTTGACTGCAGTCCCTTCTCTTAAATCACTGTACATATACGTGACTGAGTGTTGAAATAATTAGGTGATAAAAAGTAACCTCAGGTTGCAAGGAACTTTTGTAGAAAGAGAGGTAACACAAAGGGCTTTACAAAACAGTCAGGCTATCGTAATGTCCTAGTCAAGATCGTCCAAAGAACACGACACACTTTGAGGCTCATAATACTTAACAACTGTCTATTTACTGCATTATAACAGTTTTCAGAGGGCGCGGTGGCCCAGTTGGCAAAGGCAGAGAGCCAATGATCTAAACGTCTCTGGTTCGATGCCGATTGCTGACAAATCCACCGCCGTGTTCCCGAATGGTGTCTGGGGCACGTAAAGTATGTCGTGAATGCAATGTCCTGCAAGTTCTCAAATTTACCTCTGGAGGTGCGGATAAGTGGTCCTGTCTCGTCCCTTGACTCGGTTCAAAATTACGGGACCGGCCCATAGGGGGTGGAGGGTGGTAATGCTGGTCCACCTATACGGTGCTCCCAGAAGAGTGGCCAGCAAAACCACGGTGTCATATGACAGTAAGGATAATGTCCAAGAAACCGTCCTCCGCATTGCAAAAAAATAACAGTTTTCAGAATCCCTTACTAAACATTGAGCTAATTTTATCTCGACAGATCATGTATCGTCAGCTTAATGCGTCTAGTACGTGTGGCAGGATATTCGTTTTATACCTCTCTAACTTAATCTGAGATGCAATCTTACTTCACTTAGTTGATAATGTCTATACAAATGTCTATAAAATTAGGCATTGCCTTTCTAACCAAAGACAATTTTGGATTTTCTATTGTACGATATTTCTGTCGGTGGACAGAAATATCCTACAATAAGATGGAGAATTTAAGTATCTCACAATGAAGTATTATTAATTATAGCTAGACTATGATATATTCAATTCGATCAGTAGCATATGTTATTAAACGTGGATCTAATACAACAAGAGATATAATTTTTTATTAAATAAAGAAGTCTGGTTTTAAGAGCAGTTTATATAAATTAAAGTTAGGTGTCTTAAGTAAACCTATTCAATTGTACACTGACCTAAATACATCAGATATATCTACATTTGAATAGATAAATTTATAATTTATCATATATATATTATAATTTACAATTTATCATTAATATCATTTGATACACAATTTATAATTTCATAAAGCCATTTACATATTTTATGTAAGATCAAAGATTCGGATTAAAACCTTACTATAGAAATTAATCAGTGGGGGTAAAAAACAGAAGATATTAGTTTATGACACCTTTTAGTTTCTCCTCATTAACTTCTTCTTCAAAATATTCTTGTTAATATATGTAACAAAAGACATTAATTTACAACCCAAATGTTTTCATGGATTTTAATCAACATTTTCGGATGATTATAGCAGTAGTAGTTAAACTATACTTAAATGAAGGTCTTATTAAATAGCCAATTTTGTTTACTTTATTCAGTGTGGCACTTCAAAAGTTGGATTTCACAAAGTTTATACAGAAATTTAGATGATGAGGGGAAAAATCCTTTTCATATTAACCCTTTGGTTAAATGTCCATCGAATAAACATACTTCGTAGAACTTCAGAGCAAATATTGAATAAAAAATCATTCTTTCTTTAACACTGTAATCTTCCGACATTGTGCAAGTAAATAAAAGTATAAAAAGAAATTAAATCTGTTATCCAGGGGATATAACAGCGTCAGATGTTTTCGTTCAACACGACAGAGGAATTATTGCACTGCTGCTGATCAGTTTGCCCCCTGAACAATAATATTTTATGGTAGCAGGAAGAAAATTTCTTAAAGGTTAGTAGTTTAGTTCTTTTGTTATTTTTGGGTTTACCTTTTATAAAATTGGGCGATAGTAACGTTGAACTGAAATCTCAGAAGTAGTTTCATAGATTTTAGTGTTTCATTTTTTTTGTGTGTGATAAAATAACGGTAAATGTAATGCTATATAAATATATAAATCAAATACTCTTTTGGAAAAATTTCTAATCTCTAAACTTTTTCTACGAAAATCTAATCTATAAAACATTTGAAATAATTTTAAAAAATTAAGGATCTATTCAACAGAGAATTATTTATGAAATCCGAGACAAATTTTTCTCTGGAATTTTTATTTGCTTCACATTTTTCGGTTACACGCATGAGATGCTTTATGAGTGATAAGGAACGTTTCTTGTAACTTAAAATCGTTTGCATTACAGTGCCACTTACAATAAAATGAATAGCTTTTATTAGCAGTTTGTTTCTTTTAACTTACATATTTTAACATATTGTCTTCATTTGCAGTAACTACCACTTAATTCTAGTATTAATTTAGTGGTATTTCAGCTTTCGTTATTTATACAACTTCAGGTAGGAGAAAATTTTCCGATAATGTCTGAGAGAAAATGTATAAAAGAATTTACCAGTTCAATGTATATACTTTTAAAACTGAACACTCGTTTGTGAGATTCAGTGTACTGTATATTAAATGCTTATGAAAGTATATATTTTGCAATCCTATTGACCACATTTACGAACACTTACTTCTTATAGAAGCTAAGCTTATGATAGATTCTCTCACTTAATATAAATGGTAATAACGAAGCATCATGGAATTTTACAGGCACTTTTTGCAAACTGTTGCAACTAGTAGAATACAATCCAATAATAATCCCAGTGTACTGTATATTAAATGCTTATGAAAGTATATCTTTTGCAATCCTATTGACCACATTTAAGAACACTTACTTCTTATAGTAGCTAAGCTTATTCTCCCACTTAATATAAATGGTATTAATGAAGCATAATGGAATTTTACAGGCACGTTTTGCAAACTGTTGCAACTAGTAGAATACAATCAAATAATAATCCTTTTTATATTGACCGCAGTTGCAACTATACCTTTGACAATTCAGTGGCAATACAGTTATACCAATGTTTGAACTCCTACCACGCTCAGAATTGAATGAAGGTCCCGTTCACTCAATCCGGAGCGTTACGTTACGTCAATACAGTCATACCAATGTTTGAACTCTAAAGGCCTGCTCACTCAATCTGGAACGTTACGTTGTGTCAGCGTTAAAAATTTTAACCAGTCACAGACTCAATGCATTGACCACGTGATACGTCAAGCGAATCACAGGTCATGTCAACAATCTCAGAGCCAACGTAGTAACGTACGTTCCGAATGCAATGGGAATGGGTCTTAGGATTGTGGGAAAATCGATTAGAAGTTTTTGACGATACTTGCAGGATCCCTCATTGTGTCAGGAATATAACAAGTCTTTTAGTAATTCTGCTTATTCCACATTGCTAATACGAACCTCTACGATTGCTTCGAATGGATGTAATCTATCTAAGGAAGATGTACCTTTTTTTAGATCCCGCACCAAAAGGCTTGAGAATAAACATTGACAAAAATATACGTAAGCTTACCTATTGTTTGGTTGTTCAATATTTACGTATGTGCTAGTACCTATGCTATACTTTGAGGAGTTTTTTATGTACAGAATCGTCCTGCTATTCAGCATCATTTTCTGACATAACTTACTCGTTAGTGGTAAATTTTTTCACTGGATGTAAATGTAATATAACTTCTTGTTCCTAATGTTTCTAACACGTTGCTAACAACGTATAATTTCATTAAAGAAGAGACGAAAGTAGAGACAGCTTATGAAAACAACTGAATTTAGTAAGTTCCCACATCAAAAAGATTCTGATAAAAAAACGCATTAATTCTTGAATCAAATACAAGTAAGGGGAAGCAAAAAATGACGATCATTATAGTAAGGAGAGACGAATGATTTCATATCATTAAACCGCTAAAGATTTTCGTGAGAAGCAACATCTGATTGTTCCCTTTCCCAACCCTCAGAGCTCAATGACCGATTTATTATTTCTATAGTGACTCAATTGATCACAATTTTCAGTGAAATTTTTAGAACTGTTTTACTACAAAAAATTGCTTTTAGTATTCGACTGAAAACAAAAAGTGATAATATCTCATCCTATTTTTTCTCTCTAGATATGTTTTTATCATTATTACAGTAAATTGTCCATTAAATGTTCCCATTATTGTAGAAAATATAACTTAATTTTTAATATTTGAGAGTAATAGAGTCCATTAACCCTGCCATTGTATGACTATATGTGATTTTCACTCTTTTATTTTAATGGCACCATAATACTAATATTTAAAAGATAACAGTGCATTCAAATTCATTCTGTGCAGTAGTTCAATATGTAAAAGATGAACATTCGTAAGAAAGATTCAATTCATGATTTGCAAAGTCTTTTGTGTGGGAAAAGGGTGAAAATGTTTTAGGTAATTTTAATGTATTTTGAGTAAATATTTTCAAACTTTGTATTCAATAACTGAACAAATAGTTATTCAATTCAAACATCATGATGCAATAAAGGATTACTATTTTTACGCCAAAATATTGTTTTTAATTATATATTCAGTTTAATTTTGTGAAGCTATTTCTAAATCATCTGCAGAAAACGAACTTTAGGAAAATATTGTTATGCCCTTTAATTTCTACGAGGAGTACTTTCAAACAATATAACGAATAACTATCATGGAACAATGTATTGAATCTAATGTAATAATGACATATGTTGACTACGCTTGTGAAAGGAAATGTTCAGGATAATTAGGTGTTTTGAAACAATCACTTTGTTCAAAATTATGGAGTATATGTCAAATATTTTTAAATAAAAGGAGTGCTTAAAATTAGAAGTCAGTCATTTATATATGATGTAAAAAGAAAAGAAAACATTATTCCCACTCCCATCGTTATTCATAAATTCCTATTCTAGAATGTTTTACAAACTTAACATTAACGTACTTTATTTTAATGTTACGCTGATCTGTCTTTTTCTCGTTTCTCAATATGAAAATAGGGTTGCCGGATACAAAATTTTGAAAATACACATATTCAAATTTATAAATATTGGTAGGTATGCTTTTTTTTTATCTTACACGACCTTTCTAGAAACGTATTTAATTTATTATTCAAAAAGTTTCTTGAAAAGAGCTTAGTACTTCTAGATGGCTTCTAAATTATCAAGAGCAGTTATCGAAGAAGCTAACTGTTTGTGATTATTTGCAAGAATTTTAGAAATATGTTTGCATTAACATAAAGCAGTTATATACTTAAATTATCAGTTCTTCCCCTTTATTATTCTAGAACCATACACAGCATGGAATTTTACTTTTCATTCAAAAGTTTCTATTTTCTTAGTAGGCTTAGCGCTTTTCTACCCAAGTATAATAAATTAATGTAAAGATTATATACGCTAATTTTAAGCCGTGGACCGAAATATGTAGAATTTCACACCAAAAAATATAAGACTTCCTATTTAAAATTCCGCATCATGCTAGGCAATTTTGGAAATGGTAACAATTGAAAGGGCAGACTCTGAATATGAAAACTTTAATTATGCATAAAATAATTGATGTAAATAGCGAAAGCTTCCAAATTTACATTAAAAAATTAATTTTCAGTTTATTATCTATTCATCTACATAGAATTTTTCCTAATATTAATTAAATGTATATGAGATATCTCTCTAGAAAAAATTAGGGTTATTTGAATTAATAATAGCAATGGGTATTTTCACAAATAATTTATTTTTTTATTTTTCGTGTTATTATATAAATGTTTCATGGTATAAAAAGAGCTACAAGAAGACCATGCTACATGGAGGGAAAGATTTCGAGTTAACCTTTTTAAGATGTAGTAAACAAATACTTTTTGCTTTAGTTAGGAAAAAATCAAGAAATGGACAGGGTGCGATACTTTTTGACGCTTTCTAACTGAGCCTTTGAAGATTTAAAGATATGTAGGCAATCAGCCTAATCTATGACAATGTTAAAGTTACACTGAGCTTGAAAGTGTAGAAAGCTTAGCAAAAAACAAACAAACAAACAAACAATGTAATCTAATTAAGTGTCTGTTGTGAAGGATCCACAATTTGGACATTTTGAACTCCTTCCAACGTTATAGCCATTTTGTTCTTCCAACACGATTACGGGGCATAAAACGGCCATATTGGAACTGCACCAATTTTCCAAGAAACATCACCCCTCCTGAATTCCTCAGGACGCGGGAAAGAAATTCCAGGAAATTCAACGGACTTCCAATTTTCTTGGAAATAAGCGTACCACGTGGGTCAACCATGGGAATGTCAGAGCATCCTGCCCTCGAATAAAAAACTCGAAGAGGCAATAAATTTACGTGAATAACTAACCTGGGGAGGGGTTATGATAAAGATTGGGGGAGCCCCGAGTGTGGGAGAAAACGACGTTCAGAGAGAGAGCGAGGGAGCGATTGGAGGTAGCGAGCTGCAAGAGAGCCTGGGAAGGAAAGACGCCCCCGTAAAATGGCGAGATACCCGTCTTCAACCGCCAGCGCCGAATCCTGTTGCATCCGCCAGTGAAGAGCCACATGAATTTCTACCCGATGCCTAAAGCCTCCTCCTGTAGAAATGCCCTCAACGATGCCACGCTCTGCTGTTTTCATCAAACTCCCCAGGTTGGTCATAAATTCCCCCTCTAAATAGTGCTCATGCCTTCTGAGAGATTACGAGACTTTTATTTCACTCGACCCGTAACGGTTATGCCGCAGGAAGCGGATGAAGTATGCCCTAATTCGGTTAAAAATATGTATAGCCAAGATCTTAAATATAATATGTAAACCCGACCTTTTCTTGTAATATATTGTATAATAAATGTTGTTATTTTTATTTATAAACGCATAGTTCCCTTTGGAGTTCACCTCCCTATATTTACACAACGCAAAGGGGTATCTCTGGTACCCCTCATAACATATATTGGTGCCTCGTGACGAGGATTTCCCTGGGTATGTTATAATATTTTTACTTTAGTCCAAAACCTGGGCATACTAAAAAAAAAATTTTTTTGTGTATCTTGGCAAAAAGCTTTTTAATGTCGCGCAAGGTTCTTATGGTTCATATATATATCTGTAAAGTGTTATGCATACATTTTTTTTAAAATTTCTCTCTTTTCTTTCCCTTGTACCTGCCATGCCTACATGTTGTGTGAACAAATTGTATTGAAATTGTATTGAAAGTTTATGTGTTCGCGGCTAGTATATATATAATTCTAGGATAATGATTTTTACTTTATTTTGAGTATTATATGTTTCGCATGTATATGTTAAAACAAAAATTGTTTAAAAGGGTTTGTCTTGAAGCACAATAGCAGTATCTCGGATTACCTTTCCCTACTTTATAGTATTATGGCGACCGATTCAGCCGTTAGCGGGAAAACTCCCGGCTTTACGCATTTAGTGTCCACGTTCGATGGTGCCCCTGATTCAGACTGCAATGCGTTTTTCATACAATTCGAGGCTTTAGCAACATTGGGACAATGGTCGCCCGTAGAGAAGATCGCAATTCTTAAGTCGCGGTTAAGAGGTAATGCGCTGAAATTCATAACATGTTCTCCCCAACTACGCGAAGAACAATCGTACGACATAATAAAAGATCAATTGATAAATTTTTTTTCGGAGAAACCGAATGCACAGACGTTACACACAGCGTTTAACAATCTACGTCAGCAGGAGAACGAGCTAGTTAAAACTTTAGCGTATAGGGTTGCAACTGCCACCCAAAATTATCTAGAGGTAGATTTCGCGTCAGCTGAGGGGGTTAAAATACTCGAAAAATTAAAATTATCTAAATTTCTGGACGCCCTAAATAATAACTTGAAACGTGAAGTTTTAAAATTAAACCCTTCTACGTTTGCCGACGCAGTCAAATATGCGCAAAGCGTTGAAATAGCTATGCAAACGACTCCCGAGCCCAATAATTCGAGTTCTCAAATTGACCCCAACACTGCCGCCTTGCTTGAGATGCAAAGAATACAGCAGGAACAAAATACAAAAATTATTGAGTCTCTAACGCAAGAAAGAAATACTTTGCACCTAGAAAACCACCGTCCGCAAAATAAAGAACCGCGATTTAGTGAGGACTCTTATTCAACTCCACAGCCCGTAAACGATGTCCGAATTTGCCTCTATTGTGGTCAAACGAGCCACTTTCTACGTAATTGCATACACTATAGTAGGGAACACACCAGCCAAAATTACCAACCCCATAATAGAACCTTTTACTCCCCAGGACAAAGGACTGACTCTCGCCGTTACGATCGAACACAGGACGTTAGAAGGGGGGGAAAGAATCCCTATCATCAAAACCGGGACACACGAACGAGGGGTCCGCGTTATTATCACCCCAGACAGGACAGAAGTCATTTTTTATAGAAAGGAGGGGAATTTCAAGTCAACACTATGTTATTCCCCGGGTATTTGAAAGCTTCACGGAGGAACAAGAAATAAGGACCTCGAACATCCATGTTGGCGGTAAAACGGAACGGATTTTCTCTAACGCGAATTTAGGGGGTAACCTTCAACGCCCTACAGTGTTCGTGAATTTTAATACCCAGACAGGGGCCACCTTTCTGATTGATTCAGGGGCTTCGGTCAGCGTCGTGGCATACGAAACGTTCAATGAAATACGACATATAATTAAGTGTAAATTCATATCTCGATCAGTCGCAATCAAAACATTAACTGGCAACGATTTAAAGTACTCGAATTGCGTGGAAATTCCATTTAAAATCGGTAACAACCATTTTAGGCAAATGTTTTACGTCACGACCGCGCCTTTCACTCAGGAGTTCTCTGGAATCTTGGGTTTTGATTTCTTGAAGAAAAATCAGGCCATTTTGGACACTCATGATAACGCACTTAGGATACGGGATATACAAATACCGCTAAATAATTCCTTAGCCTCGGTGCCGTCAAATCAAGTTCATTCCATTCGAATATCCGAAAAGGCAATCATAGAACCTAATAATTCCATTTTGGTACACAGTAACTGCTCGAATAACTACTATAATGACCAGTCATTAAGTTTTCGCCCTCGGGAGTTTAAACATGAAATTTATGTTCACCCAAATTTTATCAATTGTGGAGGCGAAGATAATAACCTAGTATTAATTTCTAATTACACAAAAAATAGGATAGTACTCAACAAAAAAACAACCGTCGGGGAATTTGACCCCAAATCGCAGTATGATAACCCATCGAATCTAAAAAATCGGGAAGTAAAACACATGAACTCTATATCCACGGTAGCCGAGATTCGGCGAAAGGAACTGCAAGTCACCGATTTTAATCTAAATCATTTGCCGCACGAACAAAAAGAGGATTTGCAGGAAACTCTTCTGAAATACGCGGACGTATTTTCAAAGAATATGAATACACTGGGAGCGTCTCAAATTATCAAACCCGAAATTCACCTGAACCACCCTTATCCTATTAATGCGCGCCCATACGAAATCCCTTACGCACTGAGGTCCGTAGCAGAAAAGGAATTAGATACCCTACTTAATGCAGGAATTATTTCTCGAACCACGTCACAGTACGCCTCACCTATATTACTTGTAAAAAAAAGAACCAACCAAACAAATTTCGCCTAGTATGCGACTTGAGGCTAATTAACCAAATCTCAGAGCAATACCAATACCCGCTGCCAAAGATCCAAGACATACTCACAAAAATTTCAGGATACAAATAATTCTCGAAATTAGATTTTCATAGCGCATTCAACCAAATTATTTTGCCCGAGTCGGAACGCCCAAAAATGGCTTTTACGTCAGAGTTTGGAAATTTTCATTACAACAGATTAGTTTTCGGGCACAAGAATAGCGCCGCATACTTCCAGCAAGCAATTGATTTATGTTTGAATGGCTTAAATAGTGAGGATATCTACGCATAAATAGACGATATAGTCCTGGCGGCCAATTCCTATTCCGAAATGAAAAGAAAACTACTTTTAGTGTTCGATCGGTTGAGAAAATACAACCTCACTTTGTCCCCAGATAAGTGCGAATTTTTTTTAACGAAAATGGAATACCTAGGATTCACCATATCAAACAAAGGCCTTAGCCCTTCGATTCAAAATACAGAAAAAATTTTGTCATTTCAAAGACCTCGCACCCTTAAAAAACTAAAGAAGTTTTTGGGACTCTGTAATTTCTATCGGTCACTCATACCGGATTATGCCGAGCTGTCAGCAACATTAAATAAATTAACTCAGAAAGGGGTAAGATTTAAATGGAGTGTAGAGTGCAACGAAGCTTTCAAAAGCATCCAACGACGGTTCTTTGAAAAACCCTTTATTTTACAGCCGGATTTTAATCAGCCATTTTATCTAAATACAGACGCGTCCAAAACAAGCATCTCCGCCGTCCTTATGCAGAAAGGCGAAAATACACTACAGCCCATACTTTACTATAGTAAAATTCTGAACTCCGCCGAACAGAAATACGCAGCAATAAAATCGGAGTTAATGGCGATCTACTACGGCGTTAAACATTTCAAAAATTTCCTTTACGGATCAAAATTTTTTATACTCTCTGACCACAAACCTTTATAATACCATCTTAGTCTCACTAACCCAGCGAATATGATTTCAAGGTGGTTGTTGGAACTGGCCGAGTTTAACTTCGAGTTCATACATGTCCCAGGTAGTGAAAACCTGCTCGCGGATTATATCTCGAGAGATCCTCTGTTAGCGGATCCTGATGACGATGAAGAGCCAAAACACCCGCTGATCAATACGCTCACCTCTTCCCAAGCGGCCGTTACGACAGAACAAATTCTGCAAGAACAACTAAAAGATACTACATTAGGGGCAGTACGCAAAGCTTTAATAATGCTGGATCCCACGATCTCCAAGAATTTGCACAATTATTACATTGACCCGCACACAAATTTATTAATGTTTCGTGCCCAACACACCTATTCCTCGAGGGAATGTAGCATCCCAAATCGAATCGCCATTCCCCGCTCACTTCAGGCTGAGGCACTTAAATTGTCGCACATCACGCATCAGGGAGTCCAGAAAACTTATGACATCCTGTCAAAACATTATTTTTGGATAGGCGCATACGCTGACACTCAAAATTACGTAGCTTCCTGCGAAATATGCCGTTCATTCAAAGGGGTCCATCCTCCTGTTCCCCTAGGTAGAATCCCGTTACCTTCAATTCCCGGTGAATTCATCTCGCTGGATATTGTCGGGCCGTTTCCGATTACAAAAAAACAAAATAAATACATCCTCACAGTGTTAGACCACTTCAGTAAGCATATTGAACTTTTCCCCCTTAGTGATATTTCGGCGGAAACGGTCGCTCAAAAATTAATATGGTATATCACCGCTTACGGTAAACCGAAGCGAATACTTACTGACCGCGGAACTCAGTTTACATCAACACTTTTTAAAATTCTAGCTCAAAAATTAAATGTATCCGCCATGTTATCTTCAGCTTTTAATCCACAATGTAATGGGGCCTCCGAGCGCATAAACATTCAACTTAAACACGCCATGCGGTGTGCGGCGAAAAGTAACAATTCTTGGGAAGAGGCGATGATCATGCACAAATGTATTTATAATGCCACTCAGCATTCCGCAACAAAGGAGACGCCAAATTTCCTCTTTTTTGGAAGAGATCTTCCTTTATTTCTAGACACGGACAATTTAAATATCGATCCACCGCCTTTATTCGGTGATTACGCAGCAGAAAAAATTAGAGCTATGACAAAGGCATATGAAAACGCGCTGAGAAATATGAAAACCGCACAGGAAAAGCAAGAACAGAGACAATTACTCAAAGCGAAACCCCGAACCCTAATTATCGGGCAAAAAGTCTTTGTGCGTAACCATCAATCGGCTATCGGTAAGAAAACCTTCAGGGGACCTTATAGAATTACGAATCGCCTTACGCCCCACACTTACAAATTACGGCTAATCGCGGACCCATACGCTACGGAAATAAATTGTAATATCAATCGAATATACGAATTGCCTGAGCGACGAGAGCACTTGCGTCCAAAGGACACGATAACCGGTAACATTCGCGAGGACCCGCAGGATACATTTTCCCCGTTCTCGGAAATGACCCCCCGAAAGGAGGAAGAGAATTTTTTCCCCTATGACGAAGATTTCGAACCTTGCCAGCAGTCGCGGGGGGCGCAGTTGACACAGGAACAGGTCGCTAATGTTCCGCCAAAGGAGAATCAGGACAATGAGCAGACGGTCTCGCAGCCATCAAATCTTCGGGGGCAACCCATCAGTCAAAAACGCCTTTTATTCAAACTAGATATTTTCTTCGACAGCGAACCCCAAAAACCTAAACTACAAAATTTTTTTTTCTCCCGCCTCGCGGGTTAGAGTCACGGAAAGACCGTTTTGGGAACTGGCCATTCTCAAAAAAATTGTCTGACCAGTGGCTGCGTACATGGGAAGGCTCAGTTTGACGAACTCATTCGTTTTTCACATATAATCTGATCAACTATATGGTATTAACGATGGGCTTCTGAAAACCGAGTTATAACAAGTAAATTTTTTTTTTCTCTCCTTTCGGTTAAGTTTTATTTTGACAAAAATAAGTTTTTTTTTTTCTCTCTCTTAACTCTTCGTCTTCTGTTATATCGCTATGAGATATCTATATAATTTTTTTTTAGGAAACTTAGCAGACTTTAGAATTTTCGTCGTGGGTTCATTTGTGCGCATAGTTTAAATTCAATTTGACGATGTTTCAGTGTACAAATCTGATGATAGAGCAAAATTTGGTCAATTTCGTTCGGGAATGAATGAATAAATAAACAAAAAAAAAAAAAAAAAAAAAGGAAAATTTAAAAATTAAAAAAAATATATATATTATTAAAAGATTAGCGTGTATTGTGTTTTATTATTGTGTTTTATTATTATTATCATTATTAGTATTATTATTATTGAATGCATGAATAGCACATTATATGTTTCACACAAATGGCAGCGCAAGGAAAAGAGAACATTTTTACTCTTTCCGCGAGTTAAACACATAATGGCGATTATGCACATTTGCCAACGTTTTTGAAAATTTCATCTTCGCTGTACGATTTTAGCGGAGAGATTTCTATTTCTGTAAGATAACCCTTTCTTTACATTTTAATCTCTGATCACATGTGTTGATCGAGCCACTATTTTGTTATTATTTGTTTTACAGGGTATGCATACCATTTTCTATGATGTTAGGTAATGTTAGTCAGAGTTAATGTAAGCTTAAAGAAAACTTTATAAATTTTGAATTTTTTTTTTTAAATCAGTAAAACTTGCAGCACTATAAGGGGAGATTTTGACCTCCTGAACTTTTACAACTGATGTCATTCATGATTTTATTTTACTGCCATTGTGACTTTTGTGCAATTGGAGTCTACTTTGCTGAAGCGAATGGAGCCAATCCGTTCTTCAACCCCTACAGACTGTGGCGTGCCACCACGCCTAGAAAAGGGGGGGAGTGATTGTTGTGAAGGATCCACAATTTGGACATTTTGAACTCCTTCCAACGTTATAGCCATTTTGTTCTTCCAACACGATTACGGGGCATAAAACGGCCATATTGGAACTGCACCAATTTTCCAAGAAACATCACCCCTCCTGAATTCCTCAGGACGCGGGAAAGAAATTCCAGGAAATTCAACGGACTTCCAATTTTCTTGGAAATAAGCGTACCACGTGGGTCAACCATGGGAATGTCAGAGCATCCTGCCCTCGAATAAAAAACTCGAAGAGGCAATAAATTTACGTGAATAACTAACCTGGGGAGGGGTTATGATAAAGATTGGGGGAGCCCCGAGTGTGGGAGAAAACGACGTTCAGAGAGAGAGCGAGGGAGCGATTGGAGGTAGCGAGCTGCAAGAGAGCCTGGGAAGGAAAGACGCCCCCGTAAAATGGCGAGATACCCGTCTTCAACCGCCAGCGCCGAATCCTGTTGCATCCGCCAGTGAAGAGCCACATGAATTTCTACCCGATGCCTAAAGCCTCCTCCTGTAGAAATGCCCTCAACGATGCCACGCTCTGCTGTTTTCATCAAACTCCCCAGGTTGGTCATAAATTCCCCCTCTAAATAGTGCTCATGCCTTCTGAGAGATTACGAGACTTTTATTTCACTCGACCCGTAACGGTTATGCCGCAGGAAGCGGATGAAGTATGCCCTAATTCGGTTAAAAATATGTATAGCCAAGATCTTAAATATAATATGTAAACCCGACCTTTTCTTGTAATATATTGTATAATAAATGTTGTTATTTTTATTTATAAACGCATAGTTCCCTTTGGAGTTCACCTCCCTATATTTACACAACGCAAAGGGGTATCTCTGGTACCCCTCATAACAGTGTCGATATTGAATAAGTTATAAAATTGTACTTTTGGTGAATATCAGTTTTAACGCATAGAAACTTTTTACACTTCCGATAGACAACAGATGTATAAGTATGAACGAACATGTAAATTAAGAAGCGTAAAATAAAAAAAAATAATAGTTATCATGAAACAATAATACAAATTTCAGGTAAGTAGAATTTAAAAAAAATTAAGATAATCTGACGTATTTGGAAGCCACTACACTCTATTTAAAAATGTTCCTGTCGGTGGCTTTGAAAATTTCTTCGAAATATCTTAGTTTAACGCTAGCATTCTGTTTCTTTGTCAGATAGTTATATGAAGTTGCTTATATGTATATGATGAATTAACACAGATTTGGCAAGAGTCTTGTAAAGAATATTTATTGTTTTTTGTCCAGATATTCCTCTTATAAATTCTCAGACAAAGGGTTGAAAAATAAAGGAATTTAGAAATCAACTCCTATATGAATAAGACCGTACATTAGAGAAATATACAAAATTATTTATAGTGTAGATTACAGCATTTTATTACTTAAACCAAGATCTGTAATGAAGAAATGAATTGTTCGAAGTTTTTTTCTATCTCTGGAATTCAGCAATAGAATGAGTTGAAAAGACTTCTTTAAAATGTGACTGATTTGAATTTTTTCATTACTGAGAAAATTTTGAAGGCGTGCAAACAATGTAAAAATAGTTTACATAGTTTACTTCCTTTATTTCGTGTTTTAAAATTAAAAAGTTTACGCATAGTTTAGAAATAATTTGAATACTTTCTTCTTAACGTTATGAAATACAAATTTATGCCGAAGAATTCCAGAAAAATGAAAAATCCTGAGAAATTCTTACCTTGAAGAATATTATTTATTACCGTACTCTAAAATTCGATCAAAATAGATGCTTCGAGGAGCATCTTGAACGTATAAAAATACTAATAAATATTACAAATGTTTAAAGCGTAGCTTAATATTTTTCAGAATTTGTATTTTATTGGTTTAGTAGCCTTTATTAATATTTACATAGAAACTTTTCAGCTATGTTTTTCTTATTTAGAAAATAAAATATGACATGTTTTAAAAAATGCTTTTCATTTATTTTCTCAACACATAATGGCGTTTCGATCATTTATCAAACCTTCCTCTGTTTTGAAACATTTTTATATAAATTTTGGGTTTTTCAAAGGAATAAATAAAAGAAGTTTTCCTTCAGAGAGAAGGGTGCTTTAGAATATTTTAAGCTTTTGTGATGGTTAATCTAAATGAAGCGAAAAGTGGATGATATTTGAAAATAAATTGAACGTCATTAAAATTGCAAGAAAACTTTCTACAAAAACTCTTTCTGTATGCACACATGCACATCATCTCTCTCTCTCTTTATATATATATATATATATATATATATATATATATATATATATATATATATATATATATATATATATGTGTGTGTGTGTGTGTATGTGTGTGTGTGTGTGTGTAAGTAATAATAACGCCCCACCATTAATAATTAACTTACAATATTAATGTCCCACCAGTTTAATTCTAGTTCATTTCTTCGCAGCTTTTGATCTTGTCTTGCCAGTTATACAAGTAACTTTCGCGTTCCTTCTGTATGACGTCTGGGCATATGGAACTGCAGGGGGTCATGTGGTAATACGAACCTAAATTTCATACATGCTGGTGTGAGCGTCGGAACTACGCACCTCCAGATTGATTCATGGATTAAACGGCTGTTAAAATCCCTTCTCCCATTTTGTACATATTGTAAATAGCTTGTTCGAAGTTATATTTCGTATTAATATGTTAAATTGTTAGATAGCCATAGCGTGTTTAAGTAATAAAAGTATTATTCTTTGTAACTGAAGTATTTAATTTGAAGTTAACGTTGTACAAGGTCCGATTACCAAGCGGAATGCCGTTCTCCTATTTTCCGAGTACCACCCAAGTGTCGACCAACGGATTTCATTATATATATATATATATATATATATATATATATATATATATATATATATATATATATATATATATATATATATATATATATATATATATATACATACATATGTTTGTGTGTGTGTGTGTGTAAGTAATTAAGTACAGTGTAAAGAAATGACTGAAAATAAATTTATGAGACCAGTATTATTTCCTTGTAGATCAGGGGAACGATGGATCTTACTGATATCTCCAAATTATACCTTTCAGAAAGGGCAGTGGAATAACCTATATAAGTATATTAGTAAAATGTAAGCTGGAAAGAGAAGTTTCAAAAGACTGCAGCTTTAGATGTCTGTAGAAATATTATTGATAAAATGGTCAATAAACTTGCCATGATTATGTGGAAGAAATCTGCTTTCTACGACACTTTGTCTAACTTAATATCCGAAGAAGTGTAAATGAAAAAAAAAAAGGGAATTTCAGAGGAAAATCGTATTACATTTGTAAAAGTTAGTAATTTAGCTAAATTGAAAGTTTCATAAAGTAGTAAAATACAGAGAATTATACCTAACAGTTTTAAAAAGGTGTTGTTATCTGTGGAGTGTTGTAAATATTAAAACGCTGAAGTGACTAAATAGGAAAACGTTGCATAAAAGAAATTGTAATAAAGAGCTGACTTTAAAATTTTATATCATATCTATACTGTCTTAAAGGATTTAATATATTATATTTGCGGGGGATTAGGCCCAAGTAGTCAGTTTATACGTAAAAGGGACGTCTTGAAAGGAAAATCAAACAGCTGTCTAAAATATAGCTGTGTTTCAGCGTAGCAATTTAAATATTTCCTTTTATGAAAAATGAAATATTTTACATTTATTTGACTTACATACTATATTTTTAACCGAAGGCTCACTTTACGTAAAATTTCACTTCATTTTCCTGTCTGTGTAGTATAATAAGAAATAAATATCGGGCTTAATTTTATGACAGCTTAAGGGGGTCCAGGACACAAAATTGTTCGAATTTTCGAAAAAAATTTTATTGCATTAAAAATTTGTGTGTTCGTTTGCGCTTAAAATGACGTTTAAACCATGTTTCTATCTTAATTAGAACAGGAAAAATTATTATTTTTTTTGCAACATTCTAATAGTAGCCAATCGTTGTTTAAACCTGTAAGTGCGTTTTTCTGCATGATGTGCTTTTTCCCCATTTCTCGTTTTTAAATTGTTATAAGTCAAGAACTGTTAAAAATAAATGGTTGAAACTTGTAACATGTCTTTTTCAACTATTTTACTTTAATTTTGATTCAGCAAATTTGAAAAAACTATTTACTTTTGAAAATATGATTTTTTAAAAATAAGTTACATAATTTTTTTCGTAATTTTTAATCTAAATATTTTTAATTTAAAAAAATTAATATTTAAAAAAATGGTGAATTATAATTAAAACTTAAATATTTCTGTTTAATTAAATGAAAAAAAATTGAAATTCGACCAATAATATTTCGAGTTATAACGATTTTAAATTACCCCACTTTTATTGAAAATTTTAAATTTTAAAATTTTTTAAAAACTTTTTAAGAAGTTTTATGATGTGATTTTGTTTACAAATTATATGGTTAAGCATCACAAAAAATTCAAAATTTTAACTCAATAAATAAAAAAATTTTTCAAAATGTGTCCTGGACCCCCTTAAACCAAGAAATTACTTGAAAGATGCAATAGGAAACGTTTAAATCAAAATTGTTTGCGTCATTTTTATTGTGATGAGCATACAGCTTAGTGAGTTTGGAGTGTTAAATATGGAGAGTAAATTTAATTGTTTGAATGTTCATTGTCAATTTAAATTATTAACTGAGTGAATTCGAATTCCGATATACTTCAGTAACTAAAGAATTAAAAACTTAGCTCAAGAGCCTGAGAGATATTTCCCATTCCTCTGAGGTGCTAGTTTCATAAGTTATTACACAGTAAAAAACCAGATGAGCACTGGTTAATGCTTCTTTCCCATATATACGTTACAAAGTGAAATGGATTTTTTTGAAATCTAAGCCTTAGATACTGAATATTTATGTTGAATCATTTGATTACCTTCTGACAATTGTCTTACGGCTTTTCAGAGTCATGAAGATTATTTAATGGACTTCCGCAGTTTTCTGCCATTTTATTCTCTCACCGCAACAAAATAAATCAAAAGAAGTATTTTGATCAAAAGACAATTTATGCTTGTCATAGATAATCACTACTTGGGAATCTCGGAGTAAATTTAACCAGAAATCGAAACGTGAGAAACAATAATCTGCTTTAAAAACGGAAATATCGGAAGATAATTCTAATTTATGTGACTTCAAATTATCACAAGGAGAGGTCCTATATGATAGCAGAGAGAGAAATTGGAATGAGAGAGACTATGATTGGTCTGCCATACTGTCGTGGAACGTTCAGAGAACTTACGACAAAACGGTAAGATGAGCGTAATGCTTTTTTAGTCAGTACTTGCTTTTAAGTAATAGTTGAGCATTCATTGTATGGATGAGTGATTACCACACACACAAACATAATACGACGCACCCGTTTGCTGCGAATAGAAAAAAGCCAATGCATTGAAATATTGTCACAATTGGGCATATTTTTTCCTGTAATCCGATTGGTTGAGATTAATGTTATCTTATATTTAAGAAACCTCATTGCTATAATAGTTCGTTATACGTTCAGTAGAACTATTCGTCTGGTAGAAAGAAAAATGCTCATCTATTATCCCTTTTACAATTAGCGAAGACGTGTTCTTTTTCTCGTTAAAATATTTTTGAAAACAGTTCGGTTTAGAGAAGAAAAAAATTACAATATTCACTACAAATAAGCGAAAAGTAAGTACTTTTCACGAGTTGCAAAAGTCTTTACATCATTCTTCTTAAGGAACAGAGAAAAAACTCCTACTGAGTAAGGCAAGCAAAATGTTGCTCAGAAAGTGTCGCTTTTCCACAACAGAGAAACTGTGAAAGATGGAAGTGCCAGCACTAGAAAGAACACAGCAAAAACAGAGTAATAAAAAAAGAAACAGAGCCGGAAAATACCAGACAACATATAATAAGTAGGGGAAAAATTAGTACACAAGAGCTTTCACAGCTTATTTAATATAAGCAAAAGAACTGTAGTCGTCAACTAACATTTTAACACGTTAAGAGTTATGGAAATTTAAAAAAATTAATCCAGTTCAGAAATCAAACTAGGCGTGCAAAAATTCACATTTGGGAAAAAAATATACTAGTGTCCCGAACCCCAAGAATTGAAGGCGACAAAAGACTTGTTAATTTCTGCTTTTTCTATTTTTTATCACTTCGCTCTTATGCTCTTTAAGTCGAAACTTACGAGTCCTTCTGTCTTGGCTACTCTCAACCGGTATAAAATAAATACCAAATCTGTTCGAGTTTACTTTTTAGTGTTTAGAGTGAATATTTTAAAGTTTTTTTCTATAACTTGTTTCACGAGTTTGAGGGCTATATTTTCTATTACAGTTATTTAAATTTTTGTAGCATCACACACAGACAATCTGAAAAACATTTAAATTTTAGTTTTCCTGAGAGTGAACAGTATCCACAGATAAAAATTTTGATAAACATGCTACTCGTTAAATCTAAAAAAAACACGAAATTAATTTACCCATGAGATCGAAATATGTAGTTTTATAGAAGTGAAAAGTAGAAAAAAGCTGTTATATTATTTTATTGCTTCATTAAATTTTGTAGTGATTAAAGTGATCTTTCAATGGCTATATAACGGTATTATAAAGTTTCTGAGGTTTTGCCATAAAAATGTTAACGCGCTCGATATTTTTAATTCTCATTAATGAGTAATTTAAGAATGTATCACATCTTTGTTAGATGTTTAAGCATTTATTAAATTTATTTATTATAAATAAAGACATAATGAAAAACCCCATAATGAATGAAGCCGTAGTGAAAAAGAAAATTGGCAACTAATTTTGGACCAGCAGATGTAAATCTACATCAGGAAAAAGATCACATTAAATTCCAACGTCTTAAAAGAAGAAGCATAAATGGGAAAAACATTAAGCTATTTGATACAAGCAAGGATTTAACTAGTAGTTTCGAAATGAACTTCGAATCTAAACACTTTCTCATAGCCCTGTGATAGTATAGAATAATTTAATATTGTTTGCCTTTGTGATTCGTCGTTGAAACAACAGCATCTGATACTCTACATCCTCAAGGGGGCTGTGCTAGTTAGTAAAAAAATGGCAACCAATTTTTTGGCTTGTTATAAACTTATCATGAAGCTTTAAAAAAATAATATTTGAGATTTTTAAAAACTCAATTTAGATATCATTTAGCAGTTCACCTACACACAAATTCATTCACACTGTCAATAAAACAGTTTTATACTTTATTCCTTGATATAAATACACATACTAAATGATTTCGCATCTTTTCTCTCTTTTTGAATTCCTGAAATGCTTTCTTCAAGGTATTCCTCCCCCCTACTAATATAATCGATTTGAGGGTGTTTGGTTAAATCAGATAGGTCAGTAAGCTCTGATGCCTAGTGCTCCAACAAACAAGGTATTCTACTCCCTATGTTTTTATACATTCATCAGAAATTCTCATGCATTCTTGCCCGAGTGCTTGAGGGGGGGGGGGGCAGGAAATAAATAAATAAAAAAACATGGAGCTCAAACAAAACGAATTTTGAACAGGCAAGAAACTCAAGAAAAACAGAATTGGAACCCGAAAAAGAAATAAATGATAAAGGGTCGGGGGAAATCTCTCTCTTGGAGTAAGAAAGGCATAGCAGTTAAAGCAGGAGTTGATGGTGCTTTGAAGTTCTATTTATTTTCCGCTTTTTCGCAAAAGGGGAGGAGGGCGTTCAAATGGTTTGTTCGCGTGACTAGTGACGTCACGAATGCCTCCCCTGAATTGATTTTACTGGGTTGTCGGCTGTTACGAAGTGAAAGATGGCCTCTATGCAGGTAATGCTCGAAAAGCTCTCAGTTTTACATTAGATGGCCACTGGATAGGGAATTATCTACGAAAGCAATTAAGGAACGTGCAAGATGAAGAAGCTACCGATGGCTCTAGGTTTTCAATCTTCATTATACCTGATTGAAAAGTTGAATAGCAAGACTGCGTTCAGAAAACGGCTCGTCACTCTAGAGAGAGAGAGAGAGGAAGAAAAACCCTCCAGTTTTATGCTTTCGGCAGTCATTCATCAAAATTTTGCATCAAAAGAAATCATCCAGGTTTTACTTCAAATGAGATGCTTTTACTTGATTTACAATTTTTTTTGAATAATTTTGCAAATTCTCTGCATTCCTTTATTACTCGGAAACAAAGTACGTTTAAAGACGGAAAAAGAATACATTATAAATTTTCTTTTGCAATGTTGCGTTTACACTTTTTTATGCTCACAAGCTAGGAACTGTAATTATTTATGAAAAATGATAATATGAGATATGAAAATATGCACATGTTTTAATGCGTGTTACGAGCTTTATAAAAAGACATTAATTTAGTTTTTTCCAGCAAGTTCAAAATTAGAACTTTTCAAAAAGCTTATAAAAGTTGTATTCTATCAAGTAAAACAAGAATTCCTATAGAGAACAAATAGCGTAATTCTAGACAACAATCTGTCTCCCTCGTCAAAGATATACCGAAAAACAACTGCATTTCAAGTTTAAACTATACTAGTTGGTACCCTTCAAAACATAACGGTTGGATAGTAATTGAATGTACTAATACACAAATTATACTCAACAAATCATTGACTAATGTTGAAAATCATAATAATGCATGGAAACAAATTAATGTGTTTAAGCGGCCTCGAGGTTAGTGAGTATGTAAAGCCAGATTTAAAAATGTCACTGAACATGCGCAGAAAGCAATTTTTTTTTAAAATTGTAAATTATCGCTCATTAAACAGCGCGAAATAAACAATTTCCATCAGGTTTAATCTTATATTTCACAAACATAATTATCATAAAAATAAAAATTGCAGAGAGAGATCGAGAGAGACTCCTCGGAATAAACGTGTTTATCATTAAAACATGTCACTGAGCATGCGCAGAAACAGTGAGTTTCTAAAGCCAGATTTAAACATGCCACTGGGCATGCGCAGAAATCAATTTTGAATTGTAAATTATCGCATATTAATAGAAATTGCGGTTACAAAAACCAAATTTGACAAATCTACAGATTACAATCTTTCGTTTAAGACCAAAATGACGTGAATGGATGCAGTAGTTTTCTCTCACGGACTGCCCAAAAAGTCGACTTAGCAACTTAAATTTATAGATACTGAATCAAAACACAACAATATTCGATTTCTAATGTTCTCATACTGAGAAAGTTTTGGAAAAATGGAGTAACCAATGAAAATCATCTTTGCAATAGATTGAAAAAAGAAATTAAACACTGTTTCAGTAGCGTAATCATATTTCAGCATCCAATTGCGAAGGCTCAAAATTTTGCATGGAAAATTGCTCACGACATATAGTGTTTTATACATAAAACTAACACATCCTGCTTCTTTATACGAAGCATTTCTCCTGCTGCAGAACTGCCAGATAGTTGGCCAATAAGTGCCTATCATAACTGAATATTGGGCATCGCAACTGCCTAAAGCAGACGTTTGAACTTTTGGAGTAGCACTAATGGCATACTATTAAATTTAGCGTACTTTTCTCAGTACATGTAGCGAAAATGTATTCATACCTTCCCTCTAATAGCCTCTAAAGGAATGCATATACTTCTTCTGACAAATCCCCCTAATTCAGCAATGCTTATAATTGAAATCCTACCCTTTTCTACCTACAATATATGATAATTAATTAATGAAGACTTTCACATTTGAATCGTTATTATCACTAGACAAAACTGAAACACCGTATTTTCAAAATATTATACACGATCTTATAATGAAGTGCCAATCAAAAGGAGAAATTGGCGACATTTTAAGAGATAAAATTTAAAAAAATATATTTATCCTTTAAATGAACAAATGTAAAGAAAATTGTTCTTAAGATTTAGTCTTTATTTGTTTCCATTTAAACGTTTGTCTGATAAACTTCTTTTTTGAATAATACAATGGTTTGTGTCATCTTAATTATACTATGAAAATTCCATTACTTGAATGGTGTAGGATCAAAATTAGCAATCTCAATTACACTTTTTTTTTTGGTAAAGGGAAAAGAACTGTATCACACATTTTTGAAGATACAAATTTGAAATTCCCTTTAAAAATATTTCCACATTATTTTTTATTAGTAGGTGCTTTTAAAAAAAATTTCGTTTTTAACCGATTCAAATACTATAAGAAAATATTTTATTTTCTACCACTGTAAAACACAAAGTATGCAAAGTTTCAAGTGAGTGGTGTAGGATTAAAACTCGCATTCTCCATTTTTTTTTTCAAAACTGTGATAAGAAGATATCTCGAGTGATGAATTCATTTTCTCATAAATTAGTTTTCTCAACATAATTTTTTCAAATACATTTTCTGATAAATAAAGTCAGTATAATGAGAAACATTATTATGAATGCACATTTTTTTATTATTCATATTTTTATTTCCAACAGAAAGCTCCTACTGAATTTGAGTATATCAGGTGAATTGTTGTAAGTGGAACTGTCATCAGCAGAATTGTTGTATTTTGAGTATATTAGGTAACGAAGAGAATTGAATTTTACATGATAGTCAAACCACTTAAAATAATAAAAAGGAAAAATTTCTGTTGTTGTTAAGATAGTATAGAAAAATTTAGTGAAAATTGTTCAACAAATTTCTACGTACCTATTTCACATTAGAAACTAAAATATCTGACTATAACTGAAAACAAATTGAAGCACAGCTAGCTGACACCATATTTAAGCATAATCTAGATATCACGCATAAATGAAAGAAAGAAAGGAAAGATATCCTGATGTCACTTGACATCAGCAGAATTGTTGTAGTTTGAATTTCACAGCGTTTTGTAATATAGCGTTGCAATATATCTTGAAAGAGAAGAAATTTAGTCATATTTTCTGTTCCGACAGTGATAAAATTGTTACTTTAATTTGCTTTCTAGGAATATGATAGTAATATTCTGAAAGTAATAAATGTCAAAAATTTTCGATTAATGGTGAAGGTACATGTTGAAAGTAAATGTTGCTCTCTATACTGTAGTTCATACAAAATAAGCTGATCTATGTAAAGCGAAAGACATGTCATGATAATTTACTCTACGATTTTTATCATAATAAAAGACGATTACTTTAATATCTTGATCATCCAAAGCATAAGTTATTTTCAAAGCTTTTGAATATTTATATATTTATATATATATATATATATATATATATATATATAAGTGATATTTATATATTTATATATATATATATATATATATATATATATATATATATATATATATATATATATATATATACACTCATGGACAAAAAAATTAGCGCACCAAGAAATAATTGCGGGATCGTAACGAAACTTGCAATGAAGGTACATGTCGGGGAGATATGCAAATGATTAGAAATGCAGCGTGATTGCGCATTACGTATAGCCGGTAGAGGGCGTTGAACATCGTACTCTGTGGAGTATAAAACAGGTAACCAAAGCTTGTTTGAGTGTGCTGAATCATTTACAAAGGAAGAGCTGAGATAGACATGCCATTGTTCGAAGACAATATAAGCAATTGTCGCAGTTTGTGAGGGGGGGAATCGTCGGGATGATGGAAGCTGGGTGGTCAGCTAGGCGAGTAGCTCGTCAATTAGGCCGCTCTGATTGTGTTGTGAGGAGGTGTTGGGACCAGTGGACCCGAGAGATGTCATGTACACGAAGACCAGGCTCAGGACGCCCTCGACAGACCAGTCGTCGAGAAGACCGCCACATCGTAAGAAATGCCAGATTCAATCTCGGCAGATTCAATCCAGATTCAATCTCGGCAGTGATGACAATCTTGTTCGTGTGTGGAGAGCCCGTGGTGAACGCTTCAATCCTGCCTTTGCTGTACAGCGACACATCGCTCCCACAGCTGGTGTGATGGTATGGGGTGCCATTGCCTATAATACACGGTCACCCCTAGTATTGTTCCGTGGCACCATGACAGCCCAGCGGTATGTTCATGAAATCCTGCAACCACATGTGTTGCCACTCATGCAACGGCTCCCAGGAGCCATTTTTCAACAAGACAATGCTCGGCCTCATACGGCAAGGGTGTCACAAAACTGTCTCCGCACTGTTACTACCCTTCCTTGGCCTGCCCGATCCCCAGATTTGTCTCCAATCGAGCATATCTGGGATCATTTGGGACGACGAGTTGGGCATCCCACGAGTTTGAACGAACTAGAGGCAAGGTTACAGCAAATATGGAACGAAATGTCTCAAGACATCATACAGAACTTGTATGACTCAATGCCCGATCGTATCGCATCGTGCATTCGCGCTAGAGGGGGGTCCAACGGAGTATTAACATTTCCGTTCTTTTGCCTTTTTCTCTGAAATAAATTATCCTTTTTCTTTGATTTTCTTATCATTTACTTATATCAAAGTAGTCATTACGTATGTAAAATTTCGTTTCATTTTGACGACTCCTTCTTGGTGCGCTAATTTTTTTGTCCATGAGTGTATATACATACACACAGTGAAACTTCTCTAGAGCGGCCAGTAATGGTTCCAAAAACAAGTGGCAAGAGAAAACTCTAAGAATTAATTAAAGAAATGTACCGACGTAAAGATGACTTCATAAGCGGTTAACAGGAACGCCAATATAAATAAATTTTTTAAAAGGAATTGAAAGTCACAAGCATTTCTAATGGATTGTAAATTACGAGATAAATGCACAATATATTTTTCGTTAAAACAAACTAATGCGTAGTTAAAAATAAATAAATTCAGTATATTACTCTTAACTAGTGGTAACCGCATCCTACTTTTCTCAACATAGAGCAATTTTTTCTCATTAAATAAAAACATCACCTACTTCCTATTAAAAAAGAGTTAACACACAATGTGAGATTATTCTCATGTTTCAGAAAATATATAGTTTTCTTTTTTCCCAGGATAAAGTCTTGGAATTGAATGTGTACGAACTAAAAAGTCAAATACGGCACACTGTAGTTGAAGATAAAAAGAAAATGATAAATTTGAACATTCCGATTCTGTGTAACACCAAATTAAAAAATAATGGTTGGTAGATTGAATAAAACGACAGAAAGTTTCATTGGAAAGGGTTAAAAAATTAATCCTACTTCAAACAATGTATGTTTAAAAAATCATACATTTAAAGATACATTTTTATTCTGCAACACATTTTGAATCAAATTGACCATTGAGACTGACCTTTTTTTAAAATATTAGATTATCGATAAAACCCATCTGAAGAGAAAAGCTAATATTTTTCCAACATAAGGATTCCTTTCGAATCTAATAACATAAATTTAAGTACAGCAGGGAAATTATTGAAACTTGCAAACAAGTTTTTAAAAGAAATTCCCATAAATTGACAGTTAAAAACTGAAACTGTAATTTTCACAAAGCTGAATGTCTATCGTAACATAGAATCCACTCAAATAAAATCTCTCAATTTATTATGACCATATTAAGCACAATACGTCTGACTGGATATGAACCGTACATATACGTTCCTTTAATTCTCCCTAGTTTCATGAGAACTATCACGAGAATGTGTAAATAAATCAACGCAACACATAAACACTTTTCAGGGGTTGTTGGAGAGTGCTAAAAATAAGTAAATCGATTTAAAGCGCTTAAAATTCTTAATTGATGAATCGTAAATGAAAGCTCTGAAATACCGTTTTACGAGAAATTTCTGCTATTGCATTCTTTCGAACAATATACTGCCAAGAAATTTCTACTAATGTCAGTCAATTTAATGGTGCTCTCACGCTGCGGGACACTATCCTCGTTGAAAGTTCTCTTTCTCGCTGGCGTCCCTCGACATTTCACGTATCTTCACCACTGTTACAGAGTGCAAGAGTTTCTCACTCGAAATTGTTTTCGTTTTAAAATGGTCTTGGGTCATTAGCTACATTTATTGCTACCAATCGCTGTCCCAGAATACCTCTATACTCCCTATAAACGGAAATTTATACCTCACTTTTCTTGCACTCCTTTTAATACTTGGTAATGGTTCGTCAGTTTGTGAGTTAACCTGCAATATTCTGATCAAGATTAATTTTAAAACTCTCTTCCTTGAAATTAGGAGCAGTGATATGAAAATTATTTTCCATGAGGTAAAAGTAAATATTATGATTTTACTCTTCAAGCAGTTTTTTTTGTTTGTTTATGACCTACACAATATAAGATTCAGATTGATTACAAAATCTTTAAGAAAGATTGTTATTCTTCACTGCTTCTTCATTCCCGCCATTCACAATGAATACCGAACCCTCTCAATGAACAGGGAAAACTCTGTCAATGAATACCAAAAATAAAGGATATAAACCACACGGTGCACAAGAAAGGGGGGGGGGAGAAGGCCACACAAATTATTAAAAGTCAACCGAAACACCGCCTTAAAGTATAGGACGCATCAGCAGATACATACACTTCCGCTGATTTCAGATTTACTATATAGTAGAGATTTTTAACCAAATCAAAGTATATACTTCTGTTCCAGTGGTAAATTATGCTTTAAAGTAGTTTATTTTTCTGTTTATAAACTACTTTAAAGCATAATTTACAGTAGATATACAGTACATATTTATTCAGCCATTTTTTTTTCTGTTTATAAACTACTTTAAAGCATAATTTACCACTGGAACAGAAGGGCTGAGGTATCTTAAGCGGACCGGACGCCAAAAAGGACGATTATATGTTACTGTGGTAACCTCCAGAATTTGGGCAGGGAATCCCCTCCTTTTTTTGGAACTCCCCTAGAGTGTGGGATGTTTTGTCACTCCCAATGAGATCTCCGGATTTTTTTTAAGGGACTATGATAGTTCATAATAATTTATTCAGAGGTTAATTATATATTCAGAGACCGGTCGGTTCTTCCTACGCTATTTAATAATTAATTATATTCATGCATTATTCGTGCGTTTCAAAGAATATACATGTATTTTTCTGTTTTATTCAATATTTTTCAAAAGAAAAAAAGAAAAAAATTATATTCTTTCATTAGTTCTCCATGAATGTTTGCTGCTAATTATATTAAAAGTGGATATAATTAATAAGTAAAATATTTAATAAGTTAATTTTTATAAAAGTTTGCATTTCTTGATAATTATATATTAAAAAAATTGATAATTATAATTTTTCTAATATTATTATAAATTTTTTTTTTTTAGGTTTAAAATAAAGTTTTAAGCTACTTAATAAATAATTCGATTGACGCCTATCCACTGTATCATATGTATATATATAAATATGTATGTATATATGTATATAAGTATATATATATAAATATGTATGCATATATATATATATATATATATATATATATATATATATATATATATATATATATATATATATATATATATATATTTATTTATGTATATATATGTATGTATATATGTATATAAGTATATATATATAAATATGTATGCATATATATATATATATATATATATATATGTATGTATATATGTATATAAGTATATATATATAAATATGTATGCATATATATATATATATATATATATATATATATATATATATATATATATATATATATATATATATATATATATATATATGTATGTATATATATATACTAGCTGAAAACCCGCGCTTCGCTACGGAGTACATTCAAATTAAATTCAACAGTCAATGTATGCAATTAATGCCAAAAAAATAAATATATATATTTATAATAAATACGACGATCAATGTATACAATTGATTTAATATATATATATATATATATATATATATATATATATATATATATATATATAAAAGTCGTAAGGTATATTTACTTTTTTTGGATAATATCCAATCGTCTGCTGTATTAGAAAGAAAAAAATAATTTTTTTTGTCTATTAAGTTGTTATGCACGTGACGATAAATTTATTTAAAGTACCAGAAAAAGAAATCACGTGATCGGCATTTAATAAATTAAATTCTAAAAATACAAATTTAAAAATTCACCAAAAATCAGAAAATTGAGGTAAAGATTCGAAAAAGATTTCATTTTAAAGGAATTTTTAAGATCTTTCTCGTGATATAAATTTTATAAGCCTCACATTATTATTTTAAATGCAAACTTAAAAAAAGTTACAAAACAGCTTAAAAATTTAATTAAAAAAAATCTAAGAAGAATTTTTCAAAAATCTCTCTTAGTGCACCCCTACACTATAAGATGAATCGCCATGCAAAATTTCAGCCCTTTGGTCTGTGCGGCAAAGGTGGCCGGTTTGGTCTGTGCGTTGTATGTCAGTCAGTGAGTCAGTTACGGAACTGTTTTATATATATATATATATATATATATATATATATATATATATATATATATATATATATATATATATATATATATATATACATATATATATATATACATATGTATATACATATATATATTTATGTATATATATATATATATATATATATATATATATATATATATATATATATATATATATATATATATATATATATATATACATATATATATATACAGTGGAATCTCGATCAGTCGTTCCCCGAATCATCGTTTTCCGCATGTGTCGTTTGTTTCACCCAGTCCCGACGATCATATTGCTTTCTTAAGTTCCCACATCTATCGTTTTCCCGCATTAATTGTTATTTCAGACGGCCCCTTGGAAAACGATAGATCGAGATTCCACTGTATATATATATATATATATATATATATATATATATATATATATATATATATATATATATATATATATATATATATATATATATATATACATATATATATATTCATATATACAGATATATATATATATATATACATGTATAAATATATAAATACGTGTGTATATATGTATATACATATATACATATTCATATATACACATATATATATATACATATATACATATATATATATATATATATATATATATATATATATATATATATATATGTATATATATATATATATATAGATAGATAGATAGATAGATAGATAGATAGATAGATATATACATATATACATATATATATAAACACATATACATATATACATATACATATATACATATACATATACATATATGCATATACATATACATATACATATACATATATATATATATACATATATATACATACATATATACATATACATATATATATATACATATATATATACATATATATATATATATATATACATACATACATATATATACATACATACATATATATATATATATATATATATATACATACATTCAATACATGAACAGTGATTAGGCATCAATCGAATTATTTATTAAGTAGCTTAAAACTCTCATTTAAACTAAACAAAATATGAAATTTATAATAATATTAGAAAATTATAATCATAAATTTTTTTAATATATAATTATCAAGAAATGTAAACTTTTATAAAAATTAACTTATTAATTATTTAAGTTATTAATTATATCCACTTTTAATATAATTAGCAGCAAACATCCATTCAGAACTAATGAAAGAATATAATTATTTGCTCTTTTTCTTTTGAAAACTAATGTATAAAACTGAAAAATACAGCTATAATCTTTGAAATGCATAAAACTGCAAAATATATGTATATTCTTTAAAACGCACAAATAATGCATGGATATAATTATTTATTAAGAATCGGGAAAAACTCGACCCGCCTTTGAATAAATTATTAAGAATCGGGATTGACCCCCCAAAAAAATCCCGCCTCTAAAAATAAAAAACGACGAATGAACGCTCTTTTGAGTGGGACAATTCTTTCCAAGCCAATTTTGGTGTTCGGGAGCGAAATGTCGCCAAAATCTGGCGAAAACGGTCCTCCTTCGGTACCACACCCAAAAAAATGGCTACAATATATTACAAAAGAAATGCAGTTACTAGTCTCATAGGAAATCAATTCGCCATTTCACTGATGATAGTACTGGATGTGATATTTCATCTGCCCGTATCAACCGGCAGTGGATTTTGTTGGTTGGAACACAATCCTAAGCTATTTATGAGTTTGAGGCTATGTGTACCAAAATCAGTGCATTTTATAGAGTAAGATTAGTGTTCAAGTATTATCTATCCTTTTGTTTTTTTATAAGATGGAAGTTCATTTATTTCAGTTGTGTGATATTTATTCTAAAAATACACTAAAAACGATGAGCCTTTAGTTTTTACCTCTTAAAAACCTTTAAAAATTTCAATGAAATGTATCAAAAGTTTCAAATATCGAACTCTTCCCTAAAAAAATAATGCAACAATGGGAACACAGCTACATTTATATTTTTGTGTGTTATCAAACTTAAAATTGATAGTTTTTCGATTGATTTAAAAAAAATTTTTTTACAATTTTCGATTCTCTAACAATAAAGTCGAACAGAAAACTGTAGCAGAAGTAAAAGTTTCTAAAAAACTGTAATTGTAGAAACTCCTATAGATAATATTAATATCTGAAAATTATTAATAAATATTTTGCGATAAAATCGCATTTTTTAATGTATTTCTAAATTTAAGTAGTGAAAGGCTTTGCATTTTTATATGTTTCTTGGCTTTCATTTCATAGGTTCAGGAACATACGGAAAAACTTATCTTTCCTGAACGCCTGCATACTCGAATCAATCTTAATTATTTATTGCGTGTTGTATGTTTTTTACGTCAATTTTTTATCCATATTTTCATAGTATTTCATTCTTGATTGAGAAAAAGATGTAGAAATGTTCATGTTGCATTGAATAGGATATCATGGATAAAGAAGGAAGAAGGCGAGCGTCATTGATTCTTTTCCTTCTTTCGTGACATTCTATCGATCTCGAATTTGCTATTAATCTCACAAGCTGAGTTAGCATTGTTGGTTAGACTTTTTCCCTGCATTTCATAGTCAAAGAATATATGCCATATTGCATATGAATAAACGTATACATAAATGCATATTCAGATACAAAATCCCACGAACACACACATTATATACAGTCGAACCTCCATATATCGAACTTCCCCATATCGAAATTTTCTATATATCGAACTCTTAGAAAATCTTCATGTTAATTACATAGAAAAACTGTTTCTATATATCGAAAAAATCTCTATATATCGAAATTTTTTTTCAAGACATATTGGGAGATTTTATTCCAATTTACACCGTTTACCTCATGAAAAATGAAAGTTAGGGGCAAAAGGAAGTTCAGTGAAGGTCACTACGAACCCCATAAGTCAGCTGGGGTTGAGGGGTGGTTTTTGTTCCGTTCTGGAATTCCTAAATTCCCCCAATTCGATTTCGAATTTCGGTTGTGACCTGTCCTATAGTAAAACCAGTTTCTAGCTATCCCTTTTGTCTGATGGTTGTTCCTCACTCCTACATCTGCTTAGTTTCAGTGAAAATTGTTCAAATTAAAGTAGTGTTTTATAAATTAATTTTGAACTTTTACTTTTTCTCCTATTATTTTTTCTCTCCATTACAATGTCAAAAAGAAAATCCCTTAGTGTTGTGGATAAAGTTAAATTGCTGAAGAACGTAGATAGTGGAATGCGCAAAGTGTCGACTATTATAAAAAATCGGAATGCCGTAATGAAATCCTATGAAAGTATTGAACCTAACAGAAAACGTTCTAAAACATGCAATTACGATGCAGTGGATGAGGCCATTTTGATATGGATAAAGAGCGTTCGAGACCAAAACTTGCCGTTCTCTGGTCCTATCATAAAAGAAAAGGCATTGGAGTATGCTAAACATTTTGGAAATAATCAATTTCAAGCAAGTTCTGTGTGGCTGGACAAATTTAAGAAAAGGCATGGTTTCAAGGAAAAGGTTATTTCCGGAGAAAGTAGAAGTGTATCTGAAGCAGTCTGTGATGACTGGAGAAGCAATGACTTGAAAAATATTCTAAAAGATTATCAGCCCGGTGATATTTTTAATGCTGATGAAATGGGACTCTTTTATAAGTGTTTACCCAACGTAACTCTAACTTTAAAAGACGATGATTGTCATGGAGGAAAGAAAAGTAAGGATAGAATAACTGTACTGGTAGGCGCTAACATGAGTGGCAAAGAAAAATTTTGATTATTGGTAGTAGGTAAAAATAAGAACCCTAGAGTATTCAAAAATGTAACGTCTTTAGAGTTTGACTATTGTTCTAATAGAAAGCTCTTAAATTTCAATTGTCATGGATGACAAGTGAAATTTTTGAAGCGTGGATTTTGAAATTGGGTAGAAAAATGAGTGATCAAAATAGAAAAATTGCTTTGCTTGTACACAGTTGCCCGGCCCATCCAAATGTGTCTTCAAAATTATCAAATGTTAATTTGCTTTTTCTTTCCCCGAATACCACTTCAATATTGTAACCAATGGACAAGGGTGTAATAAAAAAACCTGAAACTTCATTGTCGAAAACGCATTCTCCAACGACTTATCTGGACATTTGAAATTGAAAAAACTTTACATAAGGTGATTGGTATGAGGTTATGCGTGGCAGAATTAGCCAAAGTGGGGGAAAATGACGTTTCTGAATCTACAATAAAAAACTGTTTCGAAAAAGCTGGGTTCGCTGTATTACGGGAAATCGAAGAACAAGACGTGTTCCCGCCCATCGAATAGTCTTGGGAAAACTTTCACTCACAAGGTCCCATTACAGACGGTATTCTTAACGAATTCCTGACAGTCGATGATAAGTTAATTGTTGCTGATTATCCTACAGACGAATACATACTGACTTCGTTTCATGAAACTGAAAAAGAAAACGAAGAACCAGAGGAAGTAAATGAATCCGAAAACATTTTTAGGCCATCGAAAAAATAAATGCGAGAGGCGTTTGAAACAATACGTCGTGGAATTCAACTCGCGGAAAATGTCCCTGATGAAGTTTTTAGTGGACTGAATGAATGCGAACATTTCTTTGATGAACTTTCCGCAAAACTGGCTGATCAGCAAGATATTCGAGTTTTTTTAAAAGAATGTAACTGTGATCCTTGTAACCACTGTCTGGATTATTGTTTAATTTTAAAGGTATGTAGTATGCAATAAATCTTTCATGTTAATTCCTTTTTAATTATTAACTTTCATTTACTGTGATTCGCATATAAATTAGAAATGTAGTTTCGTATACGAAAATTAGCTTAAATTTTAATGTTTTAGAAGAATTATGATAAAACTAAGATCAATTCGATATATCGAAATTTCTATATATCGAATTTTTTTCCGGCAATTTGCTACTTCGATATATGGAGGTTCGGCTGTATATATATATATATATATATATATATATGTGTGTGTGTGTGTAGGATTTATGCAAAATATCTTCTTATGCCCTAGTAATATTCTATGTTGCTATGCGTACAGAGACGCGCCAAACCCTTCTTCTTGCGACATACTTGAGGGGACAGTCGAGGGTTGAATGACCCCGGCTTGGAGGCAATTCGAAGTGTGGTGAAAAAATGCCCTGTGCACAGGGAGAAGAGAGAGAGACCTCGTTGAGGGAGGTTGTGTTTTTGCTACTCCGTGCGATAGGCACGAGAGAAATTGTTTTTCGAACGGGGCGAGTCAAGGCCTGCGTTGTGGTGTATAGACGGGAGCGAGATGGCTGTCCGATCTTTTGTTCTGTTGAAGGGAAGCGAAGCATTGCGCTCCCGTGATTATTGTTATATTGTACCGGAGACAGTGAAATTAGGCTCTCCATATCGTAATTGCTGTCTACATTAATAAACGATTATTGTTGAGTTTTAAAAAGTATAGTTGATCTTTGACTCAAGTGTGTAATTATTGGACACCCCCTAGACGCCAGCCAGCTACGTAGACAGGAAAGTCTACATATATATATATATATATATATATATATATATATATATATATATATATATATATATATATATATATATATATATATATATATATATACATACATACATACATACATACATATACATACAGAGGCTGTTCGCACATTTTTTAGACGATTTTGGTAAGCGGTAATAAAAAATCGTTTGCTGCAAAAGAAATAATTGCAATTGTACTATGTTTTTAAAAGTCAAAATTATCTTCTGGGGCTTGAAAGTTTTGTTTTTATTCAAAATGGCGTTTTTAACGAAGCAGTGGTTCGAAGGCTACATTTATGCTCTTTCCGAAGAGAAATATGCATACTCCGTTATCCAAACACGATGTGAGACTCATGGTTTTGTGATATCTAAAGCTTCGATAGGTAATATCGTCAACAAGAAAGGAAAAAAACGTCAAATTGGAGCCTCAAGTGGGACAAAAATTCCAAACAAGTATCCAACGAAAAAACGGACATCTTCGACTATTGCAAAGGTACGTTGTTTAATGTTAAAAGAAAATCCCCCCAGTCAAAGGACAGTTGCAAAATCCTTAAAATGCTCGGTGTCCACTGTAAACAAAATGATAAACGTTGATTTAAATCTTAAGAAAGCGAAAAAACGCAATGTGCATCGTCTTCTTCCAAATCATATCGCTGAACGCAGGAAACGCTGCAGAATTCTATATGAGAAACACTTATCCAAAGAAAAATGGAAAACAATTGTCACAATAGATGAATCATGGGTGTATTTAAATGATTGCAACAAAAAAAAGAGCCATTTATTATCATAAAAGGGGAGAAAAAAAATTTAAGTACATGGTTCAAAGAATCGAAAGAAAGTTTTTCTAAGGGATTCATGATTGTTGCTGGTTTTTCTTATAATGGCAAGTTAAAAATAAAGAGAGTGGAAAAAATGTCAAGATTAACTACAAATACTATCAGGAACATATTTTATCGCCAATTTTTCTGAATGAAATACCATCGCTTTACCCACAGTGCCATCAATCTGTGAGATTCCATCAGGACAAAGCTAGCAGTCACTTATCAAAATCCACTGTAAATTTCCTAAAAGAAATGGAACAAAAAACTGGTATCAAGGCCATACCCTTCACTGATATCCCTACTAAATCTCCCGATGTATCACCTATGGATTTTTGTGCTTTCGGACTTTTAAAATCTGCATTATCCAAACGTCGTCCCAAAACCCTTACAGGACTCTGGAAAGCTGTTCAGGAGGAATGGGATAGAATACCTCTTCTGACACTTCAAAAGGCATTATTATCCTGGAAATTGCGGTGTCGAAAGATAGTTCAGAATAAGGGATGTCAAATAGAATATTTAAAACACAAGAATTTTATGTAATTTAGTTTTGTGAATACAATATACATCGTCTAAAAATGTGTGAACAGCCTCTGTACACACACACACATCTGAAAAAAAATTATTTTTAAGCAATTTTTTCTCCTCGAATTCTTCACCATTTTACAACTAACAATAAAATACTGTTTATTTTCTTATAGTTTATTTAACAATAAAATGTAATTTATTTTCTGAAAAAGTGGAAAATAAATAAAAATGATTGCAAAATTTTTTCTTTGTTAAAGATTTACGGTGCCCTGCAATTTACATGAATTTGCCAATATTGATAGAGTGTGATCGTCATAGAAGCCAAAGATTTCTGCCTTAGATTTTGGCAGAAATAAAACAACAAAGATAAAAGAAAAAGACTTTCATACGAAAACACACAATATTTTCTCGTATGAAAACCAGTTTTCTGGATATTAAAGGGAGGGGAAATTTTATTTTATTTATATATATATACGAAAAAATATGAATCAGCAATGATATATCTATTTTTATGTGCCGAATGAACAGCATTATATTATGAAATAAGATTATACGTTAAAAAAAGATTTATAGTAAATATGCTCGCATTAATATATGCACATATACGAATATTCATGCTGTATTTCTCTCATATTTCTCCATTTAAATCACCGTCTGTTTCTCAAAAGCAATGCCTATTCAGGGGTCTTTTGATACGCTTTTCATTCCAAAATTTATCATTGCAAATGATAGTAGCTGTACGAAAAATCAATAGTAAAGATGGATGAAGTCATTATTTCTTATAATCACCCTTGCAAATGTATGTATGTAAGGGACGTTTCAAACTAGTTACACGTGGCTTTGACTACTACTGATCACACTGGGAGATTATACTTATAATGCACTTTTAATGTTCTGGGAAATATTTCCTTTCGTGAAATATATTCAAGCATTCACAGAAATATACTTCAATACGTAGGTGAATACAGTAGCAGAAAGAATATTCATGTCTAAATATAGTGTTCACACTTTTTAAATATTGTTAAAGAAATCAAAAGCCACTAAATATTGTGCTTCTGTCATCCAACATTTTATTTGTTCTAAAAACGTATGAATTTGTGCACCTTCAAAGATAAATTAAGGAATAAGTTTGAATAGTTATACTATGGTTACGTACAGCTGGTACTTTTCTTTGTTCAACAGAGATATTAGCATTATTTTTCAGGGAGGTTTTCTATAAAATACTGTTAAAGTATTTTAGTTAACAAGAGCATAAAGCATTTTTTTTATTTGTTGAAATTTTGAATGAAAATTTAATGTAAGCAGACTTTTTTCCTCTATATCTGTAACTTGAAGAATTTCGACATTAATTCCTGAGTTGGGGGTAGAATTTCAATACAGCATTACAATGTAAAATCATCTAATGGACAAAATCAATGACTTTCATGTATGTCTTAAGGAGAAGGTATTTACATTTAATTCTCTAATAGTCTAATAGTCTAAGTAAATCAAGATAAAGACTAACACCTAGTTTAAACATGAAGTAAGTCTCAACATTCATGAAGATAATCCTATAGAAACTGAATGTAACTCTGTGTTATGTAAATAAATTACCCTGAAGTCAAAGGAATAAAAAATCCAACCGAAAAGGTACAGTGTATATATCATGCACTAATTAGCAACTTGCTAACTAAGAGTAATATAAATAATTAATCAAGGAAGAGATTGAAAATCGATATTTTAAACAACAAAGTCATGAAAAATAGCTGAATGATTATAACTTTAAAAGAGCTTTCTGATCTGATATAAAATTATTTCCAGCGCATGTATAAGCACTGGTGTTGATATTGATAAAGTATGTCAAACAGAAATACAGTGAAACCTCGTTAAATATTCTGTGGATTTGATTATTTGAAAAGTTTGCCATGATTTATGAAATAGTATTTTTTTTAATTTTTACACACACACACACACACACACACAAATACATATATATATATATATATATATATATATATATATATATATATATATATATATGCATGTTCGAACAAGAGCGATACTCAATGACATAAGTGAAAATTTGTTACACTCAATGGATTTATAACTAATTGTGAGAAAATCGAATAACAGACACCAAATTTGTTGTTATAATTGACATTTAACATAAAATCGGTTTTCTGGATTTATAACGCAAAGTTTAAAGTTAAAGAAGTTCTTTTAAATACAGCCTCAAAGAAAAAGACTTTAGTCCCAAATAAGGAGAGAGACACGTGTCAAATTTATGTTTTAACATAGTGAAATGCCTTTTAAAAAGGCGTAACGAAAAGTTTTCCTAGCAATATTTAATCTAACTCAAAAAACGTCTCCTACATCTGATTCCCGAATTCACCACCACAGACTAACCGAGGGAAAAAAATAAATATGCACATAGCATATTTCATTTGAATGTATAAAATTCTGATGAAATTTTACGAATCAGATATCCTGGTATCTTCATTGTTGGAGTGAAGATTAAACGATTAAAGAAGAAAATTTCACAAAATTAAAGTGAACTCACAGATCCTTGCAAGACCTGACACATCACCTACCATATGCCATTAAAGCTTTTTTCCTTTTTTTTCATTTCGGAAATTCTTCCGATCTCTCCGAACATTTTGATTTATTTAAAATCTTTCTTAAAGTAAGAGTATTTTATTATCTACATTTTCGCTAAAAAAGAGTGAAAATGTGATTGTAGTTCATCGTCTTTCACGCTTAGCTATCATTTGGAACAGATATGAATAAAAGGGGAAACTGAACAAATAAAAGGGTCGATTTCAAACTTTCAATAAAATATTTGAAATTAAAATATGGACTCAAGTGAAGTGACATCCAGACTCCCGTTGTCATTCATATAATAAGAATACAAGAAAATACAATACGGATAAAAAAAAAAGATATTAAAGAGGTGGGGAACAGCCACAAATTTCCCAGATTATTTATCGATGGCAAATTCAGTTGAGAAGTTGAAGAGTAAGACATCTTATGTTTCAGATAAAATATACTTGACAGCTTTATGAGGCTAGTATGGAATTGCTTTTCTAAGTGATTGTGAAACATAAATAAAGCTATAGCATGACGTAGCGTAGAAATTTTTTGTTTAAATTCCCATATCATATTTAAAATGCTTGTCCGCAGTAGTTTGTTTTATAAGATTTATTTTCTTTTGTTTAACGTTGTGATTTATTTAAGAAAACATATCTTTAAATAATGTCTCAGATACCAAGAATTTATTATAAAATAACATATACAGACATACACATTGTCTGTATATGTTATATATATATATATATATATATATATATATATATATATATATATATATATATGTGTGTGTGTGTGTGTGTGTGTGTGTGTGCGTGTGTGTGTGTGTAGGTGTAGAATACCGAACTGATCTTTGAACTTTAATAATGTTATGCGCAAGAGGGCGCTGCTAGCATACATATTAACATGACCCTCTCATGTTCTGTTAGGGGAGTAGCATGTTGACTCCCGCTTTGGATTCCATCGTAGACGGGCTGCGTTATTATCAATTCAATATAAAAAAATTGTAATTATTTGTTCTTTGAGGTGGTTGTTAAATAGTTTATGATTGAGACCTTGCACTCCAACCCCCCCCCCCGCCCCACAGATTTGGTGTCAAGAGTGGGATTACATTTGAATTGAAAAGTCTGAACGAATATACGGCGTGAATCCCCAGCGACGCAACACTACGTAACACGAACGGACTCGAACAAAAGTAAGATTTTTCTATTTTTATGTATTATGATTACTGTTTTGTTTCTACGAATCATGACTAATAACGATTATTCTATTTATACGAATTACGATCACTGTTCTACGTTTACGAATTAAGATTACTGCTACGGTTAACGATTCTAAATGGAAAAAATGAAATTATTTGATATTCCTCGAAACAAAGCGAACTTGATGTCTGCCCCTGTTAAATTTATAAGATGTTAGCATAATTTCGTTTTTGGAACAGAAGGCGACCAATTATACCGGAAACGGTTACGAGAATTTTCTGATTTTGACTACCAGAGAAAAGGCGAACATTATGAAAAAATTTGGCTTTTGCTTTGAAACACGCTAGTCTTGCGAATTTAATTACAATTTGCATTATTTTATGTATTGATAGTGAAGGAAATGATACTGTTTTTACTACTCGAGTTGCCGTTAGCCTATTAAATATTGAAAAGCTTAAAACAGATAGTTATGAATCTGAAAGTGATGATTCTGATGACAAGCATGTTAATGAAGAAACCCGTAGCGAAGTGAATGAAGTAACCCGTTTAGAACAACCAGTAGATACGTATTCTAAATTTACTATTTCTTATCAAGATATCGAAGACAGTTTGAGAAAGTTTGACAGGAAAGATAATTACTCCATCGAAAAGTGGATAATTGATTTTGAAGAAACGGCAGGTATTTGCGGATGAAATGATCTGCAAAAATTAATATTTGCGAAGAGATCATCAACTGGGTTAATGAAACTCTCCATTCAAGGTGACTTTGGTTTAACTTCATGGGCCAAACTTAAAGTAGCTCTTGAACATGAATTTGCATCAAAGTGCACAAGCGTCAAACATAAATGTAACAATAAACGTAATCCGAAAAGCTTCATATGAATGAATGCGTCTACCAGATGTTTCCCCCACCGTCGTATATCTGTCAGGAGTAGGGTCTCGCGAAGTGCATACGAAGGGTTCTTTTATGCATACCGGGGAAATCAATGATCGTTCGTTCGAATTACTTTTCCACGTTGTTCCGAACGAAGCGATAACGCTAGACCTAATTATTCGTACTCCTTTGTTAGACCTCGGGGATGTTATTTTGAAAAAAGATATTTTAATCATTCAGAAGCCTCCAACACGGACAACTTTTTATTGTTGATAGAAAATTTACTGAACTTTACTTTTTATGAAATAGATTTAAATCACATTAAAGATAAGCAACAAAGAGATACTATTTTTAAACTTGTCTCTGCATATACGCCAAACAAAACCGAAACCGAGTATTTCTATGCACATAATTTTAACCGACGATATCCCCATATATCAAAGACCTCGACGTTTTGCAAACCCGAGAAATCATTTGTGGATGAACAAATTAAAGCATGGTTAGAAGCCGGAAAAATTAGACCTAGTTTCTCTGACTACGCAAGTCCGATTGTTTTAGTTAAGAAAAACGACAGGTCAACGCGACGATCTGTTGATTACCCAGCATTAAATAAGAAAATAATAAAGGATCGTTTTCCCTTACCATTCATTGAAGACATTCTGGATAAATTACAGGCTGCAAAAATATTCACAACGATTGATCTCCGAAATGGTTTTTTTAATGTCGATGTAGATGGAAATAGAGGCAAATTACTAACCCTTGATGGACAATATGAATTTTCGAAAACACCTTTTGGCCTTTCTCACAGTCCCAGTGTTTTCCAAAGATATATCTTTCCTGTATTCCGAAATCTCATTAATGAAGTTATTGTTGTTTTGTATACGGGCGATATAATTATTCCGTCAGGAGATGAAGAAGGTATTAAACGATTGCGTCAAGTTTTAGAAGTAGCTTCTCGACAAGGATTAAAAACTAAGTTGACGAAATGCCAATTTTTAATGCAAAAAGTAGAATTCTTAGGTCATGTCTTTGAAAACGGAACTGTTAAACCATCTCCGTCAAAACCAGCCGCAGTGCAGAAATTTCCTCAGCCAACGACAGTTAAGCAGGTCCAAGGCTTTTTAGGCCTTACGAGATATTTTCGAAAATTTATCCCTGGAAACTCTACTATCGCAAAACCTTTGAGCGACTTGCTCAGAAAACCCGAGAAGTTTATTTTTGGTACAAACCAACAAGAAGCATTTTTGAGATTAAAACACTGTCTCACTACAGAACCCGTTTTGAGTATATTCACGCAAGGCAGAAAGCTCAAAAGGACTACTGACGCTGGCAAACATGGATACGGAGCTGTGCTATTGCAAGAAGCTGAATATGGTAAATATTACCCCATCGATTACATGATCAAGAAGATGTCACAAGCCGAAGGAAAATATTGCTCATATGAATAAGAAGTTCTTGCAATTATAGAAGCCTTAAAGAAATTTAGGAATTACTTGCTTGGTTTCAAATTTACAATTGTAACTGACTGCGCCGCTTTCCAGATGACAATTGGCAAAAAAGATCTGCGTGTGTTTCATTTAATTTCATTTTCAGAGATTTTAGTGCTTCCTGTTTAATGTCATTCGAGGCCGCGTGGCACCTAGGATGGCCGAACTGCAGAATGCCGAAATGAACCCTGAACTTTAATAATGTTATTTGTAAACCCAAACTATGTCTGCCGCAAGAGGGCGCCGCTAGCATAAACATTATCATGACCCCCTCATGTTCTGTTACGGGAGTAGCATGATGACACCCGCTTTAGATTCTGTCGTAAACGGACTACATTATTATCAATTCTATGTAAATAAATTATAATTATTTGTTCTTTACAATGATTGTTAATTAGTTTACGACTGAGACTGTGTAACTCCACTCCCACGCCCCATATATATATACAGGAATGAACAAGGGGAGAATTTGCATTATAATATCATCAAAAGCTTACTGTTATATTTCATGCCATTATCATCAGCAAAACTTTAGCAGTTTAAAATAAATTATTTCTTTCATAGCAGCTTCAACAGATGCTAAAAAATGAACAAGGCCTTATATTTTTGACCTCCGACACAAAATGAATATTTAGTTTAGCTGAAATTGCATCACATTAGTTTTAAGTTCGAATGTTGCCTAGGCATTTCATATCTAATGCAATAGCATCATTTGAAATTTGAAAATAAATAAAAATCATAGTGAAATTTATTCATAATGATATAGAAACTACAAATTCATAGTATACCACTATGCCAAACTATCATAAATCAGACACATGTATTATCAGATCATGGATTATTTATATTCCTAAAGCTTTACGATAGGCAATACTTTTCATTTTTCTAACCGTGACGAAAATGTTAGAATATTTGGGCTTACCAACTCTAAAATCAATAACTAAATTGACCCTCAGAAACCAAGCCTTGTGAGGATGCAAAAATTCAAGACAGAGGGTGTGTGTGGGGGGAGGGGAGTCTGCGTTCGATTGTGACACACATTTTTTGCATAGTCCTAGACAGTAATTATTTTAAATTTGATCCAGATTATTCCCTAGACAATCCTAAATACTCATTTCAAACTGATTGTCAGAATTCATATAATTTTATATTAAACAATCAAATACTGTACGTCTTTTGTTCTTTATAACGAGCTGTCATATCAAAAATAATATTTAGATAGGCGACTTCTTCAGTGTTGTTTTCATAAGCTTCTTACATGACCAGGAGACAACGAAACATCTTTCACTTTTTGACATATAATACAGATTTTTTTTATTCGCTATTACATAACATATGACAAGATAGATAAAAACATCCTTTAATTTTACGTGGGTTACAAAGACAGATGTGTTGAAAAAGGTGAAAGGGGTGTATTCTGACAAGGTAATGCATCATAAAGTTTTGCAATCCTCAAGGAATGTTAGGCCTAGTGTATACACCTTGTTAAAAGTGTGAGAGCATCAAAATTTCAAAAGGTTGCTTGAAGAGAAACCCTTTTCGGGTAATCTTCGAATATTATACTCAACGATAACTTGGTCATGGGTCACTCTGACAAACGAAAGAAAAAACAAAATTACACCACACTGTAAAAAATTAAATCATTTATCTAATTATAAGCCTTGAAATATTCTACATTAAAAAAATTCTTTTAAACAATTGTATAAGAAAAACTGCACGGGGAGTGTTTGACTCAGATCTAACAATTAAATGGAAAATAGGGTAGAGTAGGGTTAAATTAATGGTTACAAAGTATTTATTTTCTCGAGAGTGGGAACTTGCATATGGCTGTAATTTTCTGTGCAAGGAATCATTTCATATTTAATTGAAATATAGTCTATCCGTATGTGTGTTTACTACAGAAGATTCAATGATTTTAATCCAGGCATGATGACATATGTATTTTCAACGATAGTTCATTAACCTATTGCATTCATAAGAATGGTTTTTATATAACAAGTCAGGAGAATGAACATCAAATTGAAGTGGTATGTCGAATCTCGTGACTGGCGGTAGTGTTTGTAGCCGTTTAGAATTGACTTTAAGCAGTAGGTTCCAGTTGATTTAGCTCTTGTGTTACAAAAGATGACCGTAGCTCTCTGAACCACCAACCAACCAAATGTCGAATTGTTGAAGCATACATTCTTGGGGTCAAAGATGCATGAATTTATTCGAAGCAGTTAAAGAATTTAACGAATCCATTGTAAAACTGTGTACTTTTGAAATAGAGTCCGGTACCAGCGGCTTTTCAAATAGAAGTTCTGATCCTTACAGAACCAAACCACGTTAAAATAATCATGAATTTGCCCCAAAGATTTTCTGAAATAATGTTTTCCTTTTTTTAATATAAGGTAAACAAATTGTTCATATTCCATTGTCTTAAATAGTACAGAAAACTTATTTATAAAGTTAAATACTGAAAAAAATCTTATTTATAGTTTAAGCATTAACTAAATGAGCTTGCTTATCAAGTTGGAAAAGATTGTTAAGCGAACAGAAGAGTAAACTTGTGGAAGTTATGAAATTAAGTTGTTCAAAATTAAAAACATTGTGCATAAAATGTATTTATTAAATTAGTTTCAGCATTGTGACCAAGATATAATATCCACTACACAGAAATTCAAACTAAAAGAGAGATCTTTTATACGTCATGTACGGTGTGAGGAAGTGTAGAGAACCGCAACGTGCTCTTAATGGACCGTTTGCACGCAACAATTGCTGTTAAGAAAATGAGCAGGCAGTTCAGGGGAAATCTGAAAGTTCTCATTGGTGTATATTTAGAGTTAGAGGAATTTTAATTTAGAACAAAAATAAGATTGAAGTCGAACAAGAAGTTTTAGAGTATTAAACATACGAATATCAATGCTTACTAAAAGGATTTTCTTTGACTTTTCACAAACTTAAAACTAAAGATTACTACAGTTGATGTTTACTACAGTTTACAGGGGATCTCAACGTAAGCGTAAAATAGGAAAATCCCCTAACTCTTTCTCCCAATTTGTATTCTTCATACTACATTAAAAATATTTAACACATACAAAATAGGAAAACAATTCACTGTACCGCAACACAATGCGTTAAAAATTTATATTACAGTATCAAAAATTAAGCAAACAAATACACACTGAGAATGTAAGAGAGTCAATAACGTATTCTTATACTACGTGACGAAATATATATATATACAGTATTTAAAAAGTAAGAATTATTTCCAATCTAAAGAAAAGTTAGATTCTTTACAGCACAACAGAGGACTATGCTTCATAAACTTTAACAATTTTAGGACAGTATTAGGCAAAACTATCCGCTTGGAATTCATGTATTGTAAGAGATGCAATTCGTGGACATTTTGTAAAATACAGTAAAATTATTAAATCTTACAAAACTCAAGCATACATAGTAAAATGCCTTTCAGTTCTGTCTATTTTAAATAATAACAGCCTGATTATAGCTGAGTAAAATCCTCTTTTATTACTGATGGTATATCTACAATACCATGAAATGATAGAAACATTCGATTTTCTTCACACTTAAAATTCAGTATTCTGTTTAGCCACAATAAAATATTTAAAACTCGACATTTCCCGTGTATATAAAATAAACATATCAAATGAATGTAACATAGAAATACCAATTTAATGTCACTATTATTTTAAATCAATTTTACTTTAATAATTTTATCTGATAAATTACTTCATACTACAATATCATTAAAGATGGTCTTGCAGTTATAAGTAAAAGGAATTACGGTTCAGCTGGTTATTCGCTGATTACAGTGAGTCTGGAATTATAAAAGCTTTTTTGGAGATACTCCCAACCTTCTTTTTTTCCCTAAGTATTCCTTTAATTAGTTTATCCTTAAAGTGTCTCATTAACGGCTGCCTTTCTTTAACATCTCCGTGTGCGGTTAAAATTTGTCTCCACAACGTAGATTTAGATTACAGTGACCTTCTTTTAATAGTTAATTTTCAGTTATTCAGGTGTGCTTTAAGCTTCAGCATTTTAAGATAAAAATATGCTAAAACACAGCTATTAGATTATTAGTATAATTGATGCTACTAACACACCAAAACGAAATGTTAAAATCATTCTTTGTTTGCTTTCATCAGATGTTAGGTTATCTTTTTTTGCCGTCACAAATTTTTATATCTGCAAGGAAAGCACAAACAAAAACTGCATGCATAATTTTAAAGGGAACTTTCCTTAATTGTTAATTAAAAAACATCAAATAATATCAAAATGGTGACAAATTTCGTTAAGCACATCTTATTCCAACGAAACCTAAACCCCACTAACTGCTGTAGAGGCTAACAAATTTCATTCAGGAAATATCAGGTTACGAAGCACGTTTTTGGGACTGGAGAATTGGTCGCTTAAAAACGGATTTTGTAGAGTTAAAATTCTTTTAAGTAATGTTTTTTTTTGTCCAGCAACAGAAAGTATCTGACATGTTAAATTATAAAAGTGTGTCGAAAGAGAGCTTTTGATATGTTACTATTGCTTACAAGCAGAATTTCGACATGGAAAGTCTAATATCATGTGTTTACCCTTACAAAATTTTGCTAAATAACAAACACACCAGTGGGCATAGGAATTCAATCGGAAATAAGATAAGGAGTGTTACACAATTTGATATATATACATACTTCAAACTGTGTAACACTCCTTATCTTATTTTTCCGATTGAATTCCTATGCCGATTGGTGTGTTTGTTATTTAGCAAAATTATATATATATATATATATATATATATATATTCAGGTGGTTATCAAAATAATGGAAACACTAAGAAACATCTTGAAAACCTTTATTAATACAGCACAGGATCACCTTTGTCATGTAATACCACCTGATTCACCTTGGAATTGGATTATACAAGTCATGAATAGTGGTTAAGAATATATTATACCATTCTTCATTGAAAAATAATGAAAGTTTCTGTAGAGATGCTGTGGTGGATATCGATATCTGGCTCTATCCGCTTATACAGATCACGTTGGTTGGATGATATACAGTCGGGGGGATTGTACAGGGAAAGATAATGCATTTGACTTATTTTTCATGCTCTTCAAACCAGTACTTGATTGATTTAGCTGTATGTATAGGGGGATTATCATCCTGGAGAACGCCATCTCCTGCAAGAAACAATGTTTGCAACATAGGATGGACTAGTGAGATACAATTTTGACATATTCCTTCCCATTCAATCTTCCTTTTAGGGTTACAATAGGGCCTGAAAAAAACATGAGATGCCATCCCAATCCCTGATAGATCTACCTCCATGATTAACAGTTGAGATGAGACAGCCAGAATCTTATGTTTGTGTAGGTGTTCTCCAGACATACGAACGTCCTGTTGCGAGGAACAATGTGAACAATGATTTGTCGGACGAAACGAGGTTTTTCGACATATTACTCGACCAGGATTTGCGTTCGTGGCACCATTGTGAACGATATTTTGTATTGGCATCTATTACAAGTGGCTTGGGAATAGCCACTCTTCCGTAAATGCTTTGTTTGTGAAGTTCCCTTTTATTTCTAATGGTTAATACCGGAAAATGCAGATGAAGATTGAGCTCTTCGGTCATTTTGGTTGCAATTTTTTATCGTTCTTCATGTCACAATCCGCTTCAATACCTCGTCTGTCTCCTTCACTCAGCTCTCCCTTTCGTCCACTATTCTGTTTGACAAAGGATGTTTTTCCGTGCACTCTGTATGCTATCATGACTTTCGATACCATAGCTCGAAAAACATCCATTAGTCTGGGGGTTGTAGTATCAGATACTCCAATTTAAACACGCTCCAACAATTTGCCCTTTTCGCAAGGTCTGCAAGATTTGACATTTTATGATGTTCCCCCAAAAGCACGATGCCATTAGCTTCAATACTTACCTTATAGTAGAATAATACATATGCTATATTATATAAAAAATACCGGTGGCTAGAATCGTTTTTAAGGAATACGAAGCACATTCATAACACACCACTAATATTGATAGGTGTTTCCATTATTTTGACAACCAACCAACCACAACCCCAAACACACACACATATATCTGTGTGTGTGTGTGTGTTAGTTAGTTAGGTTAAATCATTATTTCCTTCGTAAATTTGTAGTCGTAAGGCAGAAGTGGTCAATCTTCAATAAAGAATACTTTCTCACATAAAGACAGATTTATTAAGTGATTTCCAGAAACGAGATCACAGAGGTCTTGATGCAGCAAATGATCCTTTAAGCCGGGACAATATCACTTCAAATGATTTTAATAAGTTAATTGATAATGAGGTAATTGTATTTGTAATAGTAGAAATTAAAAACATGAATTACGTTACTCCTTGTTAATTTATTATAATACATTAGTTTCGCTTCAAGAATTTAAGACTGTGAGCAATTTTCAGTATGTTGTTGAGACATTACTGCTATACTGCATGAAATCATGCACCATGTTTTATCCATTCTGAGATTTCTTAACTGTAACTACCTCTTTCACTAACAGGTTTGTTGGGCTATGAAGAAACACCTTGAATCTGCTGTTCCCGCGTATTTCCTCCCTTTTTCATATGACTTTCCAGTGCGAAGGTGTGTTTATCTTAAGAATCATATCTTTCAGAATCAATTCTTCGTTTATGAAAAACGTCGGCACCATTGATAAAAAGATATTTGTATTAATAGTTTGTATTTCGCAAGCAAACTTTATTTAGCTTTTTTTAATGTGTAAGTTTTTAGCTTCAACACATTACACTCGTATATGTGCATGTATAATAACCAAATAATAAAATAAATATTTGATTGTATTATACCCTTCCATAGGAAATTTTCAAATGTAATATAAATATGCGGGAGATATTATAATCCAAGTTTGACTATATAGATGAGCTTTCTAAATCTCCAAACATACACATACCCTTACAAATAAAATTGCACGCCTATCTACTACCGAATATCAGACTAAGTTCACAAAATTAAACACACACACACACACAAATATATATATATATATATATATATATATATATATATATATATATATATATATATATATATATATATATATATATATATATATATTGATTTCACTGCTGGTCATTAAAAGTGCAACATCAAGAAGGACGGCAGTAACAAATCTTTATTTATTGTATGTATACAGCATAGTAGGAAGAAAACATGATTAAATTTGTCGGCAATTTGGGGGTATACAGGGTCCGAAATTAGTACTCACAGCTGCCGCCTCTGGCAGCTGAAACGGCTCTAACCCGGTTAGGCATCGAGTCGAACTCAGCTTCAATGACAGATACGGGCAAGTCATTCCATGCTGCTTCAAGTCTATGCCACACTTCCTCAATCGTAGAAGCTGGAGAACGATAGCGGCCCAGTCTCTCAGAAACCCATGACCAGATGGTTTCAATGTTTGAGAGATTTGGAGAACGTGCTGGCCAGGGCAACAGTCGAACACCCTCTGTGTCGAGGTTGCTCAGGACACGACGGGCAACATACGGTCTTGTGTTATAATGTTGAAAGATGACGTCTCCGAGTCCTCGAAGGTAGGGCACAACCATCGGCCTTCCACCATATCGGAGAAACTAACGTTGGCTGTTCAGATTACCTACGACGAAAACAAAAGGTGTTCGTGTCGTGTACCCGATGGCTGCGCATACCATCACTCCAGGTGCAGGGCCCGTAGGACGATATCAAATGCAAGCAGGCCAGGTCCGTTCTCTTCGGTGCCTCCAGACACGGATACATCCATCATTATGCTGCACGCAGAACTGAGACTCGTCTGAAAAGACGAAGTGGTGCCACTCCTGTATCCAGTTTTGTCGTTGGGAGCACAACTGTTGCCGCGCGTCTCTATGCAGCAGTGTCAGTGGAAGCTGTATTAATGGTCTCCGTGTAGACAGTCCGTGCTGCTCCAGTCGTCGTCGTACTACCCGTGCGAATACTTGTGCTGCAAACAAGCCCATTTCCTGACTCAAGATCTGTGATGCGGTTGTACGATCCTGGACGACTTGACAGCATGTCTGGCCTCTCGAGCATTAGTGACGGGAGGCCGTTGAGATCCTGCATGACATTCAGTGCGACCCTCCTGTACCTATCGATTCCATATTCGCATGACAGTCTTTGGATTCTGACCAATGCGAGTAGCAATATCGTGGAACGATAAACCGCACCCTCGATAGGCCACGACCCTGACACTATCGAATTCCGACTCATGTTGGTAGCCGTTTCTCCTTTTTATACGAGGCATAACACGATCTTCTCATAAACAACCAACATTCAAATGCGATTTCCGAATGAGAAACCTGCTGTGTACCTTTCCTTTTATACATAGTTTGAAATGCTGTTTCTCCCTCCTGCGTCGTTCGATTGCGCTTTAATATTTATCATTTGCATATCCCAACATCTTCTTCCTTTCATGCGAATTTAACATTTGTATCATCCCTCCTTCATGGTGTTGCAATTTTAATGGCCAGCAGTATATATATATATATATATATATATATATATATATATATATATAGAGTGCAAGCGAAGTTGAAAGCCTCACATATATTTGTGCAGGCATTTTAATGTGTCGAAATTTGAATAACTCATACATTCTTCGTAATTATTCTCATTCAAATTTGATGTATATGAATAGCTTTCTATATCCCGCTTAACAAGGAGGATTAGTTTGGTATTTCCAAATATGAGAGCATACTAACCTACACAAAACTTTTCGAAACTAGCGGAAGCATATCTAACGAATGATTTGTTAGACTGTCGGCGGCATTTCCGAGTTCCATTTCTGAAGTATTTAAACGCATTTTCGTGACCCTGCAGAGGAAACGATCACTTTAAACATGCACGGACATGTCCAAATATTTAACGAGTGTTGTCAGTGAATTCTCTTGACCTGCCGAACATTTATATCTAGCAATGTCATCTGAATCTGCTGAGTATTAATTTGCTTTAACTGAGGGCTCTGTTATACACGATGATGTTATATATTTTTATGCCTATATTCCATGCAAAAGGGGCTTAATGTCCTTTATGTAATAGTTTTTAAGTGATTAATCAGCGCATTCGTTCACGGTGCCACAAAACATATAAATATCATTCTCATTTATTTAAGGCTGCTTCATTCTTTTTTGCATCAGTTTATACCGCATTATGTTGCTCTACCTCCCTTTTTTTATGGGAGCGGTATTGCATTGCCAGACATGTGTTGGCGGATTAATTGTTGTCATTTTTCTATCTTATTTTGCATTTTTGATATCTGTTGTCCTGTAATTCTTGCAATTGGATATAAAAAAAATACCGCATTATATTCATTGTACAACAACAGTGATCCATATATTTTCAGGGTTTTCTGAAAATAAACATGAAATAAGCATTTACACATCCTCCTTTTAGTTCGAATTATTACTTTTTTCAAAAAGGAAAACTTTAAGCTTCAGAAATCAATATCTTTTGTATAAAAAAACTGAAATAAATCATTAAACTACGGCCACTACTGAGATCTGAAAACCACTCGTCTGTCATAAATTCGACCCCCGCATTATGGTATTATTTAGGTCTAGAAGTAATAGGGAACTTTTTAAAACCTCAACTGCTCGAGTTATTCAAAAAAGTTTTATTTGAACTTTGGCTATTTCAATATTTTGAGAAGCTTAGATTAAACAACGGAAAAATTGTTTGGATATTCGTGAACTAATTCGGAAAATTAGTAAAATTCAGTCAATCAACACCTTCAAATGTAATAAAACATTTCAGAGAACATCATAGTATTAAAATGAGAAAACAATAGTGATCCTGAAAGCTGTCCCTCCCAATACAATTCATTATTGTTGAAAAATTACGATGGTTGAATGTCCTCAAGCTTGTAGCAGAGCCACATGTATCATACAGAGTAAATCCAAAGATTGTTAAAGAATATTCCGGTATGCTGGAGATCATGACAGGGTTGCAAAAGAATACATCTACGTTAGAGGTAAAATCTAGAAAAGACTTTTACCAATTCACAAAAGAATTCTGAATGCCACAATAACGTTATTTTTTTCCGACGAAAGTAAATTTTATAGCTTTAGCTTACATTAACGAGTAATGGTTTGAAGGAGGCAGAAATAGGAATTAAAAAAATGAACTCCAAATGTTAAAAATGGTGGAAGAAGAATTTGGTATGTGGTGTATGTCATCTTCTGAAGTTAGTAATCTTGAGTCTCGTTTTGACGATGGGCAATGGATCAGTACAAATACATAGGCATTCTAGAGTGCATTTTGAAATCTGCAACAGATATAACCTTTTCAGAGTTATTATATTGTATCAAACAATGATTCAAAGCATAATGTCTTGTATGTGTGACACTGGCTGGTTTACAAATGTTCAGAAGCAATAAAAATGCCACTTCAGTGACACGCTGTTGCCCCACATAGAGCACGTTTGAGATGAAACGGATTCTAAAATTTAAAAATAAAAAATTTTTGGCGAAAGGGAAATTTTTCAAGAGGATGGGTGAAAATTTGACCCATAAAAAAAAAAAAATCTACTTGTACCCCGAGGGAAAAACTTAAAAATGTCCAAAAAGTTTATAGGAATAGAGTAATGTATTAAAAATGCAAGCTTTTACAATTTTTTTTATGGAAAAACTGGTATCGAAACACTGTTGACTGTCTAATCTGGATAATATTAGTATTTATTTACATTAAGGTAGGTACATAAAATGTAAAAAATCAAAGACATTGAATATGAAATGCAAAAAAAAAAAAAAAAAAAATTTGTGAACTAAACTTTTATTAAAATATCCGTATGAATATTGTATTTGACTACTTTCGTGGGACACAGTATACCTCAAAGTAGACTATAACAGGTATAATTAAATCCTTAAAAATAATGACTAACTTTAAAATTATCTGAACGAAAGCAGTTTTTCCCTGTATTTTATAATTCATTTTTTTTCTGATTAGGATGACAAAGCTCTCTATATAGGATATTTAATCAATTGGTTTATAAAAATGAATTGTTTGAATAATATACGATTGTAGATGTTGCCGAGGAGATATAAAGATCATATGTAACATATGTAACTTAGAAATTGAATATTAAAAGGTGTATTCGATTTCATTTCGTAAAGTAACGTTCTAAAATATTATTTTATGGAAATGTCATTTGATCTTACTATAGAATATCTAGAAAATTTCTAGATAGTTCTAGAAAGATCTAAATCTTGATTGAAATATAGGTGGTAAACAAAACAACGGAAATACCTGGCACAGAAGAGGCTATATTTCAACCAGAGAGCAACGTCATTGGCTTCAGAGTTGTTGTGTAAAGGGGTGATAAAACAAGCTATTCACAGTGAACGTTGATAATTCTGGAAGAAAGGGTATCGTAGTTTCGTACTTGAAATTTTGAACCTCCTTAAAATGCCGAAATATTAGAAAGTGTCTCGTGGGAGCCACGTTTAGTAAATTCGGATATCGTAGTTGAGCTGAAATGAATTTTATCTGAAATCATATTAACATGGACATAAAAAGATCGTTCCGTTACCTTTAAACATGAGCGTAGAGGACGAAAGATTATGATCAACAAACAGCAACTACTAAAATTAAACTAGAAACCTAATATCTACAGCAAAAGAGATATAGCAGTCGATCTTCATGGTCTTTTATCAAAACCTAAACCACTCATCATAGGAAAAAATGTCAGAAGTATTGATTGCAGCAAAGAGCATCAAAATTAGAGCGTTGAGGACAGTAGTTTATTAGATCAACTTCTTTTTGCATTGCTGGAGGTATACAGAAGTTTAGAAATCCAATAAAATCCCACAATCTTGAGTGCATGGATCAGTTCCCATGGTTATTGACAACTCTTTCCAGGCATTCTCTGAGAACCTTTAATTATTCCAAAATAACATGTATCAATGTAAGTAACCTCTGGACGTACTCATGGACCGCGTGCATCCTATGACACTGGAATTCTCCCCAGTAGTTGTCTATTGTTTGAATTTTATCGTTACAGCCAAAACATATGAACGAGGTATCGTGAACACGATTATGGAATCAAACAGATACCATGATGTCTTTAGTCTCCAAATTTCAGTAATATGGAGTCTTTATAAGAATTTCTAAGGCAAATGATCGGATTTTGATGTCTCCCACCGTCTTTTGACGTGATTTTGACAGACGAATGGATGATATGCATACTTCTGTGCCAAGCTATGTTCTTCATGATCACATTGACCCATTTACTTATTAGATTAACTTTTACCCGCACCTTGTACTGTCTCCATTATTTTATTTATCCAGTATAGACTTTAGTATGCTGTAATTACTTCTAATTTAGAGAGAAAAATACACATTTCTTCGCAATATCTTACTTCACTTTTCAATTAGAAAATGCTCTTTAATCTTCAAATCATATGTTTTGATGAGGGTAATTGAACGCGTAAAGCAAGTTCAGTAGTGTTAAAAATATTCAAAGCAAATTGTTTGGGGGCTGCTCACAAGATTCAGTGAGAAGCACAGTTAAAAATACAGTGCTATGGAAGGGGATTAAGCACATTTATTTTCAAATTATTTATCTTGTATTTATTTAATCCTTCCATCTTCGGAGTTACATATAACCTTTCCGGGAAAAATAAAATACCAGCTGAAGATCGTATCGATTTATGATGTATTGATATTTATTGTTAGTCTGCCCACTTCAGTTGGTATTTTTATTCCGAGTAAAGAAACAAAAAAAAATCGTTTCGAACTTTTTTTTATCCTTCCTTTTTTTATATTTATGAAGATGAATTTATATTTTGACTCTGTTTGCTTGTAATACAAGAGAGAAAAAGATGTAACAGTCGAAATAGAGTCGAAAAATAAAACGACAATATATTTAATTCATGTTTCGAAAATCAGATATTATCCTCGTAGTTTATAATACAGATGTGGGGATGTATTTCTAAGGGATGTTTACAGGGAATTTTTTTGACTCCATCGAAGTAAATACTATTCGTGCAAAAAGTATTTTGTATTTTGTCCATGAACATGTATATTTGTGTGCTGTTTTCTAATGAGACAAGGAAAAAAGAGATACTATTGTCGAAATATTGGGGAAAAGAATCACTATATATTTAATTCATATAAAAATCAGATGTTATTGTGATAGTTTATGATAAAGTTTATGAAGGAATTAGTGTTATGATGGTTTTAACAAATCTTATAAAATTTAATACCTTTTGCACCGAAAAATTATTTTGGATTCAACTGTAGAGATGAATTTGTATCTTATATGTTTTTCTCTTTTGGCTAAAAAAAATACAAAATAGTTGAAATATACACAACTATATATTTAATTGCTTAGAGAATTAGATAGTATACTGACTTGTAATAGTATTATGGGCACAGATCTTATTTAAGCCTATGTTAAAAGTATGTTAGATTTTAACCATAAAAACGAAGAATAAATTTTTTCGTATAAGTTGTTTTCTTAAAAGAAAAGAACCTCTTGATTATGAGGAAATTAAAGCTTTATACAGAGAGGCCTTTTGCCCCAACTTCTCTCGCATTTTACTTTTAGAATAACTTTGCTGGCTGGAAAATCCAACTCATGAACCCCTGTTTTTCAAACAGACTAGTTTTTCCATTGTACTACCGAGCCATTCAATGATTTTCTTTTAAGTTTTAAAGCTTAAAAAATGATATAGCTTTTCATACATTTTTGAAAAAAAATTTTAAACACTGATCCGTTAATTTTATTTAATGATATTAAGTTTTTATAATAAATGTATGTTTTCTTTTATGTTCAAATGAAAGCGAAGATTTGCGTTTTTATATTTTGAGAGATTCAGAATAAAGATTTTAAAAAATTATTTATAGTTATCAAAAAATTTTCGAGCTTTGTATAATTCTCTTACACAACAAAGGAGCATTAAAAATGATCTTTTAAAAACATTTTTTCTGGAATAATATCTGAAAAGAACAGAAGAATCCCATGTCTAAGTGATTTATTTGCACGCGATATAGAAATTTGTTAGATATGAAAGTTTTTAATGGCATGTTGATTGATATAATAAATACCGTTTATTTTGATTCGAAACTTCGGAAAGAAATCGAAATAAATTCTATTTAGGCGGACGTTCCCGTGTGTACCGTTTAAGATGGAACTTCGAAAGCTGGCAGACAACAATCCATGAAAAATATCTCAGAAACAGAAGGCCCCCTTTGTATCAAAAATGTATCGTGTTGCATGAAAAAATGCGATAAATTAGATTTCTAGACTCTGTTGACAGGGAGGAAAATATACAAGCATAAAATAAATTTTGAACCTTCGAATAAAACATCTCAAGTTTCGTAGTGGCTTTGCTGACGGATAATATGAATTTGCCTATGCTTTCTTTTCATATGGATATAAACTCGAGTGGAAAGCGAGTCGCAGGGAGATTATGAAAGCTAAAGCAAGTCGAAGAGATGAAACCTTCAGGAGCAATTTTTCGTCTCATCCTTCAAGTAGCATTGCATAGCACTTCTTTATTTTAACACGCATTTATGAATAAAATAATATCTTTCATACCACAAGATTATTTAAATCCTGAGTTCTGTTTATTAGCGAATGGTAATTTGTTCTATGGACGGGAATATGTAGACTTCACAGATTAGAAACATTGTGAAAAGAAATTACTTGTAAATGCATGTATGAAAGCAGAAACTAAATCAAAAGTTCTTTTTTTTCAACAGATTCATTACCAAATTATAATTCTTTGAAGCATGAACAGTGTATTTTTTAGGTCATTGACACAAATTTAAGGTCCTCCTGCAGGTTTGCTTTCCTAGCATTATTGCAAAAAATCACAAAATTATCGCATTTTAGTAAATATTAGTGATTTTCCCTTAAGAAAGGAATTGTCATTTAACTTATACTTAATTTTTATTACTGAATACACATTATGAAAAACTGTACATTAAAAAAACAATTTTTAATAAAACTTATTGAGATTTAATTAAAAAATTGACCCATCGTATTCATCGAGACAATTTTGGATTCTCCTTAATTGAGTTCTGTGATTATTAGATTTATACTAACAATGAAATAAAAACGTACTGATTGGTTTTTATTTTTCAGGCCGAAATCTTTTAGACATTTAGTTCCGCTAGTTATGACATAAGGTACCAATTAAAGAGATAAAAACATGCTTATCAATTCATATTTCAAGAAGTCTATCATCAATAAAATATACTGTAGAATTTTAAAAATTTTAAGAATGCAGACTTATGGGCAGTCTTCTCACTTTGAAAGAAAACACTGAAAAATCGGGGCTACTCAAATCAATAAGATTTATATCTTATCGTTTTTTTAAAGCAATAAAATTTATATCTTTTCATTCAGCGGCGGAAGTTTACTTGTGATTTTTTAAATATTGTTTCCAAGGGCATAATCAAATGATATTATGATAAAAATATTTATTTTCTTTATAATTACTTGCACATTCCTTAAACTTCAGTTCTAAAGACATATTATCTCAGAATTCAATAAACAAAATCTAGAAAGTTTTCGCTTATTGATTTGCTTATTGCCCCTTTATAGATCATAAATCCACAATTAACTCCATTAGGAGAACAATTCAGGTTTACTCTAAAGGTAAACTTGCCTGATGTTCGAGAAACATTTTAAAACCTTAGGGCAATATGGCAAAAGTAATTCTTATTTTCGTTAACTAGGTATTTTTTTTCCAGCTTAAGTCAATTTAAAAGCGAAAAAAACCCAACTTTTCATTATATTTTTGGAAATGTTTTTAGAAAGTTCTAGGAAATGAGACAAAAACATTTCGCCTCCAGAAATCACGGCTAAATTTCCTAAAATTTAAATTTAAAAACTAAGTTCTTTATTGACAGTTTCTTCTTTTCATGACTAATTTGATTAAATTCTATTTTAGTTCACTAGATCATACAAATTAATGCTTCTAGTTTTTCGAAACTAATGACTAAAAGAAAAAAACTGTATGTCACATTGATTGCCAGAATTTTTTTTTATTTGACGCCTACTTTTATAAAGTATTTAATTTATTATTAAATATTTCTATTGTTTTCATTAGCAGTTTTTACAGTAAAATTGCGTTTGTTTCAAATTGTTTTATCTAAAACACTTTATTGTTGTAGAAAATAAGGAAACAGTAATAGATCCCTCTAATTCAAAGGGAAAAAATATTCCTTATATTTATTGTTACATTTCGACTAATTTTCTAAATATTTAATTTAATGTGTTCTTTTTTAAATTTCCTGTTTTTTAATTATATGAATAACACAATATATTGTAAAGGGGATTATTTTGTCATAATCATTAGAGTAGTCCAATTCCGAGGACAGAGATTTCTAACTTTATAAATAACCATATTTTCATGGACCTAGGTATAGATAAAAGCAGATCACATAACTAATGAATGAAGTTACAAAAATATGTACTACAGAACTCATCCTTTTCATAGTTTCGCTTAGTATTCGCTTTTTGTCATTGTTTAATATTTTGATTTCGCTTATTGTCATTTATATTTTGATTTATTTTAACAGCTGATTATTGCAGTTTAAACGTGATCTTTAGCGTAAATGAGTGTGATAAAAATATCCCCAGATACATATAGAGTAGATATATATGAACGAAAAATATCTAACGGCAATAAAATCACGTGAAGTTAGTTAAAACTAGCATTCATTTATTAATATGTAGTATAAAACCAGGGTACAGGAATTTCCTATGGAAACATTAATTAAAAATGGTACCTAAAAGGACATTTTGTTATTTTGTTATGACTCATTAATGTAGGTGTAGTTGTTCTAGTTAATAAACTTACATAATTTTCTTCAAAAGAAAGCAAAGTTTTTCAAAACTAGTTTCAATGGAATTTATTACACCGACAACAATATCACTTTCTTTAAATGAAGAATTGTGTCTGAAATGTTGGCACTGAGAATAAAGGCATTTATCATTAAATTTTTACTGTTAACTTCAGTACTATTCTTATTTAGTTTTCCATCATGGTGAGTTGTCAGATCTCTTTTTTGTACACTTTTTTTTCTTTCATGCAAAAAAATCCCTCTTTATCAGATTTATGTGAAAGAGTAATATATTCAAAGAAAAGAGACAAAAATTGAAATTTATCTATCGATCTATCATACATAAATAGGGATACAGAGAAACATATTTCATTATTTTATAAAATGCTGAATGTGAAAGTCAGAGGGTATCTCATGATCCTATAAAGTCGCTGATCAAAGAAGTCTCCCTTGTATTCATCAAGACAATTAAAGCAACATGCGTAACTCAATACTATGATTAACAGATTTATACTCCATGAATACAATAAAAAAGTATTACTCAATAATTACTATTTAAGCACAATGTTTAAGAAATTTAGTCCAATTTTTAGACTAGTAAGATTATGAAAAACACTAAACCTTTCATTTAACAAATCTATTTTACATAATGAATCCCACGTGATTAAAATAATTAAAACATATATGGGGTTTTAAGAGTTACGTAACATGTTTGGTTAGTTGCATAAGAGGATGTTATAATAATCCATTAGCTGAAACCCTGATTAAAAATGTTGATAGACAGAGCATTAGGGAGTGACATAAGTCTTTCAAAACTACTTAAACCCGTTGTGCGAGTAATTTACTAAAATTCTGTAGAGTAGGAGAGTATATAATGTTTGGGTACGTATATTGACAGGAAATTTCAGCACTATATGGCTAAAATATAAATATTAAACAGAACTGATAATATCTCTTAATTTAAAATGGTAGGAATTTTCCTTTTATTGAGGTGAAATTTTATAAATGCAAAGACTTACAGATTGCGAAAGTGTCTCTTTGCAACATTTATTACCTATTAGCAAGATTACTTTATAACGATTAATTTATATTTTATGTCCTAGTGGCAGTCTGTAATGGTCTTGTAAAAACTGTTTATGTAAATGTCCGAGTGTGTTGGAAAATTCAAATGCATTTAGAGGAAGTAAGAAGCTGCATATTTTTACCTCTTGCATGTTCTTTACGAATACTTAAGGAATTTTATTAGAAAGCTTATTAACGAGTGTTAAAATAATAAATACCTTAAAAAAATTCTTTGCGTTTAATATAGGAATAATTTTATATTTTCAGCATTTTAAAGCATATAGGTAGGTATCGAATAATTTATTACACAGAACTCTTCATATCACTCTTAGTCTCCCTCAGGCCAATGCGGATTGCAAATTCATTTTTGAAGGTAAAACATATCGGTAATAGGTCCCCCCGATTTCAGCTCAATATCTGCTTTTACGAATGGCTTGTTATTGGATGCCAGGCTGCGTTTTGAAGCACTTTAAATCTCAGACCTCCCTGGTATAAAAAGCTCTCCCCTCTTTCAAATTGAATGCGCTCCTGAACTCCAAACATCGTTAAGCGACTTTTCAAAAGTGGAGGGGGAAGTTCATACTCCCCTTGGAAAAAGATAAACCAGCCTATGAACGAAAGACACGTCATCGAATCCACCTTGCCCGAGATCCCCCTCGTCTCAACTTTATCACGCTTCGCTAGAACGGTCAATCCCAATATACTCTGAGGCAATTGTCATGGTCCCTGGAAAACCCCTTGGGACCGAGAAAAGGGGAGCTACCGTTGATCACATACTCTCTGACAACAATGACCTATGGATTACTTCCATCAGGGACTAAACATTAGGGATGGCCGATTTTCGGTGTCGTGTCGATTTCAATCTTGAGCGTTACACATCGCGAGACTTCTGGGTTGGAGTTAAAAAATGTATTGTAAGAATACAGTTAATGAATGGTTGATTTACCTTTTGGCCGCAAAGTCATCTAAAGACATCTATACAGACATCATAAACCAGATCATTGAACTGATTTGAAGCTTCTCTCATCGGACAGGAAAGAAAGTTTAGAAATACAATTAATAAAGGCGTTTCTTGTCTACTAACATACTTCAAAAAGCGAAATCGGCTGTTCACTTATATTGAAATTATTGTTTGATATCTCAAGAACTGATTTCTACGCGCAATCGTTTTGAGATGAAATATTATTTTTTCAAAAGAAATAACTAAAAAGATTTTGACATCTGCGGCTAAATTAACATCACAAGAAGCCTAAGTTCACTTTGTAATTATTGTGTACATCAGGCACAAAAAAAAAAAAAAAATCAGATTTAGCAGCATGCGATGACCAAATCTAATTCTCACGAACGAATTGGATCCTGATATGCACATACTCACACTCATAACAACTATCTGTCGGAAATGGGAATCAAACGTCGGATTCTTAATCTCGGACCGACAATTTATCTACGACACATTTGTAGTTAATTATTTATTTTTCTTTAGGTGATAATCATTTACTGTCATGATTTTTTTAGACATATTTGACTATCGGTCTGCTATATTTTTGGATAGGGTTTCTTGTCAAACGTCTTGCGCCACTATAACGACCCCCTGCCAGAACCGATGATGGACTTCGAGTATCCTAACTTACGGGCCCACATTTTACGAGGGTCGTTTGATAAGTCCTTTGAGGGTCGTTTGATTTTCCTTAAGGTTGATACATTTGGTCCAACGATTTTCAAGTTTTTTTTAATCCCCTCCATAAAGTAAGAATTCGATGCAAATTTCTTGCAAATGCATGGGGATGTGCTATTGAAGTTTTATTTTTTAATTTTTCCCATTTATTTGGACATTAAACAATTTCAGAAAAGAACATGTTAAAGTGTTAACAGAATAGGACAAGGACAGCCAAACCTCGGTAAAAGGGCTTCAGATATAAAGGTTACTGAGTTACTTTCCAAAGTCTTGATCTATTTAGTACTAATCCAATGTTATAAAACATACAATGGGATAGCAAAGTCACCTTTTTATGCAAAACAGTTTTGGTGATTTTTAAGGCTCAGTACAAAACTTTAGAAACATATATTTTATTGTCAGTTGCTGTAGCTCTTTAAATGAAATACCTGACTATGACGAACGAGGTTGGGATTTGGTATAAGGATTATAAAGAAAGTGAAAAGGCATTTTAGGGGTTGAAAAAGCCTTGGAAGGTCTTGACGTCGAGCTTTAATTTCCAACCACACCCCAAACTACGGAAGAATATTTTGAAACTGTAAGCAAATTAGATAGGATCGTTGAGAGAAATAAACCTAAAGAACATTTCTTGAAAGACTGGAATTTTTATTTGCCTAGTAGGGAAGATCGTTCTGTAAGGGATATAAAGGAGTAGCTATATAGGTTACTAGCTGGAAACCCGTACTTCGCTACGGAGTACATTCAAATTAAATACAACAGTCAATGTATGCAATTAATGCCAAAAATATTTTTAAATATATTTATAATAAATACAACGATCAATGTATGCAATTGATGTAAAAATAAAGAAAAAATATATGTATAAAAAATCGTAACGGATATTTTTATAGACAAAATAATGTAGAAGAAAATATTCTAATTAAATCTATTAGAACATACTAAAGAATATAGTACAGTTAATATAGTACAGTTTGAGGAACATATCTTTTACTGTATTTTAAATTTTTTTTGGATAATTTCCAATCGTATGCCGCATTACCAAGATAAAAAATATTTTTTTGTCTATTTCGTTGCTATGAACTTGACGATAAATTAATTTAAAGAACCAGAAAAAGAAATCACGTGATCAGCATTTAATAAATTAAATTCTAAAAATTAATATTTAAAAATTCACCAAAAATCAGAAAATAGAGGATTAATCAGAATATATATATATATATATATATATATATATATATATATATATATATATATTTATAAAAAAATCGTAAGGGATATTTATTTTTTTTTAATAATATCCAATCGTCTACTGCATTAGAAAGAAAAAAAATATTTTTTTTGCCTCTTTAGTTGTTATACACGTGACGATAAATTTATTTAAAGTGTCAGAAAAAGAAATCACGTGATCAGCATTTAATAAATTAAATTCTAAAAATTTATGTTTAAAAATTCACCAAAAATCAGAAAATCAAGGTAAAGATTTGAAAAAGATTTCATTTTAAAGGAATTTTTAGGATCTTTCTCGTGATATAAATTTTATAACCCTCAAACTATTATTTTAAATGCAAACTTAAAAAAAGTTACAAAAACAGCTTAAAAATTTAATTTAAAAAAATCTACGAAGAATTTTTCAAAAATCTTTCTTAGTGCACCCCTACACTATAAGAAGAATCGCCATGCAAAATTTCAGTCCTTTAGGTCCAGCGGTTTGGTCTGTGCGTTGTATGTCAGTCAGTCAATTAGTCAGTCAGGGAGTCAGTCAGTTACAGAACTGTTTTATATATATAGATTATATGAGATTTTGAAAGCACGACGCTTGTGTTAATATAATGAAAACTGTTTTCGCAAAATGAAATTCGTTATTTATGATGATTTTGTGCTACCGTATTAATTATTCAGACACACATTTTTTGTTCACAATACTTCCAGATAAGAAGAAAGTTTATCGTTTGTGATTAAATACTAGAAATTGTTTTTATCAAACAAATTATTAAAAGCTGTAACTTATTTTTTATGAGGAAAAATAATAATAATGCTTGTTGGTGTTCAGAGTAGTGTATATAAGTCCGCAAAAGTCTCCCATTTAAATATTAATCCTATTACTAAGTAATAATTTTTTTCACGTGTGATAATACGTTAGCATTTATTTCAATGCTAGCCATATATAGCCAGTGTTGCCAATATAGCACACCACAATTCATTTTCAAAGCTGCAGGCTATTAATCAACCAGGTGACATTCTCCCACTTGCTCATAGAAGCAATATGTTTATGGTAACATATTAAATCAAAGAACCATATCCCTTGTTATAACCATGAAAATTGTCTTGTAAAAATTGTAATGGGAAAATAATGAATATGAAATGCGTATCATTGATATGATAGTAGCATGGAAGTATTTTCATGGGTATATAACGTAGAAAAGAATTTTGAATAAAATGGCACACACGTCGCAAAGAAATATTTTTCTTAACTAAATTGCTTGGGCATTTCCCAGCAATGGGGGCTTTTTGTAATGAGGATTTAAGCTATAATTCCTATAATATATAGTAGATATATTACTACTCTACATGCGCGTACAACTTAACACTTGACAATTATCTCGATTAACGAATTTAAAATACACGGGATCTATTTTAGCAGATAACACCGATAAATATGAGACGACAGTCTATCTGCGCTTGGGGATCAAACCCATCTCTCTCCAAATCCAGGATGGCGTCCAGCTCCAAGAATTATCCCAACGATATCAGGAAATTCAATTCTGGGGCTCCTTTCTACATTTATTGCTTTCCTTTCTGAAACTCCGGACTCGGGATGATGACTTATACATTTTTCAATTTGTTTATTTATTTTTTTAATAGTACTTTTTCCCATGATGTTAACTTTCTTCATGATACTTTGCCATATATTTGACCCCTCTTTTACTTTAATCATTCATTCTAGCGGTTGGGTGCCACTGCAACGCCTGGATATGGAAAACTGGTCTCGTCAATTATGTTCTATCAACGGAATTATCCGGCCAAAGGGAAGAAATCTTATTTTGTATTCCATTCCTCAACACCCTGATATTGATTGCGATGAACGCCACAAACTTAATTTCAATAACGCGTGAAATCCTGGCATAAAACGCCAAAATGAAACATTCTTTAGACATAAAACATTTCTGAAATCTGCATCTGCGTAACTGTCCCACTTTCGTAAGTTTCTTCGTGACTTCCTTAAAATTTTTGACTCTTACTATTTGAATTCCATATCAACTGTATACGAGAATCGAATTCCATTCGAAGGATTGCTTAAATGAATTGTGTAATCATCTAATTCAGTTTGAGCAATTTTCCCTCAAGTCAGTTTGTCATTCCTATAACGATGCAAATGAAATGTAACCAAAGCGAAATTCCTTAATGAGCAGAAAAAACATTTGGACATGAAAATTATAATCAGTTGCGCTCGGAATGCAAATTCAGTTTCTTAGAAGGAAATGGTCACCGATCACGTAAGAAATCTCTAATTTAGCGTTGTACAAGAGAATTTAATCTTCGAATGCCTCTACATGTCATACGTGCAACTTTAGCTCATTACATGTAGCACACACAATCTTGCATCCTTTCCCCTGGCAAAGTAAATTTCCTGGAAGAATAAAATCTGAATTTAGAAGTCACCAAAACAAGAATAGCAATGCTTTAAACTAAAAGTAAACGCCAGAATTTAAAGATAGAAAAATTGAAGTGGGTTGTTCAACATAATGCAAGGATTAAAAAAATATCTATAGTAAATGAAAGGCATAAAAATTTATGTTTTAGGCAACAATTTTTCGGATATATTTTTTATGAAATTCAGAGAGTTATTGTTATTGACTATTAATTTCCTTGTTGGGTTTTCAGCCCCACCAACAATGCAAATTTTTTTAAACAAAAGTTGAATATTTAAGGGGATTAATTAATTTTGGTTGATGTTCTTTAGGTAAAAATATTTTTCCATTAAGATATGGCTAAGGAAATTTCCCATAACTAATTTTATACTTTAGGAAAATCCCTTATAAGGAAACAGCATTCTTTTTCTTTAGTTCCACTTATTATTTAGTTCCAGCATTCCTTTTCTTTAGTTCTTTTATGCATATCCAGAAACCTCAAATTAAGTACAAAAGAAAGTGTACAGTTTTCCAGAAAGTTTTGTAAACAGTGTAGTCTAAGCAAAACTTTTAAAGTTTTGCCCAACATAACACTATTCATAGAATGAAATACTCTTTCGACTTCCGAATGTTAGATTTCCTGAAATTGGTTGATGGTGAAAAAGTGCCAGTCTTGAAGCAGGTGGTGATGGTAGCAATTGGATATTTTTTCTGGGGCTATGGTACAACTGAGCTGATCTAAAAGTTGCAGTAAGAAGCTATATTATTAGAACTAAGTCCCTAGTACTGAATTTTACTATAACCATTCATTTCCTACATCATTGAAACCCTTTGTTTCTACTGCATTCTGGGAACACGCAGAAAAATAATTTAAAAATTTACGATAGATTGCTTTGCTTTACAAGTTAGGATTTGGGTTATGGAATCGTAGGGGATATACTGCATATTTGTTAAAGTTCCTTTTTGTGTTACTAAGTCGAGTATGAGATGCGATTAATATCAATATTCACATTTATTTATTTTTATGATGTAAATGAAAATTTTTAATTTGATTAAATTTGAAAATATCTACCTTTGGTTATAACAAAACTGGGTTGACAGAGAAATTTCTATTAATAAACTTTCAATCTTGTAAAATTTATCTGTAGACTTTGATTTCAATAAAAAAATAAATAATTAACAAAACCTTAAATAAAGAAGATTTTGTTAAAAGCTTTGTCCTTCGATTTTACTGTTTATAGGAAAAGTTAAATAAGTGGATTTCAGTGGACGCCCGCGCACTGTTTTTTGGTGCATGCATTTAACCTCTAAAAATTGCAGAAAGAAAACTCTATTACTTAAAACCTTAGGAATATTCTCTAGTGACATTAGGAATTCGAAGGATTTCTTTCACAGTGTTAAATAGATTAAAAGACATGGAGCTGATGAACTTGCTTTCTTCCTTAAGGTAGTGAAGCAAACTTAATGCTGTCTAACTTCATTTAAACAAGAGAACAACGAACGAATTTCTTTGTCTTGAAACAAAGACGCTGAGAAAAGCCTAAAAAAAAAATTATCTTTTTCTGTGTTGATAAAAGTGTACGACTGGGGATCTTCAAGAGCAGGAACTTCTTCCATAATATGATTTTGGTCACTTTTCCATTGCTAAGGTTTTCAAGTTACAAAAAAAGAAAGCTGGAGTTAGTTTGCTTCTCTGTAAACCTTTTTTCCCATTTTAAGTCTATTAGAGAATATAGTGCATTATGTACTTTTAGAAAACATTTCAAAATTAAATAAATGACAAAGCGATTTTTTTTTCAGATTTCCAGTGTGTAGCTTATTTCATTTAACACAAAAATGACTTCTTTTCGACTAGTAAAAGTATTTACAATTTAGGAGCAATGACCTAACTTTTATTTCTCTTTAACGTCCTATAACCAATAAGTCTCTTTACGCTGACGTAAATTTCTAATCTTCAGGCTATAATTTAATAACGTATCATCCACAAGTTTAATACTAAATTACTACAAACCTGTAATTAGCTATTTAACTGATAATGAGCACTTTCAGAATGACAAATGTTTAAGTAAACATCTCTCCATAGAGCTCAAGTATTTAAATTACCTTCCAGCCATTATTCACAACAAAAGAATCTAAGCTGTTTTAATACAGGTACAATCTTATGAGCCTGGAAAAAATCAATACAAAGAAGCTAGGATGAAAAGCATTAGATTTTTACACTTCGCTTAGCAATTTTTTTTTTGCTTGATGCTTTAAAAACTGTACGAAAAAGTGTTCTAAGCTCATAGGAATAATGGAAAATATCATTTTGGAGATTTGTTTTAAATTTACTTATAACTAATGAAGCAGATTGCAATTTATTTTTTTTAACGTTCCTTCGTCTAGACTGGAATAACATAAGGGATTCAGACTTTAGGTAAAATTAATAGAATATTTATGCTGGATTTTGAAAGATTGATATTGCGTGAAGGCAAGCTGTATTTGTTCAGAACTATATGTCATGACAAGGTAAGTGAAAAGTTTTCAAGAATAGATTTTCAAACAATACTACGCTCACAAATATTTGTATACTATTTGCTTTGAAATGCTAAAAATTTTATTTAGCCGAGGCAGACATCGGCTGTTTATTGATATTCAATCAATATAAATTTTCTGTACATGTTACTAGTAATACTTCTTTATAAAAATGCAAACTGATCAATAGAGTTCCAAATACAGAACATGTTTTACTGTTGTTACAATTACTACCATTTTTTAATATTTCATTATTATTCATAAAACAGCATAAAAGTGAAATATAAAGAGAACTATAATCCGAGAAATTTTATGCTGCGTATGCTTGTCTGAATGCATAAATTGAGAAAACAAATATCCATAAATTCAGCTACCAATACTTTACTACACTAAAAGAATGTTCCTTACATTGAAGTTTGGGGTCCGGGGTTGCCTTAATTGGTCGGCAAATCTGTACTGTCCGTCCGGAGTCCAGATCCATAATAAATGAAGGAACAGGCGGACCCTCGACTGCGTACACAGGAATTTCTTCAGCGACTAGTCTTCAGTTCTTTCACAGTTGATGCCTGTCTGGTGGGAACTTTATGTTTTACGAATTACATTGAAATTTGAAATTATTAAATACTAGCTCTAAATGCTTGGCATTGCTCGATATCCCGATATCCTTATATATACTACAACATCGCTATTTATGAAAAATGAAAATAAAACAATGATCTATTTAAATTAATTCGAAATGATACATAATTTACTAATTCATGTTGTGTATTCCTGTTTTCAGCTCTAGTAAGTACATACAAATATTATTGGAACATGGAATTTCATTTTTTTTACTTTGCAATACGCATATCTTCTCTTTTTTTGTTCCATGCCCAAAATGTATAAATATTTTGTCTTGTTAACTCTTGACCTAGCAACATATAACTGACCTTCAGAAACCAAGCCATCTAGGGGCAATTGCTGAATAACCCTACTTCGGCGGTCGAGAGGAAATGCTAATTAGCACAGGAGCCTAAAAATCGGTAGAAAATTTATTTTTAAGGTTAATAAGCCCCCCCCCCTCAAGGAAAAAAATTTATTCTATTTGTGTCAGGGTTTAGTGCATGTCCGATTGTGTAGGGAAGCAGACAGACAGAATTTAAAGTATAACTATTATATATATATATATATTTATTTATTTAGAGAGAGAGAGAGAGAGAAAGATTGATTCATCAAATTCTTTATTTAATGCTAAAAAGTAAATGAGCCAAAACTGTTCCAAGAGAGATATTAAAGATTGCATACTATGATATTCACGAAAATGTTATAGAAAAATTCAAAACTTTAAAATAAATTTAAACAAAATGTTAATGATACAAAAACTGAGATATTCAAATAAGATTAAAATTAATTTATGACTTAACGTATGATCAAACTTATCCTCTCTAATTCGAATATTAGAATAAACAGATGATGTACAATATAAAGTTTTTTATAGGAATATCACTTTGAAATCAGCATAGAGTATGTCCTTGTAAAATATTTGCCACAAGGCCAGGTGAAAGCTTCAATCTGTAATTGTTCTGCCCAATTCAGTTTGAAACTTATAGTCTCACACTAGGTTGCAAAGAATGCCCCTAGAATAATTAACTATGTATATAACACCACTAAAATGCTTAATTTGATATGTATGCCTATTTAGAATCCTGGCAACGGCAAAATAGACCATCAGGAATTACCTGTGGCCTGTTAACTTCGAACAAATTGCAAATGACCTGTTAATTTGCCCCGTCTCCAAAAGGAGATTTGCAGTACGGTAGAATTAAATTTGGATAAACGCTGTAAATTAAAGTACGAGTTGAGAAGTTTTATGAATATTAATATGAGGTATTTCTCCTAGTTTATACATCAATTTATAAATATATCATTCTACCCTATTTATTCTAAATTCCGTAATAGGGTAGAATGATATATTTATAAATTGAATTTTTTTCTTCTTCATTGGTCATCAAAAGCTAACTCTCGTCTTTTATTACATACAGTTAAAAATTAGATTAAACAGAGTTAAACTCTTAACAGGATCATTGGTCTATGCAAATAAGAATCCTGTTTTCAGTTCGCAGCTTTTAAAAAAAGACACATTTCTGTGAAAATAGAGGATCTATTGAAAATGAACACAAGTTCCTTTAAGTCTTTTTATGTATCTTGTTGAATGAATATTTCTATTTAGATCTTCTCAAGTTAAATATTTGTCCAGAGGGAAAATGCATTAAAATATCATAGTTATGTTATGGAATAACTAAACTACAAGTCTAAAAAGTAAACACAAATAAAATATTATTTTATTGGAGTGTCACTTAATCCTTTTGGAAAAAAATGCTGGTCTGCACATATAATTTTTGCCAGACCTTTCAACATAATACGATACCCTGAAATGAGGTTTAAATGATCTATATTATTTTACTCTTATTTCCAGTGTGATGTAACAGTATGTATACTTTAACTGTGCTCCATAATCTATGCTCATCAAAAGAAATGCTACGAATAAGACAATTTTATTTAGTTTTGGGGCACTGTTGAAATGGTTCATCTAACAATCTGAAATAACTTCTACACCCATTGGGCAAAAATAAAAGAAAAGAAAAAAAGAAAAAGAAAAGTAAAATAATAATATCATTAATAATAATAATATCGCTGCAATGCATGAGAGGTTCTCTAAATAAAATTTTAGCATAAAGACGCAAGAATGTGTAATGCTTTAATTCATGTTTGTTTGGTAAACTCAATAATTATGCATTTATAAAATCATACAGACATTATTAGTGAATGAATAAAAAAACAAGCTTTTGAGTACACATACAGAGATATTTTTTATAATTAAGACAATTTAAGTTTTAGGGTTTCTGAACATTTAAAAGGATATAATTATTGGCATTTTCCTAACTTTTGTTCATATTAAGTGCTTATTTCTGAGATGATGTTAAGTATACATTCTCAAACAGTATTCGTTGAACCCTAAAATTTCAACACGAAAATATTTCTATTAATAGGCAAAAATATAGAAAGGTAGTAAATGCACTCATATTGCAAATTTTTAAAAGTTTCAGTAAAGAGAAATTCTTATAACCCTAACTAAGAGGGTAGAAAAATTTTTAGAAACAAATTGCTTCAATGTGCTGTTAATACTCTGTTAAATTGTTAGAAATATTTTCTTGAATTAAATCAAAACATAGAATTTCCATTTGAAAGCAAAAGTTTTGCCTAAAAACATTAAGATAGAGGAGAAAAAAAAACGTTCTCCATAGCGTCAAGCTATTAATATGGGCCACCCAATCTAAATTTTTTCTACGTCAAACAATGCAATGCTCTAACTAACGTATTCTTGCTGTTATATGGTTGTGCTAATCAGGTCAAAGAAGTTGCCTTTTTATTTTTGAGTTGCATACACGCTTTGGCTAGAGATAAACATAGAAAGGAACACATGGGACTCTCCAAAAGAGAAAATAAAAACCTTAATAGCAGCTCCAAGAGATTTTTTCTCATTTTCAGGGGAAAAATGTCCGACATTTACATCGAAACGAAAAACTAACGAAATTAAAAACACCAAAGATTCGAGAAAAGTAGGGCAAATTTAAAAAGCTCAAAGAGTATATTAAAGCAATAGCTTTTCGCTCTCGAACACACTTACAAACAAAAACTTTGCATTTCACTGCTTTAATTACCCTTACATTTTATTTTTAAGTAATAGTATTTTCCGGTGTATGCGTAGAGTTCTCTAAACGAGCCTTAAACTGGTATTTTCATTGGATAATACAAACGCCCATGCATTATTACAGTATATCTGAGAAGGTAGGAAAAAAAGCTGCTGAGTTTTAAATTAGAAACCGTACTTTTTAATACTTGAAAAGGAATTTACTGTCTAAAAATTTAAAAAAAAGCTGCAGGAGGGTGAGAAATCAAAAAGAATATGTTAATAACGAGGTATATGCCCCAAATTCCTGGAAATGTTCACAAGAAGTAATTTCTTAAAAAAATATGTGCGATATTTAAAGAAAAGAGACAAGCGAAACGCGTGAAATAAGAGCCATATGCATTACTGTTTTAAATTATAGCTTGCATTATGATACAATTTAAATTTCATTTTGTACACTTGGAATTCATACGAGGAAAATTCCAAAGAAATTCTCGAGAACAATTAAGGAAAGTGAGAAATATAATTTTTTTAGAAAAGTTAAATTCCTTCTAACTTAAACAAAATATATTATTAAAATTTATAAAGGGCAAATATATAATCTAAATTTGTCATTTAAAGCTCCAATGGTAAGTAGAGCCGACTTTCTCATGAATAGGATGTTTCCAAAACCACTTAAGGGGATGGTGAACATTACAAAGTGATTTTGGAAATTTTTATCTCACAGATAGGAAATTTTGCATAGATATTCATTAAAGTTTGTATAACTATATCAAACAGCTTATAAAATTTTATAAATATTTTAGCTTTTTTATATTTTAAATTGGAAATTTTTATTATGTTTTTTAAAATGCTCCTTGCGATCAAATTTTTAACTCTCCCCCCCCTTAATTTTACATTTACATTGCTTATAAATATATTTTAAACAGAGTTATGTATTTCTTTGTGCTTTCGTTGAATAGTTAATTTTTAGGAAATATTTTTATGCTAATACTCTGAATTTTCGTGAAATTTTTGTACTTTTCTACACTTAAGTTAAACTTTGATAATCTGAATGATGTCGAAACCTGAAATGGATACATAGCTTTATTTTAATGTACTAGAGGAGTCTTTATTATAAATTTTATGAAATTTCGTCAAAAATTATGACGCAAGGAGCATTTCAAAGACTTTGCAAATCTACAAATGACTCATTTTGAGAAAAAGCTATTTAAAAGATATTTTTTTTCATCTACATTTAATATTTTCTTTTCTAAAGCCATAATTTTTCATTTTAATTTTCATTACATATTTTAAATACATTTTACTCCAATATTTACATAATTTTAAAATATTAATACATCCCAAAAAATCCAATTTTTGTTCAATTTTTGGTAATTTTTGGATTTTTGGTAAGTCCACCATCCTCTTAATTACTAACCAATCTTTTATGGATGTCTAGCTCTTTTGTTGCTCTTCTTAATGCCCCAAAACTGAATGAAGCATGGTTTAGAAGAAATTGGCATGCTGACGGTATCACCTCATCAAAGTTATGTTCTGAGATTTATAGAGATTATGAGAAAACATGGAAGTTGATTAAGCCGAGTTTCCCTCTCAGGTATTTTGAAAAATCCCCGAAAAAGCTTTTTACCACCAAAACAACCATCAAGAATTGTAAAATAGCGCTTTCGGTAGATTGATAGGTATTTATTCGTAGCAATCTCAGAAATATACTTTTAAAGGAATATTGCTGTTATACTATGCCTAATGTTCCGGGACTACATTCACATGAAGATATTCAAGACGGCAACGCTCTGTTAATGCTAACACTACATAAAAAAGGGAATATCTAGTGTATCTCACAGTTCTGGACCAGGATTTTCCCCTTAATTTGGCTCTTTTACAAATTGGAATATTACTATTGTGACAAAACAGAGAAACTGAATGGAACTGACAAACAAAAGAAAATCAGGGTTAAATTGACTGAATGAAAACTAATAGATTGATTGGATATATTAAAATAAAGAAAAAATATATAAATGCAAGTGTATACGTAAGAGAATGGGGAGCTAAAATATTCCAAATTTTGAACATGTGAAAAAGTGATTTTAGGTTAAAGTCACTGCAATTTTAAAAACAATTTTTTCGACAAAATATTATTTTTAAGTAAAAGGAGAGTAAAATTATTTATCACGCAATTTCTTTTATTTCAAATATAAAATACATATTACGTGAACACATGTATGCTCATCTATATGTATGTATGTAAGTATGCATGCATTCTATTTTAACACCAGAACATTTATTTAATTCCCTCAATTTCGGGATAATATATTCGGGTGTGCATGCTACTGTAACAAGTGCCCTAATCCGCTTTTAAATATTGATGTCAGTGATGTGTATGTGCTGCGCGGAAAAGCCCTGTCGACTCATCTGACCTGATGAACGACTGCAGTTTCGTTCACTTCATCAGCAGATACAGTTTCAGTCAGCGAGTTTTTCGCCTGGGCGCCTTTTTGCCTTCAGCAAACAATGGAAGCACATTATTGGGATATGAATATTATGCGAGCGTTCAAGTTTGACCTGGCCTAACGCAAGACTGAACAAATTATTCATCAGTGGCATGGCTCCCCTAGAATGGCGCCTAATCCAATCAATTTCATTGAATTCTTTCTCAAGTGTAAAGGTATAGACCAGGATTAGTTTGAAAACGAGAATTACCATGATTAGATAAAAAGCAAAAAAGGAACCTGTTAAAAAATGGCCCTTTCTATTTAGGATCAAGTTCATTAATGCAGCAGAGAATATTACTGTAGTGCGCATCGATAGTTTCTTTTAGAAAGCTTATAGAAGTAAAGAGGATTTTCCAGTATTGCAATGACTTCATATTAACTTTTTTAAAGAAAGGGAAAATTTTTAAAACAAAAGGAATCGAAAACACAGCTCTAAAGTTAATTTTAGGAGATGGAGAAAACAGTAAAAGCTTTCGGATTCTCTGTCTTGTGGGACTTGCGTTATTTGACAAATTAAGAGGAAAGACTAAATAGGAATTATAGAAAAAGTTTTTCTCACATTTGTTTAAAAAGAACAAAGCTAAAGGAAATTCCACAAGAGTGAGAACTATAAAAAATTAACGTATTCTTTCGCAGTAGCATTTTAAAATTATGGAACATTTGTTTCTTTTCGGCGAATATTTTAGACCGAGATTTTATAATGTGTAAGAATAATTATAAATAAATTAAAAGAATAGTGGTGTAATACCTTTATATTTTCTAGTGGGATAAAATAATATGAAGGGTTTCAGGACTTTCAGGAAGAATAATCCAAAATATAAAGTCTATTTTGACGTATTATTTTTCTTTTATCGCTTCATTCATTATTAATTTAATTTGCACAAATCAATTCTTTATATTAATGTGCACTTTAGTGTATTTAATGTGTTTTCCTTTATCCTTTATATCCTTTTAAATGTTCAGAAACCCTAAAACTTAAATTGTCTTAATTATAAAAAATATCTCTGTATGTGCACTCAAAAGCTTGTTTTTTTTTTATTTATTCACTAATAATGTCTGTATGATTTTATAAATACATAATTATTGAGTTAACCAAACAAACACGAATTTAAGCACTACACATTCTTGCGTCTTTATGCTAAAATTTTACTTAGAGAATCTCTCATGCATTGCAGTGATATTATTATTATTAATGATACGTATTATTATTTTTATTTTATTTTTGCTCAAGTCTTTTATTTTTGCTTAAGTGGTGTAGAAGTTATTTCAGATTGTGAGGTGAACCAATTCAACAGTGCCGAAAAACTAAGTAAAATAATCTTATTCATAGCATTTCTTTTGATAAACATAGATTATGGAGCACAGCTTAAATTATACATACTGTTACTTCACACTGGAAATAAGAGTAAAATAATCTTTAAAGAAGTTACCTATGTTAGCATAGATACTTGCAGTTTTAGCATATATTTCCTAAACCTGTGATGTGTTTTGTTTTAAATAAATATACATTTTTATAGTTACATAGAATATGGGACTTGTTCGGTTATTAACTCTTAAAAACTTCGCTTTTTTATTCTTTTGAACATTCTCCCCGTACTCGCTTTCCAAATAGGCCAAGGACATGACCGCGATTTTTTAATTGTAATCATTATCGATCAAGTTGCATTTGAATGAACTGTCAATCCAGCAAATATAAAAGTAGCGTAGACGCGTTGTAGAAGTGAATTGCTCCCGACTACAGAAGTATGTTTTCAGTATTGTATAAACTTTCATTCCAGGTGTTTTAACTGAATTAAAGCTAGTTATAATAAATCCCGAACAATTATTAAAGTGAACAAGAACGATTCTGTCAGTTGCATGCGAAAAAATTCCATAAATCTAACTTCCCGATTATCGAACTGAATATTGAATAGTACTATGTTCCAAATGTTTGTAATTATATGTTCCACGTAAGTTAGTTTTTGTATTTTAAAATGATTAGGCGAGAAATGCTGGCAGAAAAATTAAATTTTTAAAAAAAATTATCACTTTCAGAGGGGAAAAACAGCAATTGTTTGTTAACTGTTTGGGCTGTTTATCCAAAAATGTCTCAACAGCAACATATCCCTACACACAGGAGCCCCACAAATGAACAATTTTACAGTCTTCAGTAACATGGAGTTTAGAAACTACCCCAAATAAATCCCCTTTCCGTGTTCATGTATTAAGTCATCAGGAATTTCTGTTTCAGAAACTTACTGCATTTATGAAATTGTTATGCTCTAAAAATATCAGTGCATATTTTATTTTTAAATAAGTTTATTAAAAATAAAGCATCAAAAGTACACATCTTTTTTTAATCCATTCATATTTCTTTTTTAAAATATCATACTGACAGTATATTTTAGCCAGTAAAAGATAAGATCACCGGATGTAATTTTTCTTCACTTAAAGAAATGTTCTCGAAAAAGTGTTTATTTAAAGAGGGGTAAATTCTAATCATTCATCTTCGTGAGGTATGGATAAGAATAAAAACGTAAGAACAACGAATGAAGTATTTATTAAAATAAATTATGCTACAACTTTTTTAACAAGACACATTGAAAAATTTTCACATTTATTGTTATTAATAGCTTGATTTCACACTTTATAACGGTGCCATTATTAAACAGAACTTTGATCCGTTTAAATGAAAATATTTGTGAGCCATGTTTATTCTTCGTTACATCACTTAATCAACGTACCTTTATTTTTCTCTTTTTACAAGTTCGAAAACGTATAGGATGGAGCAAATGTTGCTACTAATAAATTGCAGTAAGAAATAAGGATTTTATTCATTTTGGAGCTGATTTTAATATGATTATAATATCTGTACTCACGCAGAAAAATACCCCTAATAACAGAAAAAAAATTGTTCATATCTTGTAAAGTTTAATCCGGTGAACATTTAAGGCATTGTAGGAGTACATAAGTTGACCTTTAAAATACCGCAGAAACTAAGAAGGCTGCCCAAGGACTAAACCTTTACAACATATAGTTTTCGAGTTAGAGAATTATAAAATAATTTATTACTCATACAATGCAAAGAACAATAAACTGTGTAAACTAAAGATAATAAACACAGTTTAAACTTAGAAGATTATTAAATTACTTATAATACGTTTTCGAAAGAGTTAATATTTAGTAGAAATTACACTATGATAAGTGTGTGTGTTAAGGCGTATCCTAGTCATCAAAGAATGGAATTTAATAAATGCCTTTGTAGATCCTAGTGCTAACACCGAATAAGAGAAGTGTACCTAAGTTTATTAAATTTAAAACAAATTTGATTTTCTTCTTTAGTAAATGCGGCATAGTCAGTATTTATACCTTTTGTACTTGAAAATTAGAGATAGAGTCCTGGGCAAAGGATCTCTTCATTCTGAGCAAAGGATATCTTCATGCAGGGTATATGGAGTATTAAGGGAGTACATCAATGATCTAAAGATAATTAATTCTGTTTCCATTGTGAAGTCGCAAAACTTGGTTCACGAGGAAGCTGTCACAAGGGATTTTAATCTAATAATTTCATCAGTGTTTATTTTTCTTCCGGCTTCCATTACATTTTTGTTTGCTTTTGCCAAATCACTCTGGTTTGAGATTAAATATCGCTTTTTTATATACGTATTTAACCTCTAGCAAATCGACTTATATCCGCTGAACAGTATGATGAAGTGAGACAATTCTTCGCTAATTGTTCTATAGCTGAAATTTTTAACTTTCACTGGGAACATACCAACAGAATTGTATCATCAAAAAGTTATATATAGTAGAATGCTTTTATTGCCTAACCCCTTGAAATATAAAGACGCCTCGCAAAGGTAATTTGCATATTTCGCCATTGGAGACAATTACATTTCTGTGACTACAAAAATTTCTCGCTGATAAAATTCGCTTTATTGCAAATGAAATATTACAGAAATATAATTATATATATATATATATATATATATATATATATATATATATATATATATATATATATATATATATATATATATATATGTATATATATATATTCAGTATTAAACTGTGAATTCTGGGCGTGGTGGCCCGGTTGGCAAAGGCAGCGGGCCAGTGGTCTGAACGTCGCTGGTCCGATGGCCGTCGCTGATAAAACCACCGACGTGTACACCTATGGCGGCTGGTGCACGGAAAAAATCTGTCGTAGTTGCAATGTCCCCAAAGTTCCCAAAATACCTCTGGAGGTGCGGAGTCAAGTATTCCGGTCTCGTCTCTTGACTCGGATCAAAATTACTGGGACCGATGTTCTTCGAGGTCAAGTCAGTCTTCAGCCCTAGTGGTACCTCGCCTTAAAGTGAGACTGTTTACTAAACTTCGCCAAGGACCAAGATCCTTTGAATTTGGTGTAGGCTTTCCTACACCAAGGGATTGGAAAAAAACAAGTATGAATTACATTTAACAATGCATTTTTTTGTAAGGCTTGCATGACTATTAACCCTTTCAGGGGCAAGAACCTCCAACGTTTGCACGGGGCAGATTTTTTTAACCAATTTTTTTTAACTCAAAGAATTTTGAAAATTTTCCCAGTTAAAGGTTTGCATATGTTTTTAATACTTTAAACTGATAACAGATGGCAGTACTAACCATTTTTTCTGCTAATTTAACTGGAATACATTGAATGCAAGTGAAAAAAGACTAGATTTCGCGTTTGCACTGTGCAAATGGCGCCCCTCAAAGGGTTAAGTGGATTTATCTTAAATTATACTTTTTGAACGCATCGAGTTTCATTTCATTTATATGTCTAAGTATTGAAGTTTGGAACAGTTAAAAAGAGAGTTTGAAAGGATAGTTGATCTTGTGACCGGAAACTACCGAATTGTACCAGTAATTCTCAATGTAATCCTGGACACCAAAATCTGATTCTGGGTAACGCCGGTTTCCTTTCCCTTTGTGTATTGAAACCCTTCTTTTGAACTTCAGAACTTTATATGATGATTTTGGGACAAGAATAACATTACTTTTGTCAGACTCAAGGATGTTTATCAATTTGAGCCTCTCAAATGAAACTTTATTTCAGAAACTTAATGGAAGAAATCTTGGAATGTCTTGGAGTTCCTGCATAAGGTGAAATATGAAAAAGTAAATGGAGATGAAATCCAGATTATTTTTGTATCGATATATTTTGTATTTTATTAAAATAGAGAACCTCTACCGAGGGTAAATATAGCCGAGGGAAAAAGAAATTTAAAAAAATTCAGGTAGTCTCCTCTAACTAAACTACGGCGGGTTATTACCGATGGATTACTTATCGTTCGTTTACCTCTTTTTTTGGACGCATTTTGGTACTTTTCTGTTTAACTGTTTATTGCTACTGGGTTTGGCGCGCTGCCAAAATTATAACTCGCGACGCAAGACAATTTTTTTCTCTCCGAAGGACCGTTATTGAGGCACGCCATCCTACGTTAAAAATTAAGTGGCATTTCAAAAATTAAAAGTCCTAAAATTCAACGAAGAATCAAAATAAATCCTCAGATCAACATAGAGAACCTTCAACAATGTTAAATCAGGATTGAGAAAGAAAAAAATATTTTTTCTCTTGACTATTCCTAAGCGCTGTACTAATAAATATATACAATTTTGTATGGTTATAAAACAGAAAATAATCAGAAACTACTTTCTATAAAAATTAAAACCTTTTTTCAATCCGTTTCTAAAGAAATTAAGTGATTTGCAAAAGTTTAAAAACTCTCAAATGTAGAAATACAAATATTATTAAACTTTAGCTTTTATTCCATTAACTCCGATATATTGTTTGTAACTTACGCCTGACACCTATAAATACAGAAAAACAAAATCATATTTAATATGAGAAAATAAGAATTGAATCAACTTTAAAACCAAATCAATTTCTATTTAATGAGCTTGAAATATTATAGTCTAATTTATTTCCGAAGAGAGCGCCAAATGATTATTTTTGGTAAAGCGCTATCCATTTAACCATATTCTGAGCCCTGACAAAAGTGGTATTTTCAAGTTGAAATTCATTAAAGGAGACCACATTTCATAAGGACTTAAAAACAGCGTACTCTCGATGACAGGAAGGATTCTCCCGCAAAATTGCTAATAGTTATGCGCGAAAAGTGCCAAATGACGTATATGCGCCGGCCTGTGTGTATGGGGCGAAGTGATTTAGTACAAAGTAAGGAATCTAGGAAGAGAGTCGCACTTTATGAATAGCTTTTCACTCACTTTAATTACTATCTTAAATGAAAATTTCGCGCGTTTAGAAGCAAATGGGGTATCTAGGCCAGCAAAAGGGCTTTTTTTATTGCAATTATTATTATTACCGTAATGATTTTCTTGCGGGACTCACATACCTTGACGATTAGGAACGAGATACGATAAGAGCCTCGATCTGTTTCAGAAGATGTCAACTTTGCTGGAGAAAATTTCTCGAGGGGAGGAGGGAGTGGAACAGTTTTATGGTCCTCTTTTTCCTGGGCCATTTCGCCTCTCAGCATTGACTACGCAATTTACGGCTTGCGCCGTCATACATACGTGATTTGCTCGTTTTTTTCCTTGTTTGTGTATTTATTTACTGGCATCTCCTCCTCAGCAACTACTTTCATTAAAACAAGCCGTTAATTTTAATGGCTTTTACTCTGCGCCGTCACTTTCGATGCGCCCAAATTTCATTTTCTGCTAGGGGGGGGGGGGGAGGAATTATTTCACTACTTTCATCGTTTAGAAAAAAAAATATTTCCCGCATACTTTAAGTCCCTTTTTTTATATAAATTCTCATTTTTCACTTATATTTTAGATATTTTGTGCAAGTTTTTGTTGTGCTGCATTTTCCCCCGCGAATAAAATATCGTAACGCATAATTGAAATTGCTTTTTTTCCCGGAGGACGATAATTTTCAATAATGTTTAATATTCGAGGGACTTCAGTACGAAGTTCCATTTTCTTCGTACACATCTATTTCGTACACACTAGCAGGCATGCATGTATCTGCTCGATTTCCCCCCCCCCCCCCTCTTCCTAATATTTCCGCCCATGTTAAAAATTGTAGAGAAAAGTTTTAATTTTAAACTGACAAAAATATATTCAGTGACAAAGAGCCATAGAAGATATATATTGAGGATTCTTCTTGCATGAATTAGCAAGTAACGAGGTGTTGGGTACATCGTTATTTAGTATCTAACCAACGGGTAATCGAAAAAAATGCCTTTTTTTGCTTCCTTTTATGCACCCCTAGTTTTTTGCGGTCTGTCTAAAATTTATATTTCAGTATATCATTTGAGCAAAAAATTTCAGAAATATAAGATTATGTAACTATAGACTGAGTGAACGATATTAAGTTTGTAAAGTCCCACCTACATTTTTTTAAGTACATAAAGCATACTGTAGATAATTAATGATGGAAATGAGAGCTCATTTTCAGCAGGCGTGCATTTTACATGCATAATATCATAATATTTAGAACATTTTTGTTTCCTAGGATAGCGCTTTTGTTTGGACAGTTTTAAAAATATTTTTCGTAAAACATTGCCGAATTAATCGTTAAAAATTATGCCATCAGAAATAATCGTATATGATTATATTTGCTCCGCAACTGACTAAACTTTAACTTTCATAATATTCGAATATAATTCTAAAATAATGTTACTACTAACATCTAGAGAGCTTTAGCAGACTGCAAACGTTATTATATATCTATCTATCTATATCTATATCTATTTATCTATCTATCTATCTATCTGTCTATCTATCTATCTATATATATATATATATAAATTCCGTAACCGACTGATTGACTGATTGACTGACTGACGCACAGACCAAACCGCTAGACCAAAAAGGGCTAAAATTTTGCATGGCGATTCTTTGTACAGTGTAGGGGTGCACTAAGAAAGAATTTTGAAAAATTCTTCTTAGATTTTTTTATATTAAATTTTTAAGGTGGTTTAGTAACTTTTTTCAAGTTTGCATTTAAAATAATAATTTCAGGGTTATAAAATTATATCACGAGAAAGATCCTAAAAATTCCTTTTAAATGAAATCTTTTTCGAATCTTTACCTCTATTTTCTTATTTTTGGTGAATTTTTAAGATTTTATTTTTAGAATTTAATTTATTAAATGCTGAAATTAAAATTTTTGGTGAATTTTTAAAGATTAATTTTTAGAATTTTATTTATTAAATGCTGATCACGTCGATTCTTTTCTTTTACTTTAAATTATTTTTGCCTCACGTGCATAACAACGAAATAAATTTGACAAATTTTTTTTTCTTTCTAATGCGGCAGACGATTGGGCATTATCCAAAAAATTATTGAAATACAGTAAAATAAATGTTATTCAAACTATACTATATTAACTGTACTATATGCTTTAGTATCTTCTATTAGATTTAATTTCAATGTTTTCTGCTACATTATTTTGTCTATAAAAATATATCTTACGATTTTTTTAAAAATATATGTTTTCCTTTTTTTTTACATCAATTGCATAAATTGATCACTGTATATATATACACTGAAGTGCCACTGAATTAGGGATAGCAAAGCCTATGTAAATTGTGTAGTGCTGCGCATCATGTATGCGCAAGTGAGGGCACTGTGGTAACTGCATATATAGCGCGTACCTTGGTTGTTCTGAATTAGTTGTTGGAATTACCAGTATGGGTAAACTGCCTGATTTAGACGACTTCGATCGCGGACAAATCGTAGGTGCGCGACGCATGGGCCATTCAATTTCCGAAATCGTCAGACAGCTAGGATTTTCAAGGTCGACAGTGTCAAGAGTATACCAAGAATACATGGATGGTGGAAAAAAAACTAGCGATCGGGCAAACTGCAAAGGACAATTGGCCTTGACAGTGCGTGGTGAGAGACGGCTCAGGCGTATTGTACGTAGCCAGCGAAGCCAAACATTAGCTCAAATTACCACCCAGTTTAATGACGGTGCCAGTCGTACAGTCAGTAAACGGACTGTGCAACGCTCGCTTCACCGTATGGGTTTCTGGAGCCGTCGACCTACGAGAGTACCATTGTTCTATACTCGCCATCGGGCTGCACGTCTTGCCTGGGCAAGAGAGCACAGAGACTGGAGTGTAGAGGACTGGAAACGAGTAGCATGGAGTGATGAGTCTCGATTCCGACTACTTAACGCTGACGGGAGGCTGAGAATATGGCGTCAGACTCATGAAGCCATGGATCCTGCATGCCTGGTTTGAACTGTACAAGGGCATGGTGGCTCAATCATGATCTAGGGTGTTTTTTCATGGCACAGTTTGGGATCTTTGGTTCGTGTACCAACCTCCCTCAATGCAATTCGGTACGTAGAGTTGTTGGGTGATCACCTCCATCCGTTTATGCTGTTCTGTTATCCGCACGGTAATGGAGTTTTCCAGCAAGACAACTGTACCTCTCACAAGTCCCGGTTGGCTACTGGCTGGTTGGATGAGCGTTCCTCTGACTTCACTGTCATGAATTGGCCACCTAGAAGCCCAGACTTAAATCCTATTGAGCATCTTTGGGATGTTTTGGAACAAGGCGTGAAAGGCCATCACACAGCACCAAAGAACCTTACTGAATTATGGACAGCTTTAGCCAATATTTGGCAAGCCATTCCCGTGGAACGTTTCCAGAAACTTGTTGAATCTATGCCTCGTCGTGTGGCAGCCGTTATCAAGGCCAGAGGAGGCCCAACACGTTACTAGGTAGGTATCCCTAATTCAGTGGCACTTCAGTGTATATATATATATATATATGGGCATTAATTTCATACATTGACCGTTGTATTAAATTTGAATGTACTCCGTAGCGAAATACGGGTATTCAGTTAGTAATAGTCTAAGAATTAACCAATTTTCTTAATTTTAAGTTAAAATACTGTCTCTAAGTAAAAAAAAAATCCGCTTATTTCGTAATTCGAATACATATTAGCAATATTTTTTTCCAAGTGTCTAAGTGTATTTAAAGGGTTGTTTAATGACAAACTGCATTAGAAGGAACGTCGAAGCTGCCTGTTTCAGCATTTTCAGCTTAGGTGTATTTTTAATAGAAATAATTTTGATCATATTGATTCCCAAAACACACCTCCTTGAAGGATTTGTATTTACGTTAGATTAAAAACAAATTCAGCTTCACAACTATTCGCTTTTGATTTTTCTTCTGCATGAAATTAAACACGGCATGCAAAACCAACATAAAAATAATGCATTAATCAGAAACGAGATTTGAAGCAAAAAAATAGAACTGCAAATTGTTCAGTAGTTTGTACTTACTATTATTGTCATTTTTATATATAAATAGCTAATTATACTACGCACAACTTTGAGAATTTATTATATTAATATAGATAACATATATTTTAACAAATAGAAGATTTCAATTACTCCATGCCGTAGTTAAAAATCAGTGAAACTAAGTTTTAAAAAAAAATTGTATTTTACATTGCTTTAAACTATCCAAATTCTTAAAAGTCTGGTGAAAATTGTTGAAATGCTTTAACAGTTTTTGAGTTTATTGCTAAAAAAGGGTATTAAAAATGACTTTGAATGTTTATTACATTATAAATTCTTTTAGTACTGACAGTGTGAAATATTATACAACTTGTAAAATAAAGAAAATGCTATTAATAAAAAATAAAATAAAAGTGTCCTAATTAGAAGTATTAATCCAAAGATACACTCTGTGAGACATTAATTAGCATTGCAATGTTATATTAAACGAGATCTTTGCATTTAAAACACTAGTTATATAATTTTGAAGTTTCATCATTTTAAATTAAGAGATAGAAACATTATGAGAAATTTTAGCTTCGAATATCTTTTTTGTCGTCCTTAAGTTTATCGGAAATTTGAAATATAACGAAAAAAGCCTTTATATATATATATATCGCATTTACGACCGAAAATTTTAAATTAAAAAAAATATTTTGTCCTCAAAAATACTGCCCCTCGAATGTACAGTGCATACCTATATGTATTACATAGTTATTAAAAAATATGATGCAATACTGCAAAAATTTATGACGCAATAATAAAAATGTATGATGCAATAGTTTTGATATCCACACGATAAATCAAATAAACCTTCATTGGCTTCAGAAATGGCTTTTAATTATATTAATAAAGGACTACAACAATTAGAAGCAATGGATCCCAATGACGAACGATTCACAAGTATAAATCGTATTCACAAGTATAAGTGGTATTCAGGAAAATCTGGTTTGCTATCAGACAACATACAAGGAAAAGAATTTCACAATATGTTCAAACTACCTTGGATAACTTTGTTAAAAAAAAACTTTCAAAGTATTTTCTGTCCCAAATTTTGAGCTATTGGATTGCACTATCATAATAAATATCGAGGAGAAAAATAATTTATGTTATCTAAATCCAATGTATTTTAAATTACGTATGAAAGTAAAAAATATATGTGCATATCCAAATATATATATATATATATATATATATATATATATATATATATATATATATATAATTAAACAAATCACGTTGAATAACAAGTTCTTCTTAAGATTGAATTGATAGGGGTTTTGAAAAATTGACAGCATTCACTGGGAAAAGATCTATTACACATTGATCAATAATGTATTAAAATGCTAACATTCTTTTACTGAACAATTATAACTTAACAGGCAAGATTCAACTCACGTATGCTTTGTTAAACAGAGAAATGCCATTCTTATTTTGAACAAGATGAAAATTAAACGCTTTACAGTGTCACATAGTTATCACATGATATATAATATAATTGCCCATTATAAATAATTGAATAGAGAAGAATTTGCAGTAAATAATAGCATATTATAATTTAACGAAACCGATATTGCTCGTTCTTATTGCTTCATGTAAAAAACTTGTAAAGAGCTTATAAAGACTAAACACTAATGACTAAAGATGTTTTAATTCCCCCGATAAAGTGAAAACATTAGAAACCAGTTTTGAGCATATTTTGATGTCTTTCAGCTTGGATGGCAGAGTTGAATGAGAATATTGTTGAACAAAATAAAGTAAATGCCTGATATAAAACACTGATATAAAGCATGATATTTCGGTATAAGACAACTATGTTGATTGCTCGTATATCTGGTAAAAAACTACAAGGTAAGGCAGATATTAGTCGCAAATTTTTAAGCTTTATTGAAGATTTCAAACATTTTATTCAATCTTTCATATCTTACATCAAATTCACGAATATTATTCAACTGTTACTTCTCTAGTGATCCAGTATCATAATATCAGAAGGCGACCTGTTTATACCCTCGAGGAGGCTTTAAAAAGAATATACAGAATCTTTTCAGATTCATCAAAGAGATAATTTTACTCCAGAACCTGTCTTGTATGAAAATAATAACTGAACGAGATCTATTTATTAATATAACGCATGTATCTGATCCTTCCAGTGAACTATAAAATGACGTCAGGACTTTGAAAGTGACGTCAGTTCTAAGAAGTAGTAAGAGAACTGATAGATAAATAGAAAAATAAGATTTCATCGAAATTCTGAATAAATGTAAAACATATTCAGTAGAAAAAATTCAAAAGTTTATTTTATATACAGAAGAAAAAAATTGAAATGTAACATTTTTTATGGACAGTAAAGAATTGACTATGAAGATATATCTATTATGAAACGTATGTATCTGATCCTTCCAGTGAACTATAAAATGACGTCAGGACTTTGAAAGTGACGTCAGTTCTAAGAAGTAGTAAGAGAACTGATAGATAAATAGAAAAATAAGATTTCATCGAAATTCTGAATAAATGTAAAACATATTCAGTAGAAAAAATTCAAAAGTTTATTTTATATACAGAAGAAAAAAATTGAAATGTAACATTTTTTATGGACAGTAAAGAATTGACTATGAAGATATATCTATTATGAAACGTTAATGCCTTGCTTTAGATTGAACTTCGTTATTATGACAAATGTTACTCAGAGCAGCATTAATAATAAATCTAGCGAAATACAGAAATATATATTAGATAAAAAAAGTTTCATATTTCTCAGTCAATTCTAAGATTGCGGATTTCTAAGCAAACGGGGCTGTATAAACCGATTGTAGCGTGTCTGGTTTTAATCCCCTCTTCTCTCTTTCTTCCTTTTTCTATCTCTCGCTCTCTCGCTCTCTCTCTTCCACCCCTCCCTCTCAGACAAGATTCATTACTTCACTTGCTTCCTTCAAATTCAAAACTAGCGAAGGAAAAAATGTTTTTCTTTATTTCTTTATTTCTTGATTTCATTTTCTTATTTAGCCATTGCCCCACTACCTCAGGCTAATAAATATTCAAGTTCATTTCTAAAGAAAGAAAGTTAGTGTATTAATACTAAGAGAAATAGTTAAAAATAAAAAATAAAGTATCACAGGGAAAACTATCCGGGAAAAATCCTGTTCTACTGCCGGAAAAGAAAACGTCAAGTTTGGTCTCAGGGAAAATTAAATCCCAGGATATGCTAATTTCAAACCACGGAGAAACCGGTATTGACCGGTTGTTCGTTTGTCTCACTGAATTTTTTATTTTCATTTCATTTATTTATTTTTTTTTACCCTGCGCTCTTTCACAAATTTTTCCACTACTTACATTTCTTGTTCTCTAATAATTCTTTTATTTTTCCCTCTGTGCGATTTTTTTCCCATCGTATGCTTTGTGAAGTAAATTCTTTTAGATCGATATTTTTCCACCCAAGCACACGTTTTACATCATTATTATTTATTTTACCGAGAAAATCTCAAGGTGTTTCGTTGGAGGTTTTTATTTAAAATTTTCATTTCATTAAAATCGGTAACATCTTTCCCCAGACTTTTCTGCTGCATATTTGATTTGATTATGAATAGAGAGGAGCTTTAAAATAGTATCGCAAATAGAAGTAAGAAGGGGAATAATTTTTTTCCCTTATTTTTTTAAAGTTCTTTTTCTTCTTCCGTCAGTTGACAACACTTTCTCTTTTTTCATTTTTTTTTCATTCACGCAAATTCAGAAAAATCTAGTAAAATTGAATAGCTGCATGCAAAATAGCCATCATATGCAGCTTGTGTCACAAAGAAGTGCATTTCTGCCAATTTTTCCATGATTTCGAGGGAGTTATAAGATTTGTATTTACAAAAAGAATGTAAGTTATATCTGAAGGATATGAGACTACAAGAGGAAATACAAAATAATGAAAAGGTATAAAAATAAATTGAATATAAGTGATTGAAGATCAAATATTCTTGAGCAGACGGAAGTGGTGACATCATACATAAAAAAAAAGCGATGGTTATGATTTATGAGGGTTATATTTCTATCAAAGTGCTCTTAAAAGGAAAATAAATACAGGCTGAATTTGCATTCCATTGGAAAGTGTTCATTTCTTGCTAAAGGAGAGTAATTCTCACAAATATGAATCAATTCCTGTTAATTCACGTTTAGAGAGCCTTATTCACTTTTGTATAGATATAAGCATTTGCGTTTTGTGTTTGCACTTGTCCTAAATGAGTTTTCTTTTGCTGTTATTGTCAATTTCAGTCTACGTAAATAATATAAAATGCTTTGAAGTTTAAATATAATAGTATGTGAGCAAATAATCGAAATGTTTAAGTTGGTAAAATATAAGTAGCAAAATGAACTGAAATTTTTTTTAAAGTATTTTTTTAACTATACTTAAGATCATTTAAATTTTTCCTCATGTAGTTAATCGAATTACACGAGATAAATAATTTCCTTGTCTAACAATTTTTTAAATAATTTTGTTAGCCACTAAAAATGTTTTTGTAGGATTATTTTTTTTTCATACTTATTTCCTCAACTTAAAAAAAAATTCTGTGAAATGCAGGAACTGCAAGGCAACAGAATAAACTGAATGTTACCCCTAACCTGAAATTCCTTTCTAGAATAGATTCACTCTCTTATAAACTAAAAAATACAATGCAGAAAATTTGCTATTTTTTAGGCTTAAAAATAGAGATTTGATAGTTGCTTTGCACGAAACATTTAATTTTTATTCAAAACTTTTGACCCTAAAAGTTCTGCACCAAACATCTTCTTTGCACGAGATATCCGATAATTTAGCTCCCTGTTGAGCATTATCGTCAAATTTGAGAAGATATGAGTTAAGAACCTGGAGGAAAAACTAAACATTAACTTTGATTTAACAGGTTAAACTCTGAAATGTATTTCAAAAAGCAGATTTCTAATTTATAGATCCTAATATCCACTCAAAAATCGATTGTTCAAACATTAGTTCAAATAAATCTTAATTTTTTAATAAATGTACCTAGAAAATTTCCTATAAATATCGTAAGAAAAACGCTTATTAGAAATATATTGTATTACAGAGGCTGTTCAAACATTTTTTAGACGATGTATATTGTATTCACAAAGCTAAATTACATAAAATTCTTGTGTTTTAAATGTTCTATTTGACATCCCTTATTCTGAACTATCTTTCGACACCACAATTTCCAGGATAATAATGCCTTTTGAAGTGCCTTTTGTCAGAAGAGGTGTTTTATCCCATTCCTCCTGAACAGCTTTCCAGAGTCCTGTAAGGGTTTTGGGACTACGTTTGGATAATGCAGATTTTAAAAGTCCGAAAGCACAAAAATCCATAGGTGATACATCGGGATATTTAGTAGGGATATCTGTGAAGGGTATGGCCTTGATACCAGTTTTTTGTTCCATTTCTTTTAGGAAATTTACAGTGGATTTTGATGTGTGACTGCGAGCATTGTCCTGATGGAGTCTCACAGATTGATGGCACTGTGGGTAAAGCGATGGTATTTCATTCAGAAAAATTGGCGATAAAATATGTTCCTGATAGTATTTGGAGTTAATCTTGACATTTTTTTCCACTCTCTTTATTTTTAACTTGCTATTATAAGAAAAACTAGCAACAATCATGAATCCCTTAGAAAAACTTTCTTTCGATTCTTTGAACCATGTACTTAAATTTTTTTCTCCCCTTTTATGATAATAAATGGCTCTTTTTTTTGTTGCAATCATTTAAATACACCCATGATTCATCTATTGTGACAATTGTTTTCCATTTTTCTTTGGATAAGTGTTTCTCATATAGAATTCTGCAGCGTGTCCTGCATTCAGCGATATGATTTGGAAGAAGACGATGCACATTGCGTTTTTTCGCTTTCTTAAGATTTAAATCAACGTTTATCATTTTGTCTACAGTGGACACCGAGCATTTTAATGATTTTGCAACTGTCCTTTGACTAGGGGGATTTTCTTTTAACATTAAACAACGTACCTTTGCAATAGTCGAAGATGTCCGTTTTTTCCTTGGATACTTGTTTGGAATTTTTGTCCCACTTGAGGCTCCAATTTGACGTTTTTTTCCTTTCTGGTTGACGATATTACCTATCGACGCTTTAGATATCACAAAACCACGACTCTCACATCGTTTTTGGATAAATGAGTATGCATATTTCTCTTCGGAAAGAGCATAAATGTAGCCTTCGAACCACTGCTTTGTTAAAAACGCCATTTTGAATAAAAACAAAACTTTCAAGCCGCAGATGATAATATTGACTTTTAAAAACATAGTACAATTGCAATTATTTCTTTTGCAGCAAACGATTTTTTATTACCGCTTACCAAAGTCGTCTAAAAAATGTGCGAACAGCCTCTGTACATCCTTTAGATAGACATTCAACGTCTAACGGAAAAAGAAGGACCCCTACAAAGAATATTATTTTGACGATTGGAAAAATGCAAGTGTTAGACAGCGCTTATAAACTCTTTAAAAATCAGGACAATAAGCAAGTCTAATGAAGGTTTTAAAGCAGAAGGTTTTAAAGCCTGCTATCATAGTGTTTTTTTAAGGAACATATAACTGCTAGTCGTACTATTTTCCTTTTTAAGTATGAAAAAGTTACCATCTTTATATATAACTGATCCCAGAATACTCATCTTTAAAACTTTTACATTTCTTTTAGATATTATCACAGAAAACAAATATTGTTCGAAACATGCAGCTCGAATTATTCAACGCCATAGTTTGTGTCAGCTGAAAAATGAAAGCTCAGTTTTCACCCTTTTGCATTTTTTATTACTTTAAATTATTCAAACTCTTATTGAGCGTTAATATCTCGTGAACATAAGGTACGAAGCTATACAATTCAAAAACAAAGGCGAAAATTGTTCCTCTTTTAAATTGAATGTGGACATATCTTGTTCAGGGTTGGAAATCTTGGCTTGGGACGCCTTTCCTGAGCACCTTGGACCTCCTTTCCTATTTAGACTGTTAGACTTATACCAACTATCAACTAACTATCATTAACATTATGAGATTTATACTAATTTCCAAATTATTCATACGCCAGATTTAATTCTTAAAGTGCAAAGTTCTTATGGAGGATTTGTGAATGCAGCATCTTTCAATATGAACTGAAAAGACTGGAACAATTCAGACGAACCAGGTTTTTTGAGATTTTGATTATTCGTGATTTTTTGAATAATAATTTAAATTTTGTAGCCTATTGCTGAACTAAAACCCTTTTAGCTCATAAAACGTAATACTCAGTTTTTAGGTTTTAAGTTATTAAAAAAAGTATGCAATTTAAATATTATAAATATATCAAGTCCCATACTGTGTATTACTCTCCTACCCTCTGAATATGTGTTTACATTTTTCATATTTACTTCAAAACTTACAGAAGCAGACTGTAATATTGCATCTGAACTATTTAACTTCAATTACTCATAAATCATGGTCAGTAGTATTTAAAGATAAGGTTTCTGGTAGGATGGGGTGTTTTAGCTATTTTTTTTATTTGTAGACATTTTCTATATGCTTAATCTTTCGACATAAGAATTCTTTAGTTAAAAGTTTGTAAAAATTTAAAGTTTATAATTCAAAATAGGATTTATAGCCCTTTATGCTTAATACGCATAAATTTCCTGCTTGACTTCAGTCTTGTTTCCATTTTAAGTGAACTTTCCCTGAAGTTTAAATATTCACATTGTGGTGTTCAAATTTTCTCTGAGTTGTCTATTTAGAAAATCCTCGAATCCTAACTAGTGATCCACAAAGAATTTTCCAGGGTAGGTAGAATCACTACGGTATCTTATATTTTAAACTACCTACTTTTACCCAATTGAAATCACCTTTTATGTAGATGGGGGATCACAAGTTACTTGGCTATTGGAAAAGGGGATCGCGACTCGAGGCAGGTTGGGTAAACACTATTCTTAATTAAGACAGTTGACTACATCTCTCGCATGCGAAATGTCCATTAAAAGCACGTAGCTACTCGACATTTTCTCATATTGTATACGGCATCTCTATCCTTATCTTTCATTTCAGAACAGAAAATGTTATATCTTGTTTCAAAATCCTAAAATTAATTTAATAAATGCCTTTTATCTAAATAGTTGGGGAATTTCCTAGCTCTCGAATGCTCTACACTTTAATGCTTTACACTTTAAAACTCGCGGGAGTGTCGACAGCTCTTTTAATAAGTCATAAAATATTTCAAATATTTTATCACAGAAAGTTTCAATTTGCAATGCTGTATTTGAAGTTTTGCTACATTTGATATTATGGAAATCTATAATATTTATATAAAATGTGTTTGAATCACAAACATCATGCTATTCCATTAGGAAACAACCCCACTTCTTCCTAAAATTTTATATCATTGAAATTTCAAATTTCAAACAAAAATTATCCTTATCTTAGCATTTTACAAAACTATTACAATGCTACTTCAAGCTGAATAAAAAGTTAAGCCCATGCGTTATTAAGATACGATTATTGTTATGATATTTCCTCTCCGCCAGTATGTAGTTTTGAATTGAAAATTCTAGTACCTAATAATAGAAACGAAAACACTAAATCTAGTTAAACGATGATAGGAAAGAAAAAAAAATTGCAAAGTAAGAAGATGAAACCCTAAGCAGAACTTTCAAATGTTTTTTTAAATGAGATGTTAATCAAGAAAACGCCTAGAAATAATAAATACTATGATATGCTAAATTGCAGCATAAGTTATTTTAGCAGATTACTTCCATTTTGTGCATTTTCTAACTCAGCTCCTACCATTTCACCTTTTCATATTCCCGATTAGAGTTTAATTTTGTTAATTTGTAATGAAAATTTAAAAGTTTTTTCTTCCCGATCTAGTAGCTAAGTTTGAGAACAGCAAGCTGCTTTCTAAGGTTCTATTTCATTAGAAATGAAAGATGACAGCAAAGTGAAGCCGTTTTCAATAACTATACCAAAAATTGAATTCTAACAATTGAAACTGCATATATACCTGAGTAGTCAACAGACAACCTACTGAGAATTGATTCCGAAGAGATTTTAAAGAAAAAGAAAGTTATGTCAGTCTATCGATGTTTATCTTTTATCGTATTCCATAATTTTTTTATTAAGAATGTAAAATCCTTCCGAATCAAAAAATGCCAGTTAAAAAGAGTTATACGGATCTAAAACGTCCTGGTAGATTTCTGTTGCAATGTCTCAAGTTTAAATTTGAGATCTTGAAGCTGGGCAAGCATCTAAGCAGTGATTAAGCGACGATCGAGCCGTAAAGAAGATCTTGTGAAACGTAAGTGAGGAATTATTGATGAGGGGAATCGCGTGGTAGGATAAACTTTCAAAGCGGTGATATGTCGTTGGCTTAATGCCATCAAATATTTTAAATCCAAGATGACATGAACCCCTAGTATATTTATTGCTGCTTTCGTGTATGTATTAAAAACATCAAATATTTTCAAAATACATTACGTATAATTTCTCTTTTGGGAATAATTTGCACAACAATTTGCATTTCCCTAACTCATTATACGGGATGCTCCAGATAAAATATTTACTTTCAGTTAGTTTTATCACGGATCTGAGAATACGTCAAAAGATTTATGGGTATTTGGTTCCGTTTCTTGGAACTTATGAGCTCAGAAAGCACATGAAAACTGCTAATTAACATTCCCCTGGAGTTCTCCCCACTCTTACTGTAAAATCTGATAGGAAATGTATAAATAAGTAACAGGTTAAACAAAGGAAATGAGAGAAATTAATTACATTTCCAATTGATTAATTCTTATTTGCACAGTTCAGATCTTTTATTTATGTAAAATAATTTATTCAAATTACTCTAAGCTTTCACCTATAGGATTCAATAAGGTTATAAATCAAATGAATACTCGGGACAGGATTTGCGAAATTCTTGTTTTAAGAAATATTACATGTGCCGATATTTATTTCTACATCTGTTAACTTAATGCATAGATTTTTGTTATCACACTTAACAAATAGTACAGTAACTGCTCACGCAGAATAAAAATTGGGAAGTAGCCTAACAATAATTATTTATTTTGCCTGTTATGATAAGGAAAGAGTTTGAATTATTTGTTGCCATAGAAAATGCTTTTCATTATTCCGAACTAATTCTTGTATCTAAGAAGAATATTTAATTCTGTATATAAAATTCTGAGAATCGCAATGCCCTCTTTGAGTTCTATAGAAATATGCAAACATGAGGCACGAAAAGCTGCAATCTTTGTTTTACAAATGATTGCTTTTGTCAGCTTCTTTAAGCAAGCTAAACGGGGATTAGAACATAGTTTTCGCTGCTTTTCGTCAGTTCTGTTAATTTTCTTTCTACATATATGAACACGGCCGACTTTTTCAGTAGTCTAGTATAGTGGTACAAATAATTGAAATTAAATAAATTGTAATGAAGACCGTCTCATTGAATATAATTTGAATGAAGAAACTTTGAAGGACTTAGTCGAAGTTGTCTTATAAAACATAACTTTCTTGGACGAAGATAGGATCCCAAAGAGCGATATTTCTAAAACTAATTAAGCAAGTTATCTTTGACAGCTTATGCATGTAACATTAAGTTCAGCATCCCATCGTATTTATCGTTTTAACATTATCTGTGCATATGTTGTTTGCCAAAGGGGGGAACATGTCCATGAAGCCATAGGCACTTAACTGCGAGAATCGTTGGTTGTTTCCACTGAGGACACCATACACTACCCCCTGGCACCGCCTCTATTTTGACCGAACGCCCCCAAGAGGATGGCAATAACATCTGGCGGACTCATACCTTCTCTCACCCTCTTTGACGTCATACAAGAAATTTCCAGTCTACAGATTTAATGGGCCCATATCCAGCCTAGACACGAAGGTATTTAATGGATTCGAACTAAGCACCCCGAGCCCCAAGCCCAACGCACTAACACTAGGCTACCTCGGGCACTTGTTTCTGTATATAGACACTGAGGTAATGAATCGCCAATAAATTATTTAGATATTTGGGTAGAAAAAACGATTTATATGTAAGTAAATAAAAAAATGAAGGGAAAAACTTTTTCAATTTACCATTAATTATTTTTCATAAAAAAATAATAGATATTACTTCTAGTTATTTACCAGGGTTTAATTGTGAATTTAAGGATATTTACACAAGTCCTCAAAAATGTATATGCATAGTACAAGGTATAATTACACAATAAATAGGGATAAGAGCAAATACTGTCACTCATTAAAAAAAAATATTTTGTGATATAATTTAGTTTTACATATTAAAATAAACTAACATTGCACCTAGGATTGCTGACAACTTCTAGTTTCTAGAGATTTCATATGTTTCAAGTTTTTTATTTTCTATACGTTCCTCTTCACTTTTTTTATTTCTAATATTCTAAACCTGTCATATTCCTTTTTGTCGATTTCCTGTGGTATGTGAAAAAGTATATCCATCTCAATGAATCTACTTTTTCACATACATTATCCATCCTGATCATACATAATATTACTCTTTAAATTTGCAATTAAAAATACAGAGTGGGTAGGTACTATCAAATTCATAAATTATAATTTTGCTAATGAAAACATGACATAGAATCTCACTCAAATAAATATAACATAGTGATAAAGTAGTGTCTTTTAATTACATTTTAAGGGAGTCAATGAAGATTTATGTGTTTGAAATTTTTAACATTTTGGTAAATGATTAGTTAATAGTCATACATCTCTGACTAAGCCCTCACGAAATTCCCTTATATTAGAGTTCGATGGGAAATAGTTACGAATTTTCCTGTGGGAATCGATCTAAGTTGGCTTTGGCGATTAGTCTCTGAAGCTAATTTACGTATACACTGTGAGTCCATTCCACTGTGGTCTGAGTCTAGTTCAATTTCGGTGGATTTCAGTTTCTGCAACTACTCATTCGGCCTAATAGTGAACGAAATTACCATGAGGTCCACGCTTAACTAATTTGGAAATGGTATTAGCGCATGGAAATCCACCAAGATGCACCAATGTCCGCCTCTTCCTAATCGTAACATCTGTGGACAGTGCGATTGAACTGCCACATAATTTGCCTGTCGCGCCCGGTTGGTGTAGAACGTTATCCTGTCAATACTGATACACACATTCAAACATCCGTCGCTATTAACACTTATCAAAGTGGCACTCAAACATGTTCAAATATACAGCTAATATTTCGAAGTAAGTTATTAAATTTTACTTGAAATTTAAAAGGATTTTTTTCGAAAGTTCAATCTTAATTCTGGGATATTTTTTATACTTTTTTCAGTTATTTGAGTTTAAGGTTATTTTCATCTGAGATCAAAGTCTCTTTTTTAATATCATGATGTTAAACCCTCCATCAAATTTTTTTAACTCTCCTAAAACGTCTCCGAATAGTCAGTTTAAAAACTGTAATTTCTTCACTTCAGTGGGATAATTCAGTTCGTAGTAGTTCAGTTAGAGTTTTCAATCTTTCATGACTTCAAGATTAGGATACCCAACTTCAATTGCTGATAATCATTTCAGTGATGCCCAACCGTTGGAAAGAATGTTCATACACTACCAACCTAAAGTGTTGCAAAAATTCCTGGTGAAAAACATTTAGCATCACGGGAAAAACATTATTAAAACAAAATATGCACATATCTCAGTGGTTTTCCTCAAAAAGAATCTTGGAATATGCATGAAGAATGGAATTAAAAAAACGAAAATTCTTCACATCACTAGGATCGTGTAATTGGTACAACATCGACTTCGAAGTTAAGAAAGTCGGGTTTAATCCCTGTCGTTACGAAGCATGATCTATCCACAAACGCAAACGAATAGAACATTCAAAAGCAAACAAAAGGAAGTGTCCATTTTTTAAGTAATGTGCAGCTATCTCAGCGTGAGTGAGGTAACAGAGCTTAAATCTGGTGTAACTGCGGCCGAAGTCACAGATATGGAACCCAGTTCTGTATCTCAGGTAGGGTACGCAATGAAAATATTGTTTTCATTACACTGCAACTTAGGTTCGATGTCAAGGCCACCGATAGGGCTTCCATTGTACTTTTACCGCACTCTTTCTAATAATATAAGCTGACGAATGTATATGAAGACGAATGCATTAATTTTACAAAGTGATAAGAAATCAATACCACAAATTGGGGCATGACTCGTAATTTACATTGATCATTCTAGCCATAGCTACTTTTAAACATAAAAAGGAATTTCTTATTGACGAGAAAGGACAAATTAATAAATACTTTAAAGCCCTAAAATCCGCGTCTAGAGTAAAAAGCTGTGTAAAGAAAGTAACAATAATAGTTGTTTGTAGACATATAGTACGATTGCAAAATAAATAAATAATTTTAAAAATGCAAAATTAAAAACAAATGAAGTTAAAAAAAACAATAAAAATTAATCATAATAATTTAAAATAAAAACCATTACGAACCGCTTGTGTACCGCCAAAAACCTTATAAAATAGGCTTGATGACTTAGTTCAAATTTTTAATCCCTTTTATATCAGAGGAAGACGTAATTGTTCGTAAAGAGTTGACTATACAGTTGAACATCTATTTTGACAGGATATTCATTAATACTTTGGAAAATCTCTATAATCTGATGCAGGCAGGCAATGGAAGTCAAGGAGAAAGGAGGGTTTAAAATTTTTTGTGATGCTAAAAAGTTACCGTTCGGAAGCAGTATATTCTCTATCTGTGTAATCATAAGCAAATTTTCTTAAAAATATCCTACCACAATAACTTTATATTTATAATGGGATAACAAAAAAAACGAGCCATGTTGGATAAATTAAGTTTTCTGGTGTTTATTACAAAATTTATCTCAAAATATATTTTTGTCAAAGCAGTCTGGTACAGGAGAGTTGTGATTTAATCTTGATGTCATCAATTTTAAGAAAATAATACTTCACAAGAGTTTCAGAGATATTCTGTAAACGAAAAACTTTTCTTTGATTTTTCAGCCACTATTATTTTTATTGAATAGGTATGTTAAATACAAAACAAAGGGTGTTAAATAAAAAATTTCGATTCACAAAATTTTATTTTTCATTCTTCCTAAAACGAGATATATTTTCAACTCCTACAGTTGAAGCCCGTGTGATTAAGAAAAAATAGCTTGCGCAAACTTCGCTTTTGTTCAACAAGGATATTTTCAAATGTACCTATCTCGTGAAAGCAAAGACGGTTTCAAGTGGTATTTCACGGTTTACTATTCGAAATAAGATCCCTTGAAAGCGTAACCTAGTCCCAATGGAAAACAGGTGAATATTCATATTTATTTTCACATTATGTCATCGATAGACTATAAATTACTAATTAATATCAACAAGCATATAATATAAGTTATAAATGATAACAAAAGATTTAGAAAAATAAGAATTCTGGGATTTACGATCATACTGCACATCCCTTTATGAATCAGCCAAGATGCTATCACCAATATGTTCTTATTAAACTGCCCTGGTAGCATCGTTAAATGTACAGTGTATTCGATACCTAAACTAAAAAACCTCTCAACTACTATTTTTTGCTGTTCTCATTTTATGTGGGAATACGATAGCCCACAGCTGCTTCCACCTATTGATTCATAAGAAAACTCAATAAATAGTGTTAAGTGCATTCTAAAGGCATTTTAATGAACAGCTGTGACTTATTTGTGACTTATTTATCTACAGCTGTGACTTATTTGTTAAAATGCCAACAGGCATTTTAACAAATAATTCACAGAATCAATTAAGGCAAAATTTCAGCTCAATCCGCCTTTTAGTTACAACTACAGAGAACTCTGAATAGGCCAAGTTTAATTATGATGGCCTGGTATATATATATATATATATATATATATATATATATATATATATATATATATATATATATATATATATATATATATATATATATATATATATACATATATATATATATATATATATACATATATACATATATACATACACACACACACATATATATATATATAATAACGTCCCACCATTATTAACTGCCATTGAAAAGCAAACGCATTTTCTCTCAATAAGGTACAGTCCCTTTTTCCAAATTGCAACTTAGGAATTGACCAACTAACCATATTACCCCTTAGTGCACGCGCTGTAAAGTTATTTTTAAACATGAATCAACATCACGTGTTTATTTCGTCATGTCGGGCCTTTCGAAACATCATACGATGTTGAATCATACTTTTATGTAATCAAGTCAGATGCCCAATTCTAGCCAATTGTAAGTTTTTCAGCGGTCAGCGCCCTCATACTTTATAAGCTCCTGCAAAGGATTTCCACGGCCTTTTTTCTGTCTGCTCTATGCCCTGTCCAGGTGTTGTCCTTCCTTCGATTTCTGTTATCTCCACGCGTCTCCGCTGCACGTCAATGTTAGTCCATAGTGTGTACTGTCCAGCTCCGGCAGGTCCGGGCTAGTTTATTTGTATCTTTTTCTGATGTCATCCGTACTGAATAAGTACTGAAATGTCTTGTGCAGTGTGCAGTCTTCGTTATTTGGACTAATAAAAATACTTCACGGATTTTATGCTTATCATTCCTGTTGTGTGAGTTCTTCAGCACCTTTCATCTTGTGTTTACAGTACAGTGAGTCCGGGTGTTTATTTCATCTCGTATTCTGCTCTGCCACGTCTACAAAAGCGATTGAATCGTGCCCGAGAATCTTAGGTGTGAACCCATCTCTCGTGGACCGTGCCAGTGATGTATAATTACAATATGACCAGCGTATCAGGAATCCGTGATGTACAGATCATTTCATATATATATATATATACATGACAGGCGTGTGGTTACCTGTTCTCACATCTTAAAATGCAGTCATCATCGGTTAATATTAGTGGCTAGTGGAGAATAGTAAAACAGAGAATCAGTTCATAACTTGAATCATTGTATTTATTCCTTTTCATACGATCCAAAGCTCCAAATCCGAGCGTTCAGATCTCGCCATTTTGAATTTAGACACGCGACGAACACACGTCCGTCGGCATTGAGTTCTATCCCGCTCTCTTTCGATTTCGAGGTCAAAACCGCACGTCCACTCTCCTGCACATGCGCAGAGCCCAGTTTAGAATTTTCTCGAAGTTTCTTCCCGCCAAACCTGTACAGTATCTAAAAATAATCTCTCTGCATGGAGCTTCATTTCACCGCGAATCGAAGGTCAATTACTGAAAACGGGTATTCCCCTGATTTCACCCGTAGCACGTCTTGAAATATGAAAACTAGTGGCTTTTTCGCACCACGAAAATGATTACTCCCTAAGCCCCCTTTAAATTTAACTTAATTATTCTTTTCCCAGTTAATTTCTGACACACACACACACACACACACACATATATATATATATATATATATATATATATATATATATATATATATATATATATATATATATATATATATATATATATACAGGGCTAGATTTGAGGCGGAACGTGCCGGAACGGCGTTCCGGTACCTCTCTTTATCAATAATTTGGAATACCCCCCACACACCCCGGAAGTTTACCGTTCCGGCACCTCTATTTCTAGAAATCTAGCACTGTATATATATATATATATATATATATATATATATATATATATATATATATATATATATATATATATATATATATTTATATATTATGCGCTCATATTCCTGATACAATTGAAAAGCAGTCCCCCGACTCGAAATTAAAATGGAGATCGCTCGCTATTTGAAGAATCTTTGTTTTGCTCCGGATATGCTGTGATCTTAGATAATAAATCTCACAAAATTTACGAGAGATTTAAAAAAATATTTCCATTTAATAAAATGTTGAATGTAAATAAGATATCGAAAAGCGAGATAAATTTGAAAGAACAATACTTGCAAGGGGTTTTCCTGAAAACAGGGCAAATTCAAAAGATGAATACACAATTTATAAATATACTCTCAAAATAATGAATCAGATTACTTAAAAAATCAACTGACCTTCAGTAATTTTCTTGATTCTTCAGATTTTTGAAGATATATTATTTCTTGAAAATATTCCTGAAATAAATAACATTTTTATTAATAATCAGAAAACTGTATTAAAAATTTTAGCAAATGGTTATTTTCGGTAGACTTCAATACTAACCGGAATTTTTTTAAACTTATCTATAGGAAGTTTTAGCGAAAAATGGAAGGTCATGTTCTTTTTTTAAATACGACATTTTGATGAACTCGTTTTTGAAAGGATTCTTCTTCTTTTATAATAAATATTATAACTCTGCTCTCAAACTGTAAGTTCAAAGAAATGAATTTATATTTTTCTAGACTTCGTATATTTTATACGAATCTAGGAAAATATAAATACGATAGGTACAAAGAGGGTTACATGCAAAGAAATAACTAACATTTTCAATACTTAAATTGATTAACTTTTGCTTTTTAAAATAATTTAAAAAGCACAAAAAGAAAAAAACAGCTACAATACTGCATGTCAACAAACACATTTAATGTAACAATTGAAAAATATCTAATCTTTACGAAGGAAAATTACTTTTAACAGAGTTTAAAAGTACAAAAAACTTGGAGGCAGACAGAAAAGTATATTGTTCGATATGCGACATTTATCACAAAAGGAATTACATTAGAGTGCCATTAGGTGTAATAGAGCTTTTGAAATAGCACAAAGTAAACAGACAAAGAAAGAAACGTAGGGGATATGTATTATTTAGTATGACACAAAAAATTGAAAATCCCAATATAATTTGGCTGATTTCCTATTTTCCATAGAAGGCCCTTTCTACTACCTGATGTTAAAGAAAAACATACGTGAACATCGCATTTATTAAAATACTAAAGGTTGAAAAGTATTCAATCCACAATACATTTTTAATTTCTTTTTATGTAAATACTATATTTCATACTATTATTTTCCCCAAATGTTCCTATACATTTCCAAATAAGAAAAGTAAATAAATAGTTGATTTGTAAGTTGTTGTAGATGGGCTTCTTATTATACAGTAGGACAGTCTTATATAATAAGGAATCAATCCACATTGCATTGAAACTGAGATAAAGAATTTTTCTATTAAAACATTAAATTAAAAATTCCAGTCTCTGATTGTTGGTTCCCCAGTTAATATGAACACTATTTCGCAAAGAATAATAATAATTTGTCCCAGATAGCTAAACATGTGTAGCACCTTACCAGATATTTAACTCAACTTTGAAACTTTTTTGTTGCTTCCTTGTTGCATAACACTGCCAGACTAAAGCTTAAATTTTCTTCTTTTTCCTTTCATAAATGAATTTGAATTCATTTTAGAAAATGACAAAAAGAACAAAAAGTGAAGATGTATGACCGTGATCAAAATGTTGACATCCTAATTTAAAAACCAATTCAGAATATAAAAAAAGGTGCGTTTATATGCTGACACTAGCTGAATATCCGTGCTTCTCTACGGAATACATTCAAATTAAATACAACGGCCAATGTGTGCAGTTAATGCCAATATATATATATATATATATATATATATATATATATATATATATATATGCCAAAAATATATATATATATGCCAAAAATATATATATATTTATAAAAAAAATCGTAACGGATATTTTTATAGAAAAAATAATGTAGAAGAAAATATTCAAATTAAATCTAATAGAACATACTAAAGAATATAGTACAGTTTGAGGAACATTTCTTTTACTGTATTTTAATATTTTTTTTCGTTAATGTCCAATCGTCTGCCGCATTAGAAAGAAAAAAAAATTGTTAATTTATTTCGTTGTTATGTACGTGAAGAAAATTAATTTAAAGTATCACAAAACGAATAGAAACCACGGGATCAGCATTTAATAAATTCAATTCTAAAAGCTAATCTTTAAAAATTCACCAAAAATCAGAAAATGGAGGTAAAGATTCGAAAAAGATATCATTTTAAAAGAATTTTTATGATCTTTCTCGTGATATAAATTTTATAACCCTCAGTTTATTTTTTTAAATGCAAACATTAAAGAATGTTACAAAAACAGCTTAAAGTTTAATTTTAAAAAATCTAAGAAGAACTTTTCAAAAATATTTCTTAGTGCACCCCTACACTATAAGAAGAATCGCCATGCAAAATTTCAACCTTTTAGGTCCAGCGGTTTGGTCTGTGCGTTATCTGTCAGTCAGTCAGTCAGTTACGGAACTGTTTTATACATGTAGATTATCTGTGTCTTTCAAACGTTGCTGTATAATTCAGAGAAATATACTTAGAGTTAGATCGAAAAGGTTTATAGAACTCAGTTTAATTCGGATTTCGATATGGACCTTTCTACAGATGATAACTGGATATTATTGCTTTGATGAGTAATTAGGGATATTTCACCTACTAAGGTTAGTTTAGTTCTTAATAAAGTTTTAATAATTTAAAGTGCAAGATTGTGTTAACTCCCTGATAATGACAATAAATTATTTTTTATCGTTTTTGAATTGAAATTTGAGCTCGTGTTGTAAATTTTCACTTCCTTCTGAAAGTGGGGCTCTCAAAACTGTTGGGATTCTTTAAAGACCTTTTGCTTTCTTTAAATAATACACCAGAATCTTCGTAGATTAATACAGAAGATAAGATTGAGAACAAGAAACATACTTAATCTTGTTTGGGATTGCTAATATAATATTAGTAGGAGTTTAACTCTGAATTTAAATGGGAAAAGTTCTGTAGTGAATTTGATGGAAAAGATATTGAAATAAGGAATTTTGACTGCAATTTTGAGAAAGATGACATTTTGGACAGCTGTTTCTTCTGCAATTGTTCAGATATATAAATGCATTTAAATATGTGCATGGGAGTAAAACTAATAAGCTGAACAAAAATATTCGTGAGGAATAACGTCATTTTAAATAGGAAGGGTACGATGAAAGGTTTTGCCTGGATTAACTAGGAAAATATTAAAAAATGGTGAAATACGGTATGTATAGAGGTCTTTTCACTCACGCAAGATAAATTAATTTAAAATTCTGGTAACTAAAGCTGTTGATCAAACCTTGAAATTTCTAAAAATGAAAGCAAATATTCATAAATAATAATCGCATTTTTACCTTATAAAACAACATTAGCATGTGAATAGGAAAGTAAAAATGTTTATTCACACATAAAATGCTTGATTTAAGTGTCTTTACAAAATACAATGCAACGTGCAAAATATGTATACAATTGTGTTTGTATTTAATAAAAACCCAAAGTTACTGTTTGAAATTTAGTTACGAAGAAAAATCGTGATTTGGAAATTAACTAAATTTCTTAATGTAATCACATAAAATGAGAAAATCATATTAAAAGGCTGAAAAACTATACTACTGTTTAAAGAATAACTCACTGGTTCCAAACCTTCTTTATAGTCCGGAACCTTCGATACTTGCACCATATTTACATGTTCACATTTAATTCATTTCTTATACACAATATACTTGGCCATAGAAGTTCAAAAGAGAGTTGTTCGTAGACGGTTGACGTTTCTTTGAAGCTGCTAGTGTAAGCTCATGGCCAGATATTTCGGGTGAAAGGTCGGATTTGTAATTCATTCAATTGCAACATTTAGTTTTTATAAATGGATTAGAGATGAAACTGCAGATTCCCATAAATAAGTAATTCGAAAAGGCATGAAATATTAAAAACATACATGAAGTATTTTACTGCCCTTTTAGAAACATCACGATACGTGAGACATGCGCATGTAACCGAAACTCAAGATACGTCATTGAAGAAGACAGGATTTTCAAGGACGAATCGGAAGATAATTCAAGAACGTAGATGGAAAATAATTTTTTTACTCATGGAGTTTTTTCCCATATAATTAATCTTTTCATTGATAGATTGGAAAAAGTCGTGTTCATGAGCCCTCAGTGAAATTAATTGTGTTTTAAGGCACAAAGAATGTATTGTTGCCAAATATATAAATTACTCTGCTCATTTTAACAATTTTATTGATACAATGCAAAATTTTTATGTTGTTACTTGACTACTATAAGGAAAATAGTAGTCTTGCACATCCACCAGATAAAAGTGGCGACATCAGCTATTTATGGAAATTAATAGGGAAAAAGCTAATAGAGGAAAAATCAATAAATAGAGTCGGTCTCCTTTGGTCCTTGAGACAGGCCTCAAATGTCCACGGACCATAGGTTTAGAATCACTTGTACAATCAGAAATTCTAATTATTCAGGCAAATTGGTATACACTTAACATTAGGATTAATAAGAACATAAGCAACGAAACAAAATTGCTAAATTAACAATTATTACATCAACTAAGATTAATATAATAACTGCAATAACACATTTCTTAAAAATATTTTTAAAATGTAACGAAACAGCTTAAAAACTAATATACATAATATAAACCAAAACCATGAATGTTAAGAAGCATTTTTGAAGTTTCAAACTTAATAAATTGCAAGATTCATGGATGTCCACAATTCATATACATTCTTAAGCAGTAAAAAATTCCTTGCTAAAAACTGTAATGTAAAACACACAAATAAACATAAAAGAATTCAAGATTTTTATCTATCAGAAAATTCCTGTTATATAGATACTGTCTTTCAAAACAGGGTGATAGGTTTGGTTATAAAAGTTAAGGTCTTGCTAAAAACTTGATTAAATAGAAGTTCGTTTTAGTAGAGTTTACTGTATTAATTTTGTTCGCTACAAAAAATTATCAAAGAAGTTCGAATTTATTTTGGCTTAAAACATACAATTTAGCTTACGGCATGAAATAACACAATTTACATTTTTTTAGGATTAGAATGCTATAAATATTTCCATACTGTACTATATATATATATATATGGGAATACCAAGTGTACATTTATATATTAAACCTCTTTAACTGAAAATGGAATTTTTCATTATTTACCGTCTTTAAAAGAAAATTCTTTGCCAGGTATCGTTATGAAATTTGGTACAGCGTTCCATTGTTCTATTCTCATTAAACTGCTGACTATTTTTTCTCCATCTTCGTTCTCAACTTCTAGTCTAAATTTTATATAATTTGATGCATGAAAAAATATTATGAAAATTATTTATTTTCATTAACATATTAATTCTTTCGAAATGAAATTTCTAAAATGACGCTAATTATTTACACACACTTCCGACAAATATAAAAAAATACAGGGGTATATTTATTTGTTCAGCAGACTTTTATGCATTTATTTAATTACATTTTTAACCAATAGAATATATGAACGTGAGAGAAACTCTATATGAGTTAAAATTTTCATCCTAGAAAGCATTTCATTTTCAAAAACTTAATTAGAGGCTCTGTGCCAATATTCGTTTAAGAAAATAAAAATTTGATTAAACTGTACGTGGTGAAGTTATTGAGTGGATGAGTAAGTAAATAGGTAAAAAGAAATTAAAATTAGTGCCCGAGCACATTGATTCAATAGTTTTAGAAAACCTATTCAACTTTCTTTTTAATTTCCCGTCAAGTCAAATCTTAAAAGAATATAAGATGAGACAATAGAGAAAGGAAATATTTGGAAAGAAAATTTGTTTTGAGTGCTTCGGTTATAATGCTGTCATTTGCTTTACAAATTTTTAAAAGAGGTTTCAACGAAGCTTATATTTTTATAACTTAAAATGTGTGAGAGAAATACATCAACAGAGAACTTAAGAATTATAATTCTCACGAGGTTTGATTATTAAGATTAATAGGAACTATTATTTCTTTAAAAATGAAAGAAAAAGAAAATTTTGAAATAAGGTTTGACTAATATAGTTCCGGAGAGCGATGAAAGGCTTTTATTATTTCTTGCAATAAATTTCTGCTTTTTAGAAAGAAAACAGGAAAAAGAGAATGCCTAAATAGATTTTTAATTTCCTGTCTCCCTCTCTTTATATTATATTTTTTTCTTTATATTATTGACTCCCAACTGCCTTGAAATTAATCAATTCTAAACTATGTATATCAAAATAACTGTTCAACTAGGTTCCTTAAATTTTAATATTTTCAGTTAAACGACTTATATTTGGAACAATAAGGAATTAGATGAACTATTCAACATGAAAAATCTAACATAAAGAAAAGTCCACAGCAAAAAGGAAGCGTAGAACTATGATATGATAATATACGTACACTAAGAAATGTGTACGAAAATATACCAGCATCCTAGTATTTTTTCTCTTCATTAACTTAGTAAAACGCTAGCATCTCTTTCTCTCCTCCTCTCTATCATATAGAAGGAATTATCCGAATGGTTCGAAAATCGGTAGATATGATATACATGTACAGGAAAACAAATGATTACAATTTGAGGAAAATTGGATGATTTATTGAAGAGAAAGAGCTTCACAATTTGAAAAAGTCAATAACGCGTTGGTCTACCTCTGGCCTTTATGCAAGCAGTTATTCGGCTTGGCATTTATTGATAAAAGTCGCGGATGTCCTCCTGCGGGATATCGTGCAAAATTCTGTCCGATTGGCGCGTTAGATCATCAAAATCCTGAGCTGGTTGGCGGGCCTTGCTCATAATGCTCCAAATGTGCTCAATGGGGGAGAGATCCGGCGACCTTAGTGGCCAAGGTACGTTGGGCAAGCACGAAGACAAGCAGTAGACACTCTCACCGTGCATTAGCTGGTGGGCATTAGCTTGCTGAAATGTAAGCCCAGGATGACGTGATATGAAGGGCAACACAACGGGGCGTAGAATATCGCCGACGTACCGCTGTGCTGTAAGGGAGCCGTGGATGACAACCAAAGGGGGTCCTGCTATGAAATGAAATGGCACCCCAGACCATCTCTCCTGGTTGTCGGCCGATATGGTGGAAGAGATTCAGGTTGGTATCCCACCGCTGTCCGGGGCGTTTCTAGACACGTATTCACTGGTCATCGGGGATCAATTCAAAAAGAGACTCATCACTGAACACAATTTTACTTCAGTCAGTGACATTCCACGTCGAATGTGCCCGGCACCACTGCAAACAGGCTTCTCGGTGTACAGAGGTCAATGGTAGTCGGCGCAAAGTGAGCTCAGCCACCTTTCTCTAAGCTGCCTATGAATGGTCCTTGCGGTCACTGAAGCACCACTTGCACGTACGATCGATGATAAGGATGAATCTAAGGCTGTGAGTGCCACTCGGACGATTGCTCGGTCCTCACGTTCTGTTGTTTCTATAGGCCGACTGCTTCCTTCTTGAAGCTGTATTCGGCCATGGTTCACCCATTCCTGCCAACATCGTCTAATAGTGGTATCGCTCCTATCCAAATGTCGAGTTATTTGCCGATTAGACCAACCGGATTGTTTGAGCCCAACTACACGTCCTCTCTCAAATGCTGACATCTGCGTTTACCTGTATGCGAGGAATAGTTACTATCTGCTTGAGTATACGGAATGAAATTCGCAAAGAATTTATGACCTGGAATCGAAATCTCCCCTATTTAATATCCTGCCAGTTGAGCAGTTAAGTTGCGCCGCAGCATCACATGTTCATTCATTGGCCGCCATCTTTAAAATTTTGCGTCGAAATCTGTATCATATCAATTTTTGTGTCCAATTTGCATTACCCCTTCTTGGTGCGCCGTTCCTTTCTGTCTAAGAGTATATATATATATATATATATATATATATATATATATATATATATATATATATATATATATATATATATATATATACTAGCTGTACCCGTCCCGGCGTTGCTCGGGTAATGTAATTACCAATTTTTTAGTAGCCTTAACCCTTTGTTAATGGGCGTCGCTGTCATCCTTTTCCTCACCACGATACATTATTTTACAAATATAAATTTAATCCTTTCTGGCACATTTTGGCAAAATTTTTGACATAGGATTACTAATCGAATATCACTGCAATAGTAATCGATTTCCTTGAAAGCGAATATATCACATCCTCCACATGCTGAAATTCTTTGAAATCTTCATAGATTTTTTCCACAAATACACCACAAATTATATGATATTAACTAAGTGCTGGCCAAAAAAATTACGGCATTACTAAATGTGATTTTTTAATCGATTATCACTGCAATAGTAATCGATTTCCTTTAAATTACCCAATCCCTCATAGAAAACAAATGCCCCAACACATCACGTGCATGACGTCGAAAAACTGGTTTTTCTCCTATTTTCACCAGCTTTACCTTCGTCCGGAAATGAAGAACGAAATCTCCAAAATGAGATTTCTCGCAAGAGTTTCCGAATCATAAAATAAATTATTAAAAAATAACTACAATTTGTAAATTAATTTTGGTTCTGGCTTTCGAAACTGTGATGTCTAGGGTCTCTGAGATAAAAATTTCTTAAAAATGTAACGACATTTACGTATCGATTCGACAATTTGGAAAAAAGGGTCACGGACAAAATCGCGTTTTTTCCGAAAAACGGGTGCGTACAGGCGATCGAAAAAAAATCACAATTAATCGATAAATTAAGACAGACAATTTTAATTGTGATTTCCGTATAGTGTCATCTTTCCCGTATAGGCTCGTCCGAAAAAAAAATTCTTGGACGGATGCGTTAGGATTTACGGAGCTTTTACTCGTCCGGGAGCTCCAAATCGCGACTAAATATTTAATTACGGAAAATCTAATTAAAAAATCGAAAAAAGGGCTTCGAGGTGCATAATGAGACCTCGGGAGGCATCTTCGTGTCGAATCTCAAGACTGTCCGACCTACCGTCTTTGCGCTGCGCCGCGAGCAGACAAAAACTCGGTCACACACACACAGACTTTGCCTTTTATATATAAAGATATATATATATATATATATATATATATATATATATATATATATATATATATATAATATATATATATATATATATATATATATATATATATATATATATATATATATTATATATATATATATATAAAAGAGCTTGTCTGTTTGTTTGTCCGCTATAGAATCATAGACTGTTTCACCCACCGGGACCAAATTCGGCACAGTTAATGTTTTGGACCCGCGAAACTCAAATCAGGAAAAACGAAATTTGGGTCTCAATTAGTTTTTTTTAATTAATTTTTTAATGTTTTTGTGCCCGATAGAGGTGCGTCTACCCCATGTGGATTCCCCTCGACCAGCTGCGTTAAGAGGGGTGGTTTGAGGATGACGGAGGGGGGGGGGGTCAAATTACAATGCGCGGGAGAAAGAGGGTTGGGAATGACCTTAAAATCAGACGAAGGTCCGCAGGCTCAAAGTTTCTTTCTTTCTTATTGTTTGTATATCATTTCAGTAGAAACGTGCTAAGCGCATTCTGTCTGGCCAGATGAACATGAAGAGCTGGAGTGCAGCCCAGTATTTTTTTGATGGAATGCATGAAATATTTTATATCTATATATCTACCCGGGCAACGCCGGGCAATAATGCTAGTATATATATATATATATATATATATATATATATATATATATATATATATAAATGGGCGGAAATCAGCTGCTGAAATTAGCGAGTGTGCAAGAAGATGAACTGAAATCCTTTATCTTTTGATCTATAAGCTAATGCGTTAGTCATTTTAGGAAATGTTATTAAATATTTAGTATACTTCTGGCATCTTCATTGAAAAGCGAAATTTATGAGATCCAGAAGTAGGTCATTTCTAAAACTGAGGTGACTCAAAGCCTGTTGAATGAAAATAATTCTTACAGCAGTAAAAGCTAGTTAAATTGACAAGTATGTTTCATTAAGGAAGAAAACTTGGGGAGGAAGTCTTCAGTCATGGATTTCGGCTTGCCAAAATTTGATTGATTACATCATTGATTTTAGAAGCTTTTGCAACTGGATACAAAGAGGTACAGTAAATTTTTCTTTAAATTCCAGATAATTGGATGCTATCGGTAAGGGAGTAAATTTTGTTAAAGGCAACTCAGTAACTCAAATAACATTAGACATATGTTAAAAATATTTTTTTGGACTGAATGTAAGATTGGTTTACTATATGAAAACACTCATGATGCAGACAAACGGAATGTAGATATCGAAACGATTGGTCTAATCCCATGGGAAACAATAATTGGATTATCAGGTTCTTCACTATCAAACTATAGAATTTATTTACAGCTCTAGAAATTTATATATGATTCCATACATACTCTTTTCCCTTAGCAGCCACAGTTATTATATGCTTTTTTTATGTCAAAATGTTTGAGAGGACTTTCGAGACTCTGATATTTATGAATAAATCATTCATGTTAATGATTCATTGATACACTCCTCACTGAATTCAGTGTGTCCTCTTAGAAAGTAACGATTGTAAAGAAGTTAAAATTTTGTGAAAGCTCTGCTTACATTTATCAGAACTCTCTTTATTATAAAAAAAATCAGAGTTTCGATGATGACAAGGAATTTATGCTATAAATAGGCTAATTCATTTCTGGGAAAATTCGAGACTGCTTAGGAGGGTGGTGATTGAGAACGTGGATGGAAAAAGTTAATGGGTAGCTTGATTGGAGAATGTTTGGAGTTGCTATCTAAGTTCAGTTGTATGTGTGTAAAAAGATGGTACATACGAATTAAAAATTGAGTTTTTTTTTAATTAGCAGCTCTATCTCTGGAACATGAATCACATAACTGCATACTGTGTCGTCCCAAATGCTTTCTTACACACTAGTATAGTTCTCGAAATTCCCACAAAATAAACAATCTATACTTTTCCTGTAAAAGTTTTAGGTTTAAAGAACTCCAAACTATGTTTTTAATCCGGAATGAATGATGGCTTATATCATGATTAGCTTGCTACGCTTGTAGCTACTCAAGGATTCTACATCTATAGTACGACCCCGATGTGTGGCTCGAGGAATTAAAAATAAATGTACACTCATGGACAAAAAAATTAGCGCACCAAGAAATAATTGCGGGATCGTAACGAAACTTGCAATGAAGGTACATGTCGGGTAGATATGCAAATGATTAGAAATGCAGCGTGATTGCGCATTACGTATAGCCGGTAGAGGGCGTTGAACATCGTACTCTGTGGAGTATAAAACAGGTAACCAAAGCTTGTTTGAGTGTGCTGAATCATTTACAAAGGATGAGCTGAGATAGACATGCCATTAAGCCGTGTTCGAAGACAATATAAGCAGTTTTCGCAGTTTGAGAGGGGGGGGGGAATCGTCGGGATGATGGAAGCTGGGTGGTCAGCTAGGCGAGTAGCTCGTCAATTAGGCCGCTCTGATTGTGTTGTGAGGAGGTGTTGGGACCAGTGGACCCGAGAGATGTCATGTACACGAAGACCAGGCTCAGGACGCCCTCGACAGACCAGTCGTCGAGAAGACCGCCACATCGTAAGAAATGCACGCGTACAGCAACTGCTTCATCGGCCGCCATCCAGGCACAGGTAGGACCTTCACTAGGGGCCTCTGTGTCTTCTCGAACCATACCAAGGCGCCTGGCTGAAGGACAGTTGGTATCGCGGCGCCCATTACGTGTGCTGCCCCTGACGCCCACCCATCGACGCCTCCGTTTGGAGTTTTTCCACGCACGAGGAAACTGGACTGCAGCGGAATGGAAGCAGGCCGTCTTTAGCGACGAATCCAGATTCAATCTCGGCAGTGATGACAATCTTGTTCGTGTGTGGAGAGCCCGTGGTGAACGCTTCAATCCTGCCTTTGCTGTACAGCGACACATCGATCCCACAGCTGGTGTGATGGTATGGGGTGCCATTGCCTACAATACACGGTCACCCCTAGTATTGTTCCGTGGCACCATGACAGCCCAGCGGTATGTTCATGAAATCCTGCAACCACATGTGTTGCCACTCATGCAACGGCTCCCAGGAGCCATTTTTCAACAAGACAATGCTCGGCCTCATACGGCAAGGGTGTCACAAAACTGTCTCCGCACTGTTACTACCCTTCCTTGGACTGCCCGATCCCCAGATTTGTCTCCAATCGAGCATATCTGGGATCATTTGGGACGACGAGTTGGGCATCCCACGAGTTTGAACGAACTAGAGGCAAGGTTACAGCAAATATGGAACGAAATGTCTCAAGACATCATACAGAACTTGTATGACTCAATGCCCGATCGTATCGCATCGTGCATTCGCGCTAGAGGGGGTCCAACGGAGTATTAACATTTCCGTTCTTTTGCCTTTTTCTCTGAAATAAATTATCCTTTTTCTTTGATTTTCTTATCATTTACTTATATCAAAGTAGTCATTACGTATGTAAAATTTCGTTTCATTTTGACGACTCCTTCTTGGTGCGCTAATTTTTTTGTCCATGAGTGTATAAATAATACATTTATATTTCTCTAATAAGTCATAAATTGAAATAGAATCATCTATAATTCATTCGTAAGATATTTTACAGTTTTCGGAATTTCTTAGTAACTATTTGGGCTAACCTTGTCTTGATGGCAAATCTCATCTCTCTCGCGATTTAAATGTTTCTTAATGTGCTGTTTGTAAGATTTCTAGTTGATCTTCTTTGTAAACATATTTCAGTCATCAGCTTTCAAACACCGCACAGATTAAAATCTATTATCAACCTTTTTCGAGACGACATCTAATCCGTGTACAATCCAACGAAAGTGATGGCATATTTATTAAGATTTTAGAGGGAAAAAAGCTGTTGTTGAGAATGATCAAAACGTAAATTTCGTGTTCCTTAAAAATAGGATAACAACGTACTAGGTTTTAATTTTCACCGGAAAATTTGGTTCTAAACAACACTGTAAGGCATTACATTATTCTCTGTTTGCTAATCATTTTTTGGCAAATTCACTTTTCGGTCACCAACACATCAAATGCTAATTTTCCCGTCAAACCTACTCTCTTTTCTGTCGGAACTCAAAAAGCTGAAAAGAACCATATTCAAATTAGAAAGTATGACAAGCTCAGAGTAAGCCATTTATAAGACAAAGCGATGAGCTGAGCAGAGTAAGTTTTCCCCTTGAGTATGAAAGCTGTTGAAATAAAGCTTGGTTTCTGAAGCTGATTATCGCCACATCAACTTTACGAGGGCTCGTTAAGACAGAGAATTAAAAATAGAAGCCAGTTTAGCATGGTAGGTAGTGCATGAGACGGGAGATTCTAATTTAATGTTACTGTGCTTAGGGGGGGGGGGCGAACTAAGTGTAGGAGTTACTTGTAAGTTCTGACAAATTAATTTTTATTTTTTCACATCCATTATTATGTGTATGCTCAAATGAAATCGCAATATACATTAGTTTAACACTTACATTGATTTTCGTTACCTCATTTTTTATCCAATAAATATTATATATACGTTCAAGTCGAGGTGTAAAAAAGTTTAAATTAATACTTAAATATTTTAATTAAACTTTCCTGTGGATTTGGTCACCTATTTGTATGTGAATGCTAAAGACGAGTAGCAATAATTTTTTTTAAAATTTAAATCAAAGCTCTAATATCTCACCCCCAGACCTTGGACTCTAAAAATCAGTAATTGGCTTCATAAAGTATTTTTTTTTTTTGGTCAAAGCGTTCTCCGTATCATTCCTCAATCAGTTAATGGAAAACCTTTTTATCAGGTATACTTTGATGTGTACAGCTGAGGTAAAAAGCTTGCTCAAATAACATTAAAAACCTCTCACAATTAGCGGTGGAGGATAAAAGAAAAACCCTTTGAAAATATTTGCAGACAGTGAGCGGCACGATTACACGTGTGTGAATCATTAAAAAAGTTTGCCTCAATTTCGTGACGTTCTCATTTAAGCAGTTATTTTTCGACAAATTTATCACCTGTTTTAATCACACTAATTTTATATTTATTTTACGTTTTCATTAGTCTTTTACTTTGTTGAACATCCTATAATTTATAACCGAAGGAAACGGATAAAATCGTCATTAAATGATATTATTAAAACACTTAATTGGTTGGCAATTTTTTTCCTGTCTTGTTTTCTTCATTTACAGAAAAAGATATTTTTTTAAATGGAACATTTCCCAACAGTTTAAATGATTATAACTCAGCGTCCAATTTTTCAAAGATGTGAAACATCTTTACGTTATTGTAGAAATTCTCCTACGTGTATTTAAAATTTTAGAGATTACGATAAAAGTTGATTAGCTAAATTTTTACTTCTATTTCAAGGGGAGTCTCGAGAATTTTGATGTTATGATTTTGTGTACTCATAGAATATTGAAAAAAATTCAAGAAATTCCCAAGCAGCAGCTGTTTAATTTACCCAATAGCTTCTGCTGATAGTGTGACGGAAAAATGCTGTATTATAGAACTAACTTCAAACGTGAACGTCAAAAACACCAGTGAATAAAATTTCATCTAAGGTTAAAATTGTTTAAAATGAACTATTAATCAGTTTACAAAGTTTAATATATCCCTTGGTTAATTAAGAATGCAGCTGTTAGTTTATCAAATATTTTCCCTGAAAATAACCAGAAAAACATTCTTCTAGAAAGCCGGAAGAGAGTTATCTATTAAATTCTTAAAACTTACGTTGAATCATTAAGATTTTCCAAGTAAGCTTCTGTGTTTTCATACCTTAATAACAGTCAATACCACTTGTATAATTAATTACCTTTGCTGTAAACAGTTAAGGGAAGGTATTAAAAGTAAGTAGGAAACTAAAGATTTATCTGAAAGATTCCGAGTTAACGATGCCCCAGAAGTAAACATGACTTTTCGATCATTTTTTACCCCTTAGAAAATATATTTGATTAAATGATCACATTCGTTCCGAAGGCGACGCCAGCGTGACGCACAAATACAGTATTTAAGCCATTAGGCGAAGTTCAGTGTCATATTTTTTATCTTGATTTTTCACCACTTCCATCCGATGGTGAACACTGAAAGGCTTTTCTTGCTCATCTTGTAGATTTTTAAGGTATGTGTGATAGTACCCCTGTTTTGGCAAACTACCAGGGCTCTTGGCAGGAAGCGACACCAATGACAAAACGAATTACCCAACTCGAGTGAGACGGTAATGAATGGCGCGAACACTCCGAGTACAGATTCAGAACAAAGAAAACTTTTTATAAGATATTAAAAATGGTTCGGGACTCTGATTAACTGTCTCGAATGCAAAAGTACCCTTGGAAGTTTAGATGGAATGGTTTGAGATAAAGACAGTTGAATAGTTTATAACTGGTTCATAAAATGTTTCAAAATTTTATTCAAGGGTAATACTCAGAGGTGACGTTGGCTATTAAATTTCCTTTTGTAAGCGAGTAAGTTTCTTTCAGATTTTATCCCGTATCATACATAACTTTAAAATCTTTATCAAAGATTTATGTCTCTCTGATATGGTTAAAGGGATGTGTAAAACTTTACGTAAAAAAAAAGTAGTGTTTAAAATGATAAAATGAACTTAACTTCAACTTTCTATTTTAGATCGCATAACCATAAACTTTATTTTCCTCCCCTCCCTTAAATTAACTCTATTAAATTAATTTTTAAGAAAAAGCATTTACTCTTAAAAAAAAGGTAATAAAAATTTTCAGAGAGCTTTTGAAACAATTATGGTTAAAATCCACTTATTTTCTAGATCGTGTGATTTTTCACTCTACATATAAGGGAGAAAAAAAATTTCATCTCTCCCGTTACAGCCATCTTCAACAGTAAAATTCAATAATGCAGAATTAGTGATAAACAATGAACAATTAAAAAAACTTTCTGTTGAAAGAATTCTCAAAACTATAATAATATTTATCGTGACTCCAACTATAAAAATAATACAAAGATAAATGTAGGACTTAATCAAATTGGAAAAAAAAGATAATATAATTTGTGGCATCCCTTTCAGATTTTATGACAGCATATAGACAATTTGGTGTATTATTCACGAGATATTTATAATATTATTCATCCAAACATAGTTCTCAAACAAGTTCATTTTTGGTGTTTGGGACAAGATGTAAGTAAATTATCCATGGATCTGGTGAGTTTGTGGGCTAGTTTAATTTGGATCGATCTAGAAGAGAACATGAAAATGTAAACATAATGAGCTGAAAACTTTCTTAGCACTTGTAATATAATTTTCATACACAATTCATGGCCTACATGGATTCAAACCAATATCATATCCAGATAGGCAACTGAACCTCTCGTGCAAATGCTTTTTGCTTGTGATGGCAATCACATATCACTTGATGACAAAAAAAAAAATACCTCTAGTGCTGAAAAGTACATTTTTAAAGTTTTTTTTATCACTTTTCTTACATATCATGTCACTATAACAGTTTTTACTTGTCAAGTCAGAAGTATCTTGGGCGTACGTCATATAAAACCTTATTTACGACGTAAGTCTCACTGTTGTGTATTTACTCACATTCACTCCTGAATATTTCTATTCCCTGTGAATAAGTGTTATACGTTGGAAGCGGCGTTTTTTCCACACTACACTTCAAAGTCCTCTCATATCTTGACGTAGTCACAAGCTTTCGTCAGCTATTGATTATTTTAAAAGCTATGGTTATTAAAACACAATTTCAGTACTCCTTATGCTTGCATGAAAGACATTTCAAGTTTTTCTGCTGTAAAATGCTGTATTTGATCGTCTGTCTTTAATACACTGTACTAAATTTCTTAGATTCAAATATGCACCTCGATTTACCAAAGATTAGCTTAGTTGAATTAGCGAACTGAAATCAAACCGCAAATGATTTTCATACCAGTATCAGTCCAGTAGCTGCTGTAATATATGCTAATTCTCTTCTTAACAAGTCGAAGAAATTTGGAATATTCTTATATTTTTAACCATCTAATCAAGGTTTTCAAAATTTCTAATTTTTTTAAATTCTTTAAATATAAGATATTGATTTACAAAATACTTTACTGAATAATTTATCACACATTTAAAATTTTTACGATTTGTATTTTTCTATTTGTCCCTATCGAATCCAATCCGGCAATGTAGGCTTTTTAAGGATATTGCGCCCATTCATTTACTGCATTATTGTGAATTTTTGGATTCGAGGTACATTTATACATGAAATTGTTTTCAGCTTGAAAAAGAGTTTTACTATTATGCATTTTCGTATAATTGGTAAAATAAAAACGTTTCGATATCTGGAGTACAATTTAAAACGAAAATTCGGTTAAATTATATTTTTTTCAGTGTAGGTGATGCATAATTTGTTTTACAGACCAAAATTCTCGACCATACTGGCATTTGATTGTTTTTTTACGTAAATCCTGTAAATTGAAGGAGATATTAAATGGTTGACTGTTGTGTTTATCATTAAAAAATATTTATCAAAATACATTAAAATCAAGTTGATATGTTAACTACAGGGTTATAAATAAACGATTATAAATATACCAAATTCTTGATTTCTGCGCTTATTAATGCTGGTCTGTTAACGGAACATCGGGAAATATAGATAATTCCAAAATAATGCGTACGCCAAAAAAGAAATATTTGGCGGTTTTAAATGAACGACACATTATCTCAGTGGGGTTAATTGAAACTTAAACTGCCAGTTTGTATTCTTTCTCTTTGTGAAAAGTCTATTCGTTTATTAGTAACAGCTGTTGATATTCATTCAGAATTTTTTTTTTTTATTATTTTATATATTGTAAGAACCATCCGCTAAGCGCAATTTCTTTTAGATACCGAAGTTAGTGTCCTAAGCACTGCACAACAACAGCGATGCAAGAATGTGGATATATTGGTGATTCAGTGCTAGCCATTCAGTTTTACTACCTTTTAAGACCAACCTTTTAATACCATATTGTGGATTGCAACATTTTGTAAACCACTGTCAACCCTTGTATACATGTATCTATGTGTCTATTTATACTCACACTCACACATATAAATCACACTCTAGCACGCTCACGACAGAAATATAACATTGGTATTACCCCATAAATATATTGATAAATTCGAGTTTTTTTTTTTTGCACTATATAGTTACATTTGTTTCTTTTTCTTTCGAAAGTAATCTCAAAGCTGAGAGCTGTTCGTAATCCTTTCTTGGCACCCTCAACTTCAACCTGCCGTGATGAATGTCTTTCAAGGGGGGGGGGGGGATCCAAAGGAGGGACTCTTCTATTTTTTACAGTTTTTTTTCTCCCAGCTATAGAGCAAAAAAGAAATCAAGCACAAAGGACTCGGTTCACGAATTTTTGGATTTTTAGAAATCCTATACTTTCGGAAGAAGAATAACCCTTTTCGATATAAGATGAAGTAAACATGAAGCACGATCATGGTGTGGATTACATCTGAGGAAACGATTTGGAAATGATGTTTGGGAGATGGTACCATATTTCCAGTTGTTGTTACAGAATAATGAAAAAAACATCATTCCACCTCTATGTTTTTGAAGTTTTAACAAAAAATGAAAGGGTGATGTAGATCTTTTTTTAAGGAAAGATTAAAATGATCTTTAATTTTTTTTATATTAAAAAGATTAAAGATCTTGAGAAATGTAACATTCCTGAGGTAAAGATACATCGTTCTGTATTTTATTACTCAGAATGGATGTATAACAACATGATATTAAGTAGAAATCCAGCATATTATGAATTAGATATAAAATATGATAACCTATGAAGACTCTAAGAAGCACTTGCATCTCGTCCTTTAAAATTTCAAAAATAAAGGGCTGATTTAAGAACTAGTAAGAATTACTCAGTAAACAAACTGCAGTTTGTACCATTTTGTATGTAAGACTAAGAATGCTGATGTATAAAGCTCAATTAACAGTTCTTAAACTAGAATTAAGTAATTTTTTTTTACATTATGTGAAAAGTAAAAATAAAATCTAATCTTAATTGGGGGAAATGCATAAACATGAACTAAAAATTTCATAGATTGTAAGTTTTAAAGACAGAAAAAAACTACTCACCACACTTATTAAAAATTTAGGTATCCCAAAGTTTGAATTTTTTAATTTTATTTTTTGTATTATGTAATACAACGAAGCATTTACGATAGATAATTTCTAGAAAGGGAGTACCCACTTTAAATCATGCAGATATTATATCTAATACCTTTAGAACTCACATAATATTCTTTTTAGAACTATGAAAATAACACACTGATTGACTTCTGACACCTTAATAATATGTCTTTTTGAATCGGAGTTCTGAGTAATAAAATAAAAAGAGTGAAAAGAAAATTCATATAGGTATTCAAATAGAATAGATTGTGTCATTTAAGTTCAGAAGGAAGGATGGAGACATTAAAAATATTTAATTGTAAAATTTGATCTTTTGAATTTATATATTTGATCTCTTTAAGAACACAACATGTAAACAAATGCCATATAAATTACACATCTCTTTACATAGTTCATTTAAAGGTATTGTCGCCTTATGATCAATTTAAATGCCCTTACAATTAATCCCTATGATCAGTAAATCCCTCAAATATATACTATCCCTAGACGTTAATTAATTTAAAACTCAATCTGCAAAAAATATAGCCAACAATATTCTAAATGTCAGTTCCGAAAAATATCTTTTCCCACACGTTAATTTCATTTAAAATGATAGTAAGAACTCGAGATCCACTATTGCTATATGAAAAAAAAAATTCCATCCATTAGAGAAAAAAAAATAGCAGATATTTATTTGAAATTTCAAATAGTACGTATGTAGAGTGTGTAATAAATATATAACTCAAATCTTATTGGAGGCTCAATAAAAAATTTCAGTCACTTACAATTATTTGGAGAATATAGAATATTTTATTGCTTTATAAATTTTATATTTTAAGTTAAAATCGAAAAATTTACAGTCATTAAACACTAGTTAAAATTCAAATTAAGGATTATTTAATGTCATCATTACTTTTATACTCATATATATACATATATATATATACCTACTTTAATTCTATATTTTCTTGTTAAAACTGATGCATTTATAACGTAACTACCATCTGTAAGACATAATGCAAGTTTAAAATGATTGATATAGCAGTTTATGTAAAAATATACTTCGATGCATGAACATTTCATCTATAATCACCATGTTAAATTAAGCCAGAAAGGTGTTTAATTTTAATATATCTCATAATATGCAGTGGGACTTATTACATGATTATTTTACCAGAAATATAGATTAAGAATTTGAGTTTCGTAAAAGGTAACATGCATTCGTATTCATTACTCTGAAAATCACATCTGAAACTATACAAATAAAATTATATTTACATGTTCTCCTCCTTTTTCTAAATATATCATAGTGAATAAAACATGCAACGAAAACAGTTACCGTCCTTGTTCATAAATCTCGTAACATCATTTAATTAGTAACCTCATATTATAACACCATATATTTTCTAGCGGGTATAAATCTTAATAATTCCTAATATTTTTTTACCGCATTTCAAAACAGAAAAATCTCTTTCAAATACACAGGCTTTAGGAATTGGCTACTTGCCACTACTCACTGTCACATTGATCACGTTTGCCAAAGTTAATTAAATGACTTGCGTAGTTACGATTGCTGACAATTTTTTTGCCTCTCTTATTTCTGTTACACTAGATATTTTAATAAAGCATTTTTTCTTTAAATTTATATTTATAACTGTTGCCCCATATAATGCTTATAATAACTGTGGATGTAATAGTTCAGATTTTATAGATCTGCGCATTTAATAGAAAAAATACCGTGTCTCATACTGATAATATACATGCTACCAGCTTTAACTACTTGGTTTTGCCAGGGTGTCTGACATCTAGAACTAACACAAATACAGAAACGAAACAATGAAAAATTGATAGATATTTAAAGCGATAGCTAATTTCAGAAATTAAACGTAGGTATTATTAAAATATAGAAAATGTAATTCTAAATGCTTTACGGTACAAAATATTTCATTTTCCCATCAGAGGCAAAGAGCGTTTATGTTTTGCCGTACCCTATCTGACAACAACATATATTTGATTATCAGAAATCAATATATTTTGGGGCCAATGGCAGAAATTCGTACACAGTCGATCAGAGGGTAAAGCTGTGAAAGAACCGAAAGGCAAGATAAGACTTTAATACGGCGAAAACAAAATGTCAAAAGGGAAGGAGTAGAGGGGGCAAGTTTTATGTCAGCCTATTTTTTTGCAGGGACCCAGAAAGTTAATTGTAGAAAATAAGGTCTAGTTCGGATTAAGTGCCTGGGATTTTGCGAGGGGAATATTCAGAGATATTTGAGGTATGTATATCAATAAGTCGGTAACGTTTTTCAGCGAATCTGATGGTTTTATTAATGAATACGTTTGATTGTTATAAAAATTCTAATAAATATTATGTTTAAATTCAATATCTTGTTAAAACTTTTAACATAAGTTATCTAATATAAATAAGGATAAACACAAATCTAAGGAACGGTTCAGATTTTAAATGTATTTTAATATTTTAATGAAACTATCTGTTGATTAGACGAAAAAAGCGGAAAGTAAAACACCGTCGTTATTTTGTATCAAGAGAGCATACACCAAAAAAATGACATTTAATGTTAAATTATATTTTTAAATTAAAGTTAGATGAAGAGATTTCTTGTAAATAACAGACGTAAATGTAACTTGTTTTTAAAAAATCTTGAAAATAGCTACACGCTTTATCTTAATATAACATTAATTATTATTAACGTCATTTTAAAGAGAGAAAATAATTTTGAAAAGTTTACACTACATATCAAGTTTAAAGTAAAATATTTCGTTTTCATTTTTCCCAGTATTTCAATTCCAATTATTCTCACTTTCAATTACAGGCTCTCGAAGAGGAAATCCTAATGACATATCTGATATAATTAGCCGATAATATATTTGTCTTCATAAAGACAACCACAAAAGAAAAGACCTCAGCGATAAAATCCCGATTTTCTTTAGTCTCAGAAATTGATAATAATGTGCTTTTTTCTTCCACTCTTTCGAACGGTTTAAATCCGGCCATTTTTCATTCTAAGCGGCACCTGGAACAATTTTTTGGCACTTTACATCAAATCGATTGAAAATTTGAAAACCCGAAAAGGAAAAAAAAATCCCCAATTTTTTCAATGCATCGCGCAATTACTTTTATTGGCGAAGTAATCAAAAAAGAGAAACTGAAAAAATGCAGTTATGAGTTCCATTACTTTAATTACTGCAATTAACAGTACAAAGAGGAAATTAAATCTCGTTTTTAATCATTATTGGCTGAGTTATGGAGACATAGAGTGAAGTTATGTGACAGATATAAATGTAACGGAGTAAAAGATTGAAATATGGCAGAGAGGAAAAAAACTAGGGACGGCAGGGCAAATTAGGGTACCGCAGAAAGCAAACTAAACAATTATCATTAATTATTATTGAGTTGCTGTTAGAGCGATAAGCGTCAAAGCAATTTGGAACACAAACCTAATGACTTCGTCGCATAAACATTTCATAACAAGCAATGTCTTAGTGCTATTATTCTGCAGATAATATACATGGTTGAAAAGAAAGAAAAAAAGGTAAACCCGATATATTTTCTATACATAAGGAAATAATAACTCAACAATAGATTCAAGGGTTGAAATAAAAATAATTAATAAATGTATTTTGTTACATTTATGGTACCTTTTTTATAACTATCTAGTTATTCCTTAAGTATGTTGTATCAATAACAAGGGAAACCAGATTCATGTATTAAAGGCAGAACTATTATGATAGCTGATATTATTACATAATATTTTTGCCCATATTTGCATTTCATAAGCTTTCCTTTTCTTACTTTTAGTCTCATTAAAAAAAATATTTAATATAAGCTTGTTTTAAAGCAAATGATAAATAGTAAAGGCCACCTGTAAAGCGAGAAATGAATGGAATTTTTTTATAACATAAATTGATCATAGAGTTTTTGGTAAAGTATTATATAAAAATCAAGGGAAAAAAGAGTTTAAAAATATAACAATAGATATAATTGAGAAGGAAATTAAAACTTTTAGTCTCAGAACAGATGCATCAGAAGGCTAAATACAGACAAATTATTGTCCCTTGTGCCTATGGATCAGCATATAAAAAAAATGCTTCATTCAAAATATATATAGCAACTGGGATATCATTTGTAATACTATAGCAGAAACACTGTGCTTTTATTTCATTTGCTCATGCAGTGGCTACTGATAACGATATTCGAGGGAATGAAATTAACATTTTCTCGTGTATTCACGTTAACAGGGTCATAACTAATGACCACACAGACACGCACAAACAAACACAAACAAACACACACACACACACACACATATATATATATATATATATATATATATATGTGTGTGTGTGTGTGTGTGTTTGTTTGTGTGTTTGCCTGCATACGAATGTGTCTTTCTTGAGTATGGAAGGTGTTACTTACTTATTTTCTGTTTTTTATTACATCTTTTCTTAAAATTTACTTTCCAGTCACCATGTATCTATGGGGAAGCACCCTTTTTCACAAACCTGCCCAGTCATACTCCGAAAATGTGAGAAGAAGCGTCCACAGATCTGGCAGTTTGGAAATTTTATTCAGCCGAACGATGGACTAAATTTATATGATGTATCAATGGGTGTTGAGCCAGAATTCCTCCATGACTTAAATGGAAACTTTTCCTTCTTCCCGTATATTGTAAAGAAATCTCAATTTTAATTTAAGATCACCCAAAACTCTTGGTAAGAATTTAAACCTATGTCAGACGAATAACAGACGAAAGCTTATTATCAGGCTATATTCACAATAACTGTTTTATTATAAAACTCAAAACTCATAAATACAAGTTTAGCACGGAGAAAGATCCCACGAGAAAACTAAAAATAAGTTCCAGTTTCTCTGTTTAACCGAAACTAAAAAAACAAGTCTCTCTCAAAGTTCAGAAGAAGGGCTTCAAAAAAGCTTTAACGAATATCGTCTGGGTTACATCAGTATGGACTTTATATTTTTATATCTTTTTTCCTCCTTTTACACGTGGTGCAGTATGGGTTTATAAGTTTACTAGGTAAAAGTTGTCTAGTTACCACAAAAAGTTTTCTTTAGACATACTAGTGAAAGCTTTTTGAAACGCTGCTAATGAAGTTAGCAAAAATTTTCAACAAGAAGCTAAAAATAACATTGGACACATTCTTAAATCCTTCCAGCATGCTTAAATTTCCAGAATGTCTCATCGGTTTGCATACACCTATTTCCATTGAGCATAGCTTGTAGTTAACCTTCAAAGAATTTACCAGGATGTAGATGAAGGTACTCGAGAATCAAGAAGGTGCGCCGAGAAATAAGGCTCATCTAGTCGACGATTATCTTGAAAGTTAAGATATTCGACAAATGGTTTGGCCAGCCAGATATCCATACCTAAACCCTATGGAACATGTCTGAGACTCTCTTGGAAGGGCAATGGCAGCTCGCCATCTCCCTCCGACAACCATCCAGGAGCTGAAAACTGCATTGTTGCCGGAGAGGGAGAGACTGCCATAAGGACTCATCAAAATGCCTCATTTCCAGTATGGTATCGCACTATGAGAGCTGTACGACTGTGAGAGGGGGCCATATCCCATATTAGAGTCACTTTATGTTCGATCTTGCAACGTGGGTTTCGGACATTCCTGCGTTGATGAGCCTAACTGACGATCATGAGTGCGTACCATGAATGTTGTATAGTGCAATTTTTTCTCTTATATACACGTGTATCCATACCAAATTTCATTAAAATCTGCCCATTAGTTTTCAAAAAATTCGATAAAATATGCACATTCTCTGAATTTTGAACACCAGTGTATAAGGGTGGCTCAAATGAAAGTGAGACTTTTGTTGAAGTGGCTTTGGGTTTGCGCAAGCATGAAGCATTGTATTAGCATACAATGGACACGATGAATACGATGATAGAAACAAAGTTGCTATCATCGGAAAGTGTCAGTGGGCTGTTCGAAAGTGTATAAGCAAGCTGACTACGTATGGTCCTGATATGGATTCTTTCAAACAAGCCCAACGAGCATTTATTCAATGTTTGAAAGCAGAAGGTGTTAGTGAAACCAAAATTGATCGACGTAAGAGGGATGTGTTTACCCTTAGTGTCACTCACAGTGCACAGTATTCAGATGATTTAAGGAATTTCGCAATGGTCGTGGGATCACGGGACATGCCGAGACCTCCTTAAGCACATTTGTCCATCACCATGGAATCGACTGCCGCGGATAAGATTTGCTGCGGCGCTTTCGACCAGTCCTCCAACCCCCTCTATAATCCCAACATGTCGCCCTGCGACTACCACATCTACGGATCACTGAAAAAATCTTCCACCTGTTTGCAAAGCATGCAGATTTCCAGGACGTGGTTTCGCAGACAACCACAGACGTTGCTCACACAGGATATCCAAAATCCAGTAAGCGCTGACAAGGCGTCGATGTGTAGCATATATGTAGCTCATTGTAACGACGATTTTTCGTTACAATTTTTATTAATTAAATCTAACCTCTTTTTATTAACTTTTAGTAATCCTAGTCCAAATTTTATAATTTAATTTACTTTCTTTCAATTAATATATGGTCCCTATTTTGACCATTCCTCGTGGTCGTTCCTGGAATTCCCACGCTTCGTGTGTGTTCTGGTCCAATAACGGTTTTTCTTAAAGATAATTGTATTTCGCAGAATTCCTAGCTGGACTCAGTAAGGTATGATTTTTATCACGTCAGCCGGTGTACGCTTGAAAGCAGGGCGTTTACATGTATATTGCTTTTGTACCCAGTGTTACCATGTTCAATAGGGTTCCGGACCTGTTATATTATTCTTAACATCTGTACGGTGAGCTGGTTTGTTTTCAATTGCTAGACTCGCTTTAGGGTCCTGGTCATACTAGCCTCGCATCGGGGTCCAACTTTTCGTTTTTCTTCGAAAAACGCGGCCTGCTGACGTCAATGTATGCCGAGACCAATACGAGTTCTTGGCGAAACTTAAGTACTTAGCTTGGCGCGTTGTTCGCAGTTTCCTAGTGCTCCCGCAAGGCTGTTGGCACATTATTTTTGGTAGCCCTCTTCCGCGCTTGGCAGTTTTCCGTGTATGGCAACATTCCTTCCTTCCCCGCTCTGTTCAGATTTGAAAAAGTGGATATTATTACAGACTTGAGTTTTTCACTTACTGAGTGTGTGTGAAACTTGTATTTTCCCCCAGGTAAGAGCTTCGGCTCGACCCTGTGGGAGAAGCCATTTTCTTTTGCTGAAATATTTGTCAATTAGTACAGTGCTTGCGTACCTGTTCGGTCGCATATACTCAGGTCTCCTATTTTTTGCTAGACCGACATGGTCCTTCCTGTATGCAGTTTTCAAGAGATCGTCATAATGTACGATATTAATGTTTTGTCAATCTAGAATATCTTCGAAGATTTAAGCTCAAAATAAAACTTCATTTTACTTAAAATATATTGTCAACTGGATGTTATAATAGTTTGAATTTTTTCATCCCGTGGATTGCCGGTAGCGTAGTGAACTGGTTTTTGCGGTGTTCAACTCATTAGTTATTTATGCATCTGCATATACGTCATCAAAAATCTGGCCAGTGGTGTTGTTTCCTTATCGCTGTCTCCCAAGTGTCCTGATTATTTCATCGTACCAACTGTACTTGATAAGAGCTTTTGGAGCTTTACAGGGTTGACAGACGGACATTTTTGATGTACTTTCAATATAGTGACATTCTGCGTCGTAGAATATGCGGACTGTCTTCACCGGTGATTCCTACACCGTCTGACCTCACCCTTACAGATATGGCACCGTAAACTCTTCCTAAAACTCATGTATGACTATTACTTCCTTGATGTTCACATATTCCAATCAATAAACCATTACAGACAAAAACCAAAAGTCTCACTTTCATTCAGGCTTCCAACAAGTCGACATATTCGGGATATAACAATACCCTGAAGTCACATGTTAAAGTACGAAGAATGAATAAAATAATATTTGTATAACAGCTAGGTATTTATTTTTTTAAGTCAATCAGACTCGACTGCATTCCTCAAAATGCGATAAACGTTGATACAAAAAGCTTCGGTAATGAGAGATCCACGGAAAAAATACTTTCGTCCATTACAGAAATGAGTAACATTCCCACCGACCAGAGACACTACATATTCACAGGGTGGAACTGTTTTAATTTGACCACATCATCTTTTAAATACGTTTGGATTTTGGATAAACGGAAGTGTATTATGCATGTAATAAACAAGACAACCTCTGACCTCTAAGGCTGCATATTAAGCACCATTATTTTTAGTTCCCTGATCAGTTTTGCAAATAATCAATTATTTCTAAATAAAACGTATAAAACGCTCTTTTTGTACATCTAAGTTTTTATACACTACTAGGTAAGTCTAGGGAATTTTGAACAATTTATTAAATAAGAAAGCTTGGGTACAAAACTTACCTCCTCCCAGCACTTTCCCTTTAGTTCCCTCCAAAAATATTCTACAAATAGGTGTGTCAGTTCTTAGACTTGATAAACGAACAATTCAACAAAATTTCTTTTGAAATATACAGAGGAGTTCCATTTAAACTTCTAGCTCAGAAAAATGAACAGAACTGATGCTGTCTGGGGAAACAATAAAGAATATGATTCAACTATATGTAACCTATGATTTCGTCTGATTCAATGTGAATATGTTGTTATTCTGGTGTCATAGCAAAAAAGTTTGAGTTCTTATTTTAAGAAGTATATTACTATTAAGCGAAAACTGTGAAGTTCATCTAAATCGTAGGTAGATTATGTTAAAAATTTAGTGTATACAGAATAATTTAATCATTTGATGTCTTGTGTGTTACAGATGATGTGTTACAAATGATTAAATTATTGTGTGTTACAGAATAATTTAATCATTTGTAAATTTATTAAATGCTTTATGATCTTAATACCCGCTTAATATCCTCATTACTATATTATTTTAATTTTTAAAATATCCTCCAATGTCTGGTTAGTTTTATTTCAAAAAGTAATGCATTAGTATTTAAAAAAATTGCAAACATCAGACAAATGTGTAAAATCCTTGTCTTATAGAAGCATATCGAAAAACAGTACTGTTTTCAAAACATCAATAACGTGTCTCATTTGTTGTGGTTGTTGTTGTGGCTTATGCTTTTGACCGACAGTATATCAGATCAAGTCTATAAAGGCTATTGGGCAGAATGGTGCGGCTCCGGTTTTGAGAACCGGTCCCGTAATTTTGAACGAGTCAAGTGACGAGACCGGTACACTTGACCCCGCAGCTTCAGAGGTAAATTTTGGGAACTTGGAGGACATTGAAGCTACGACAGATATTTCGTGCACCAGCCGCCATTAGCGTACACGGCGGTGGATTAGCCAGCGACCGGCATCTAACCAGAAACGTTCAGATCACTGGCTCGCTTCCTTTGCCAACTGGGCCACCACGTCCGTCTCATTTCTTAGAACACGTTATTACATGCATTTATTATCATATGCTACAAATATGATTATATGATTCAAAATCTTAACATATCTTCCGTTCTTTTACATTCGTCCAAAACCACAGGCAGAAACCTATATTTGTATGAGGCTGGAAGTACATATGAAATTTCAGGTTTGAAAACGAAAAGATGGAGTTCCACTAAAAAAGTTAGTCAATCAAGCATATAATATTTTTACTGTTTTTATAACACAAATTTAATATATGAGCTGTTGCTAGTGTTAACAAAATAACTGACACCTTTTCATGCGTATGCATGCTCGTAAATTGAAAATTGTATGACACACCCACGTTTCGGTGACAAGGTTGCAACAATTTTGTAAAAAAAAAAAATAACTTGTATTAATTTTTATCAAAATACTAAAAGATTATTTTATTAAATCCCTTTAACATTTCAAACAACTAAGATTATAAAGTAATTGTAGAATATAGGTTTAAATTGTGTATGTGGCAAATGAAAGTTTTAAAATTTATTGCTCATTTTTCGAGGTATCTATTAAAATGGAGAAGTTCATTCCAAACGAGCTTTTGAAAACGATTAATTCAAACGTGGGTGATCATTTGAAATTTTAATATAACTGATTTCCCAAAACTTGATCTATGAGGTCGGGAAAATTTAAAATTAACAATGGTTGACATAATTAATGACTGCAAAATTTCCTTTAAAATTAATGAACCTGAACTATATTGTATTTCTTTTCTGAAGTATAGAATATCCGACCTTTAAAGTTCAAAAACCAATAATTAAAAACATGAGGGAAAATATTACTTTAGTGTGACATAATTAAAACTGCATGAAAAATTTCATAGAATATGTATTAAAATTTGAAAAAAACGAGATAATGCTGGAAAAATCATTAAAAGGTACTTTTAAATCCTCACATATAGCTAATTATTCATTAAATATTTCAGAATTCCTACGTGTTAAGAAAATTCCTTTTAATTCAAATTGATTTGAAACTAGAGTAAAATCCTTTATATTGAAGAATTTAAAAAAAATAAGTTATCTTGGTTTTATTTAAGATGTATTGTCAAATTAATTTATTAATTAAAGTGAATTATTAAATTAAAAACCGACGAAATTATTTTTTATAATCAATTTCATTAAAAAATAACTAAATATAACTAATTAAAAAATAACTAAATCATGTCGAAAAATTTGTAATACCTTATATAACACTTAAAGAAAATGGTATGCTAATTAGTTGATCAAATATACATTACATCTGTAGACTGATTAAAATAGTTTAAAAACTAATGGTTTAATTACAATTTCATTACAGGATTTTGTGTGTCTCAATGGGTTTACTTAGGAAATAATTATTGTTTATTAATTCGTGATCCTATTTCAATTATAATTATATTCAACATTAATTTATACGCTTGAAAATATATTGTTTGCGGTATTTAATTATTCAAAACTTTTCTATACACTGATTTATTTTCAGTTGCATCGAACATAAATAATTCAGTACATGAATTTAAGTCTAAGTAAACAATTCCAAAATGTGTTGTAGATTACTGTAATTAAATGGTCAGCTTAAGAATTTCAAAATAATTTCTCATCTATAAATATATTAAGGAGGAAGAATTGAAAAACTGAGTATCATGTTTTTAATTTTTAAATCCCATTTTAGGCTCTCAACATTCCTATCGTATATCAAAACTATAATTATACAAATGCACAGAAAAGGACGTATGACAGTTTGTTAACATGCGTTTAATGCGTTTAAATAAATAGTCTATATGTTTTTATAGTGAAAAAAATAGTCATTTGCTTTCTTACAGCAAAAGATGCAATATATTTTTGTCGTAATTCCATTGTTTAGAAGAAAATTTCCTCTCATGAAAAAAAAAAACAATTTGCCATGAATTCAATCAAAAAAAAATTAGGTTTTTAACATTTTGAGTTCCAGAAACTCTACAGAAAGAAGCAAATCAATTTCTTGATACCGAAAAGAAAGTACAGCTGGTTAAAAGAGAACTCACGAAATCGCATTAAACAATCTTTTTCTGCGCTGATATGTTTTCTTTAATGATAAAATTTAATAGCTTATTTCCTTCCAAAATAAGTGAAATTTAATGACAATTTTACAGCTCTGAAATTCAGAATTAAAGATCAATCAGAAATTAAAAATGTGACATTATATGGTAAAGTTATAATTCACATCGAGTAAATTAGCCGAAGTCAATGAACTGATGAATGAAGTTTTGGAAACGAAATTATAGTGAAAAATGCAATTTGTTTGATTGTTTGTGCAGTCTGATAGAAAAATTATAAGAATAGAAATTCTAAAAAACTATTTGTTTATACACAATCGATCCTAAATAATTGTTATACCGATACTTGCTGCTAGAATTGAAGTTATCTTTAGATCCAGGAATTGAATGGCGACTTATATACAGGGTGATTTTTATTAAATTGACACTACTCAGAGCCATCTGTAGCGCGATCTATCAGCCGGAATTGCACCAAAATTGATAGAGGGACTAAAGACGATATGGGGAAGAGTTACCGTGGAAAAAAAGGTTCCAAAAGTGCATAAGACAATTTGCATAAGAGAATTTGCATAAAACGTAAGTAAAACATCAAAAGGCAAATTCACGACTACGTAAACGACAGCAGCGCCAGTATTTCAGGCTATAATGATAAGTGGTAAATACCGAAAAAGTTGTAATAAGCAGACAAATGATTAACAAAGAAATTTCACTGCAACACTGCTTTATTCAGAAAATTTACTTTTCCCTCTTTCAATGTGACCACCGTCCTGGTAGACGACACATTGCATCCTGAACACTACGTTCTCAACGGCCGAGCGTAACATGTCACCAGGAATACCCATCACAGTCCGGCATATGTTGTCCCTTAGGCCCAAGCCCCTTAGGCTGTCCTAAGGGGCTTGGGCCTAAGGACAGGTTGGCCTAAGGATATGTTGGGCCTAATGATGTATGATTGGGCCTAAGGATATGTTGTCCCTTAGGCCTTCCGCCAAGTTCGATATTCCACCAGGATACACCTTGGACTTTAAAAAACCCCACAGAAAGAAGTCATATGGGTTAGGTCCGGGGATCGAGATGGACGGTGCAAGTGGGAAAAGCCACTGATGACCATTTCTTCTGTAAAGCAATGGCGCAACAGATTCCGCACCGATCTTTATAGCCCAAAATACTGGCGCTGCTATCGACTACGTAGCCATGAATTTGCATTTTGATGTTTTACTTGCGTTTTATGCAAATTCTCGAGTGCGCCGACAACTACAGCGCCATATCTTCCCCGATCGGCAACTTTTGGAACTATTTTTTCTTTTCGCGGAAACTCGTTCCTATGTCGTCCTTAGTCCCTCTATCAATTTTGGTGGAATTCTGGCTGATATATCGTGCTACAGGTGGCTCCGAGTAGTGTCAGTTTAATAAAAATCACCCTGTACTTGTGCGTAACATGTAAAACTAATATTAAGGAGGGATGTCTGTAATGTTCAGCAAACTAATAATTTAGAGTGAAATGAAATGTGGTAAAAATCAAACAAAACAATTTTATATAATATTGTTGTTATAGTCTCGAGTGAGAGGTTATTTAATTTATTTGATTGGCAAAAACTTTTTGTTATTGTGATAAATACTGAACAGCACTCAAATGTCGAATCAAGATAACTAGTTATCTTTCACGACACACTGGGAAAAGTTCGTAACTTGATAAATAGAAGTAGCATCTATTAAAAACTGATATATATTTTCGTTCGTTTGAGTGATTTATGTAAAGTTTATGCATCAGTGGCTCATGGATCAATATACAAGTATAAAAGAATTGTAAAGAATGTACTTTATTAATACGGAAATACAAGTCTTTGAAAGATATGAGAGTACTTTCTAAGCAGAACATGAGAGTTTCGCTATGAGGACGGAATAGCTAGAAGTTCACAGCGACAGGGGGTGTTCAGGTATTTTCTACGGACCTAACGATAGTACAAATGCAGATAAAATGTTTTAATGGTTTTAATCGTAAGTTCCCGAGGTTCTATTTTGCTATTATTCTATACTATGTCATTTCATGCTGTTGCTGTATTGAATAAAGACAACTATTTAACTTCATAAATGTCACAAAACATAGAAAGTGAATCATTTACACTCACACACAGTCAATTAAGTGTTCATTAGGAAACATTAAAAAAAAGAAATCTAATCATCCCTTATAAGAATTTACCTTAATTTAATGGAATGTATTTCTAATTTATTTTCCACAGTGAAAAATTATTATGAGAAAAAAAGATACACAAAACCCTCTAAAGTGATGTATTACTAATTCATGGATTGTCAAAACGATCGCAAGACACTGCGTGTAATTTATTATTAAATAACTCTCACAAAAACTTCAAATGAAAAATAATTTTAATCCACAAGGTTTTAACTCATTATGATCAATAATTTAAATGAAGAGACTTTTATAGCTTTCAACAAAAATAAATTATTATAGTTTCTTCTCTCAAAAATAAATTACTCGTTAAGGTTCAGTTGTAATTACTAAGTGGGAAAAAAATATTTCTCCTTAGTGTACAATGTTTACACTCCTTAGAAAAATTCTTAGATTTAGATTTGTTAAATTGTTTTTCTTTACAAGAAAGATGGTATAAAAAAGTTACCTTAAGCAACGGGCACGATATATATTTACATTAATAAAATAACCCATTTATTAAAATACTCGGGCTGGTATAATAGCATTTATTTTGGTCTTGTCATGCACCAAGACCAGAACATGAATATTTTTTCAGATTCTGTTAAAACATTTCCTTCGTAGCAAAGAACTACTGCTATTTTCGCCACGTCACAAATAAAGAAATATTATAGTCAGTTATAACTGAATGAAAATTTTTAAAGCATGAAAAAAATTCTTAAATGTTGTACTGAAAAATTGTACAGGAAAAATTATGATAAAGGTAAATATAAAATCTAATGTGAACCTGGTCTGGAATACTTCCGGCATTAGAAACAACACCAAAAATATAAAATCGAATGTTTACGTTTACTCAGCAAAAAAGCAATTATGAATTTTTGATAACAGATAATGTTTAGGGGAATGGAAATATTGGAATATTACTCAAATGTTAAAGGTTGACCAAAAAAAAGTTTCCTTTTCAAAGAGTGTACTCAAAATATTATACAGCATTTATAAAAGTATCTTCTTGATAAGTATTACTATAGGCAAAATAATTTCAAAACAGATTCAAAAGTTCATGTTTTAAATAAATGCTATCTATAAAAACTAGAAACTTTAACCCACTATTTAAATTTATATAGGCTTTTGTTTCCAAAATTTGCCTTATGCTATCAATGACGATAAACTCAATTTCGGAAAAAGTTAGTTTTTGTTTTTCGGAAATCCAGAGGAAGATTGATACTTAATTTCTGATTCCTATCTTAGTAATAATTTGGAAAATTCTGAACTTTTGCAATTTAACGTTAGAAATCTGAATCTGAAAAATAATTGACTTCATTAAGAACAGGATCGAATACATATTAATAGCAGACCGTTTTTCTTCTAGAGAGAATCTCTGCTCTGGAATTTTTATTGTGTTCATTAGGTGAGTTGTAGTAAGCCCCTTTTACTTAGCATTGTATTGTTTGCCCTAGATTATCGTAAATAATACCACTGGAAAATTTCGTTTCCCTAGTAATGTTAAATGGGATTATTTCTCAATAACGGGAATTATTGGATGAAAAAACTCTGACAAAATGTGCATAAGCCGTACGTAATGATTAGCGAAGAAGGCGGTACTAAATATTATTCAGAATCAAACACATTTCACATAAAAATGCATGCCTTTAACATTTTAAAAAATCCAAAACTATCAGTAAAGAAGACAAATTAATGAACTAATGTATTTAAAGAATAATTTTGAGAGGATCTACAACAATAAAAAATTGTTTGTAAAGCTTCCAGTTTCACATTTTTTATATTTAAACAGTATATTAAAAACAGTACTGATACTAGAAGAAAGGATGATATATATATATATATATATATATATCATAAAAATATTAGCCTCATTTAATTTGTTTTCATGTAGGTACCATTTTAAACGTTTAAAAACTAAAAATCTGAAACATTTAGGAAATTAATCATGCCACGAGGCACATTTTTAATAGCTTTGTACGTTTTCTCATCTATTAAACAATTAGAATAATTTAACTGAGCTAAAAAATTTCAAATATAAAAGTATTTGCGTCGTTACTGCAAGAACTCGATAGAATATGATAGGTAAACGACTAAGGAAGGTTGTAAACATATTCGTTTTTGCATTAGTTCAACTTCCATTTTATTTAACGAGGAAGTTAAAGATACCATATAATTGAAATTTTTTTCCTCGGGCAAAATTATACTAAATGGGCTGACTAATTTCACGTATTGTAGGAAAGGAATAGATTTTCTTATATTTAGGACTCGGATTTACATAATACAGAAAAATCTATTTTCATTAACATGAGACCATGATCCATAAAATAAACTATCTACCAGTAATTATTTGGCCACCTGTCATAGAAAAGAAAAACAAAACTGACTCATATTCAATAGTTGGTAGAGCTTCCACCAGAGGCAATTACAGCCTCAACTCTCCGGGGCATGCTTTCCACAAGTCCATGTATGGCGGCTAGTGGTATTTTCTTCCACTCGGCATGGTGAAGACATGTAAATCCCTTTCCCAAGTTTGGACGGTTGTTGCACCCCTTAATCCGGAGATCCATCTCATTCCAGAGGTTCTCGATAGAGTTCAGGTCTGGGCTCTGAGCAGGCCAGTCCATTCGGTTAACCCCATTGTCACCATACCAATCCATGATGGACCTCGCAACATGACATCTGGCGTTGTCATCCTGGAAGTAACATGGGTCCAACAAGTAAGATTGCCACAATGTAGGAAGTACACTGTCATCCAAAATAGTTCAGTAGGCGTCGACGTTCAGCTTACCATGAATTGGAAAAAACACCCACAGTCCATAATTCCACCTCCGCTGAACTTTACTGTGGGCACAATGCATTCTGCAGGAGGCGTTCTCCAGGCAGACGCCAGATCGAGACCCTGCCTTCCGCACAGTAGAGGATGAACCTTGATTTTTCAATCCAGATAACCCGTTTCCACTGATATATGGTCCCCTTTCGAAGTGCTTTGCACCACATTAACCAAGCAGCGCGGTTGGACTTTGTGATCAAAGGCTTATGGGCGGCAGCACGACCATTAAAATCAAGAAGATGTGCTTCTTTACGGATGGTATTCATAAAAACACACACTCCCGGATGCCCGTTGAAACTCCTGGAGTATGTGGGCCATCGATTGGGTGCGGCTCTTCCCAATTTCTCTGGACAGTACCCGTTGATCTCTATCTCCCAGTTTCGTGGGTCTGTCGACTCACATTGGAAGATGTCGGCACATTCCGACATCTTCCACTTCTGAATCACATAAACAACTATCGATTTTGGGTAATTCAGCTCTCTAGATATGTCCCTTAAGGATCGGCCATTTCTGTGATATCTGACGATTATACCTTTCTCGAAATCAGATAACTCTACACTTCGTGGCATCTTGCATGCGACTAATGCCAATATTGTTTCCTACACGATATTTAACGGCGGAGGGCGTGACGTATATCAGGACCGCAGATATCGTCATTTGCATGGGTGACCAAATACTTATTGGTAGTGTAGCGTAATGGAAATATGGTCTTATTTTTTCCCGAGACCCCACAAGAGCTTGAAACACAGCTGCGTATTTTTCAAGGAATGTGTTGTTCGGTTCCACCAGTTCGGAACACGTGGGGGGATTAAAAACCGTTTTCCTCACAGATGCAGCCACTAAAGCTGTCATCTTAACGTTTCTGCAATGTAATAAAGTTCGGCGTCTAAGAAGAGCTGTCAGCCGATAATCTGCCGGCCCCTCCACCCGATCTGAAAATCCAGACATTGAGAGAGACGCTAGAGAACGCGGCCGGTGCGGATGTGTGTTTAGGCTCCGTACGTTGTGAATCTACACGGGATTTTTAAATTGAATATGTTGCACTGTTTAAATATTAATTATTTTTTGTTAATAAATTGTTAAGTTTTTGTTTTAAAAATTTGGCCTTCGTTTGTTAATTAGAACTCTGTCTTTCTTTGTTATGGATCCCATGGTAGTAATTTTTAGCAACTCCTCAGAGAGAATCGCCTTACCTACTTGTCGTGACGCTACAGTAGATAGTGTATTATATGCTGTACTGATAATGATAAAAATAAATCAAAATATAAATACATGCAATATGACACATGAAACTATAAATATGAAGTATTGCATGTGAGGAAAGCTTTCAAAAAATTACCACTGCATATCGGATTGAAAACAATACTTGAGGTATTTTATATATTAGGTCAAACCTTTTAAATAATTTTTTAAACACTATATTTTCCTTTTCCTATAAATTACCCCATTCAATTGATATATTTTCCCTTTTATAATGCTCTTAGTAAAGATTCTCATGTGAATTTGTTTCTTTATTTATAAAAACGCAAGGGTAGCGTTTAAATGTTGTTCATAAGTATTACGTAAACAATAACGTATATTGTAAAAGATGGGAAATCTCCTGGACCAGATGGTATTTTGGCTAAATTCCTTCACCATGCTGGCCCCAAAACCAAGAAAACATTAATCGAAACATTTTTCTGAAGTTGGAGAGGTTCCGTGCTTTCCAACTAGAGAAAAACCGGGAGATCTAAAGATGGATAAATAAATTTTAGGTCTCCATAGCTACAGCCTCAAATCACTTCCAAGAACACTATCAAGAACATCTAGAGAATGGTCAACAATTGACTGCAATGGTAAATTGAATCACATAATTTGTTGCACCTTGCCCAAGCAGAATTTAAACTATATCGTACTAAGGACCCCCAGATTGTCATCTTTGACCAATGTATTAAAGAAGTTTGAATATAAGTCAGATAACTACAGTCTTATACCTTTACATCTACTTCAAAAGCGCTTGTGATTATGGTTGAATATCACAGCTCTTAAACAAATTGACTGATATGAGTGTGTTCGTGATTTTGTTTCACTGAATTAAAAGTTTTATTTCTCACCGCTATTCTAATGTTAGATTAAGCGATTCTACTTGTTGTTATAGAAAATTACAAACTGGACTTTCCCAGGGACTTACGCCCTGAAGTGTTGTCTCATGTCAACATCAATGCACTTTCTGTTGTATTTGATAAAGATGTAAGGACTGTCATGTATGCTGATGATGTTGTGTTGTGGTTTAGTCCACCAAAAGAAACTACTGCATATACTCCAAGAATGTGCTGAGTGCAGTTCTGAGATGACTTAACAGCTTGTAAAAAGAAAACAGTATAATAGTAAATACTAATTAAACGACATACCAGTCTTTCTCCCTCTGTCATCAACCTACAGAATTAGACTTACTTTATGAAGGTACTTCATTCACTTTTATTAACAATTTCAAGTATCTGGGGACTACATTCGACGATGAACTAACGTGGGAGCTGCATATTGAGGACTTATAATATAAAGCTAAGAAGCGCTTTTGATTACTAAATCGACTAGGAAGTGTTAGACGGGTATACGCCAATTCTACCCTCAATAAGACTTACAAAATTTTTATCAAACGTTTAGGGTAAATTCACCTATAATGGGCCATACCCCTACAATGGGCCACCCTATGTCGAGAAATTAAGGGTCTATTGTTACCTTAGGCAGTGAAGGGATGGGGGTCATTGGCTACTACCTGCGAGGATCCCTTAGCATTGGATTTTCAGTTCATTCCTTTACTTTGTGCGCAGTGTAAGGTGTATTCCGCTAGAGAGAAGAAAATTTGTGTTTGTTTTAACGTCTGCTTAAGAAATCTGTTAAGGTAAGGGAATTTTTCAAAATTTTTTATTTAAGTACTATAATGCCTGTTTATTGACTTAAACTATTATTCATTACGATAGTATGTATAATTCAAATTGTACAGTGATTAAATGACAAAAAACTTAGATTCCATTGTCAAAATAGCGTGGCCCATTATGGGATCACGAATTGTTACACTGTCCCTGTATTGGGCCAGCCCGTGTACTGGTACAAATTATTTTTTCGGAACTGTCAATATTTGCAACAACATACCAACTGTGACAAGTAAAGCGGTACATCACTGGCAACATTAACCACAATTTTAAAGTAAATTTAATTTTAAATGTTTAAGTTAATAAATTTATATTTCAGTTTTTATATACAGGGTGTCCATAATTAAAGTCCCACTTTCAAAAGGCTGCAAAAAAAGAACCACTGGTCAGAATGACTTCAAATTTGAACTGAATATACTGGAAGAAGGGGGAAACGATTTGGCATAATAAACAAAGTTCCAAAATGTATCAATAGATGGCGCTGTAAGCGGTTGGAACTTTTTTTTTAAATTATGCCAAATCGTTTCCCTTTTCTTCCAGTATATTCAGTTCAAATTTGAAGTCATTCTGACCAGTGGTTCTTTTTTTGCAGCCTTTTGAAAGTGGGACTTTAATTATGGACACCCTGTATTTAGTGTAGTTGTACAGTAATTATAAAATGAATAAACCGGTTTAAAAATATACATCATGTTTTTAGTTCCCTTTCTTTCCTATTTTATGATATTATAGAATTGACTTTTGTTCCATAACAGATTAAATAGATGGCCCATTAATGTTGTTATGGGCGATATTGATAGCCCATTATTGGGTGGCCCATTATGGGTACATCGGATAAAATAATGGCCCATTATAGGTGCATCAGGTTGGTTATTATTTATGTATATATATTTTTTTATGACTGCAGCCAGTGCGCTCCAATTGCTGCTACAGATGTAAGACAGTTATTAAAATGACAGGTAAAAATTTGGACCAGTTTGCTTTATCTATAGCTGTGAAAATTCAGATTTATTTCAATTTTTCTCTAAACCGGCCCATTATTGGTGCGTTTACCCTAATGTACTGTTATGGACTCCTTATTACTGCTTCTGGTGTACTTATAGATAAGTTTGAAGCCATTCATAACCAAGTATTACGCCTCATCTCCCCAAATACACAACAATAAATGCTTTAATAGACGCTACTTATTGCGCTAATATGGAAACTGATATTTTGGAATCCGCACTTTTAGTTATATTGAAAATTTGTCAGACTTCTTTTCTACGACGTGCTAAGATGTTGAACTATCCAGTGGAATCACTGAAATTAAAGACTTAAAAGAGTCTTTTTCAGAAGGTACTGAACTAAAAGTCTTTATAATTACTGTATTAAATTTATTCTATTCCCCTCTGCTCTTGCTGCTTCTTTTTAACCCTACAGAGCTCATTTCAATAAGTTTTAATCTTGATTTATTACATAATGTCCTAAAGTCAGAGACTTCCTCAGATTTTAAAAACCATTTCTCTTGTGACTATTTGTTTTCGATACACAGAACTAGTTACATGTCTTCACAGACGGTTCCAAGGTGGAAAATTCTGGCTGCGCAGGGGCTGGGATTTACTGTGCAGAATTCGCTCACTTCATCCCTCTACAGCATTATAATTCGGCCTTCAAAACCCCAAAGACGAACAACAGTTACCTCTAAAAATATTGTCATTTTTTCCTCATTCAAGGGCTGCAATACAAGTTGTTGCGAATTATAATCTCAAATACGGCCAAGTAGTCCTAGACTGCATGAAGGACATTAGAGAACTTTCTAAACTGGGTAAAACAGACGTACTACAGTGGATGCCATTGCACTGCGCAACCCCGGGGAATGAGATTGCCAATCTACTGGCAAAGATGGACACACAAGTGATGTAGCGGGCACCTAATGAAGTGTCCTCGCCCTTACATGCTACATTGCACAGTGAGTAAATTCACTTCTCGACTATTAGAAAGATCTAGAGATAAGCCATGGAAAGAACCCAGATCACCCGAAAGACGTTGCGGTTGTTGAATTTATGACTACCTCCTTCCTTACTTGGCTCGTATACGAATTGTTGCACCTGTACTTGCCCAATCTGTCTTAGCGCCGACTTAGACCACAGTTCTACTCTCGCAGCAGTAACACAGGTGAGAACAATTGGATTGCGAGGGATTTGCTGATCTCCAAACAATTATCCTGATCAAAGCTACACGTTACTATCTGTTCTAGACGTCTTTTTTTAAACTTTTCTATTTCTACGCTTGAATGCTTTCTGTTGTTGTTTTGTGTGTTTTAAAATTTTTCTGTTTATTTGCCTACTTTTTCATGTACTTAAACATGATTCTGGCCTGTGTCGCCTGCTATGTTAGAAAAAAATTCTAGAAGATTTCGGGCTGATGTTGCGTTTTTATGGTTTCTCATTTTGAGTTCACTGCTGGTTGCTCTCTCATTAATATGATGATATTTGTTGGTGTGCTCCCCGATTTTGACTCGGCTTCATCGTGTATAATTATATTATAGATTATACTGTATTCTATTCTATTATATCAATTTATTTGTTTTTGTGTGTGTGCGTACGTGTGTGTATACGTGCTTGTAACATATTAATACATGGTTTTTCTTTTCTTTGAAATTTATAAATTGAGAAATGATTTATCAATTAATATTGGGGGTTAAATTGCCATCCAAAAACACGTACTCCCATGTGCATATATGTGTATGTGTGTTCAACTGCTAAGTATAACATTTTTGCCTAATCATCAAAATTGGGACCAAAATGGTGTGAGAGGTGGTTAAAGTCCTTTTTATGCGTGGGATGGCCTTTTTTTTTTAAACTCACACACGTGTCGGGGCGCTCAGTAGCAAGGAATCCCAGCTGGTAAAGTGCTCAGTGTTCGCACTCTGCGGTTTTAATTACGTTCGACACGTGTATCTGAAGTGGTGGAATCACTTGGAGTCGCTCCAGAACACGGGAGGAGCGAAAAAAAAATTCCGAGAGGGAATTAAATAAAACATACATACGAACGGGAAGACGAATTACGGATGATTTTATCCTTGACGAAGCGAACTATGTGACCATTTAACGAACTCACAGTATTCCGACCCTCCCTATTATCATAACTGGAAGGGGTGGGATTCTGTGACGTCATCCCTTCTTTTTGTTCGTAATCCAGTTCGATGCACTTTGCGGCAACATCATCAAGCGGCATGACAAACCGCAGGAAATAAAATGGCCATCACGAGCTACGCCTCCTTCCCCCCAATTTTGCTTTAGTCGCAACGACCCTTCTTTTATTTCAAATTGGATTTTTCGTGCATTTCAAAAGCCCGGGTACTTGTGGGGCTCTAACACTCATCCCCCTTTTACCCCACTCACCGCACCTACTAATTTGTATGGAAATCACAGCTGCCAGACTCTGCACCGGGATGTGGCGTACTCGTAATGATGAGAGCAGCATTTTCCAAATAAATAAATAAGCAACAAAATGCTGATGTGAGGAATGAAACTACAGCTTTGGAGGGAAATTCAGAATATGCATGATAAAATGCATTCATTTTTTGGGGTCTCAAATTCCACTCTAATACCAAGCATATTTGTATCATACATACTCCGACTTGCAATGAAATATTTTAACTTCCATTGCTATATTTTGAATGGAATGTAGTCGCTTTTTCAGCCAGCCAGTCAGTCGCCAATCTGGATGGAATCTTTTTCAAATTATGGATTTTCTTCAAAATGTGTTTCATAGTTTCCGTTTCATAACGAAATACCTACAGCATTAATATTATTAAAATTCTGTCGATCAATAAATATCGACAACTGAAAAGAATATTTTTACATACCAGGAATGTTTCTACCTTGTGAAAAAGAAATTTTTTCTTTGTATAAATGGCGCAGGAAAATGAATAATAGTTTTTATTGATGTTTATATATTTCTATGCAATTCAAATGGCTTCTAAAATAAAATTTACCTAAACTTCATGTTGCTGAAATATAAGGTTTGTTCATATTTAAAATATGGACTTAAGATAATTTTGAAGTTAAAATATTGCAGATACATTTATCCCAACATCTCAGTTTACAAAGCTAATTTCAGTGATTTCAGCCGAAAAACCTTTATTAGAAAAAAATTACACTCCTTTAAACAATCAACCTCAGTGGACGTTTGTTCGTGATAGTTTAGTCGATTTTACACAACTAATTACAAACTTTGCAATGCAAACATTTTATCTCAACCTTGAAATTAAATAAATCAATTATTAATAGAAGGGCAATTAAAAAGTAAATGTTTTACACTGTTTAACATATGATGCTTAGTTAGCTGATGAAAAATGAATATTTATCTTACTTAGTTTGTTCTGTCAGTTATGAATCTATTTCCCTGCGTGTAACATAAATTGGTTTAGATGTTTTAACTTTTATTGCATGCGCAAGGTTTTACTTTAAATATTTATGAGCTTAATACATATTTCATACACAACATTAAAATATTTCTCGCTTAAATATTAATAATTGAGATTTAAATGAAGAACTTAAATACATCCAGATTAATCTACAATTCTTTTCCTTAAACGTAAGTAATGCAGAAAAGGGATTGACTGCGCAGTTAAATGCAAGAACTATTAACGGTTATACGAAATGGAGAAATCTTACTGAAATTGCATTAAAAATAAATCGCATAAACGTTTAAGGGTATTATTTACTTTCTACTGTCTCTTTGATGGAAAAACATCAGAGCTCTGTGTCCGCTTTAAAAAATGATTCGAGTTACAATATATAATGAAGCACCTAGTTTGATGTCACGTAACAAAAGCTAAAATGGGAAAATTCGATTGAATGGAACAGAAAAATAATGGGTAAGGAAAAAAGTAAAAGAGGATTTATTTTTAACTTTTCCGGTTGCAGTCAATGTATATAAATTATAGTCCTAAGTATATTTGTTATTATATATATCAAGCTGTGTCAAGTTATTTAAAACTATAATATTTGGCATACTTTCACGAAGGTAATCGGTAAATAATAAGGTAAGAAGTACTAAGATTTATCTTCTGGAACCCATTAAAAATGAAAGCTTTAATTTATATCGATAACACTGGACAAAAATTAATTTTTAATCTAAGCTGCTTGTTTATTGTGAAGATCTCTTATTTTGTAATTCTAAGGCTGAAAAACTGAGTTTATGATCATATATGTCCAGTCACAAGCAATCATAAAAGTTTTTATTGAAACCATAAGCAGCTATCATACAGAGACGGGTTTAGACAAAAAAAAACAATATTTTTATAAATTATTAAAAATTTACATTTTTTTAGTGGAGTCATTGGAGAAAAAAATGTAAAATTTCTAACTTAAAATAAAATCTTGAACTAACTGAATGCATTTTACTATTACTCATATGGGGGAAAAAAAGGTAATATTTTCAAACAGGAAATGGTGATTATAAGAGCGTAGAAAATTCATATCTATACAAGGTTTTTACTTCAAAAATGCAGTAATAACTTAAAAACAATATATGAATATTGAAATCAAATCGTCTACAAGAATGATGAAATTATATATATTTCACGTATTTCTTTAGAGTCAACAGAAACACAAATTTAAAAGAAGCCAAATGTACATTACGAAAGACTTCCAAATCGCAATTTCAGAGAAATAACTAACCAACGCCTTTTTTGATCACAACAATTTTATTAATCGAAAAAATCGAAAATTAACATTCAAATATAACGGAAATAACCTCTTACTTGATTCTTCATACAAGAGACTGGGCCAATGAGCCAAATGCACCTAGCATGTCTGTTTTGTTTCGAGTTTGAGGATGGAGTAAGGCTAAACATTTATGAAACTGAAACTAAATAATGGGAAATACGTACGAAACATGCATCCAAAGTGTTCATTCCCTGCCTTAAATTTTAGGATATATATATATATATATATATATATATATATATATATATATATATATATATATATATATATATATATATATATATATATATATATATGTGTGTGTGTGTGTGTGTGTGTGTGTGTCAGTTGGTTAGTTATATTACTTTATTTATTTACTTATTTTTCTTTCTCTTTGATGTAAAAGTTTCAAAAACACAGGCTGTATCTAAAGTTAAAAATAATAATAACTATAGGAATTTTACATGTAGGATCTGACAACATATAATACTTTTAACGTAATTTGAAGCACTCTTCACGTCTTTTTTAAAAAATTTTTAAAAAAATTTAATTTTTCCGAAGTATTGAAGATTTCAAATCTCTCACATTTGCTGATAGTAATTTTATACCTGTCTATGAAAAACCCTAAAAGTCAGAATTATACGTAATTCGCATCAAATTTAGGGTATCAAATTATAGTATTTCCTTTGAAAAGTTTAAAGCAGACGTCATATGGCTGATCTTTTTGAAATAAAAATGTCAATTTCCGAGTAAAAATTTGCCAGATGATGCACAACAGTGGCAGAGTTTGTAGGTTCGAGTTCCACTGCTAGCATGGATATTTTTGGCAGTTCAGCAATACGTTTAGACTGAGTTGCACTAGATGGCCCGTAGTAATCACAATAAACCAACCATTCAAAAATTGACTTAATTAAAAAAATAATAATAATGACAGGAAAAATGTAAAAGTTTGGAAAAAACAAAAAAAAAAAAAATCATTGCTTTTGCGGCGAAGAAAAAATTTCCTGACTTTTAGAAGTATTTAAAAGATATATAAAGGAGTTGATGCCATTTATTTGATCTCTGTTAACAGAAAATTCAGTTGTGGCATAGAAAACAAAACATGGTTTAAAATAAACACAAGCACATTTTGGTATTAGAAAAGTATCCCTCAGGTATAGGATATATCTTGAATGTTATTTATTGAATGATAGTTTTGAATTAAATAAGATTTTTCTTTATATTATTGCAAGAAATTACAGGACTGTCAAATTCAATTACAAAAAGCTGTTTCTTTTATCATAATACCTCCTTTGGGAGTTCTATATTTTTAAATTTCCCCTTTCTTCTGAGTTAAAGAAAAGCATTTTCTTTTTAGGTATACCACTTTCACTTATTCTCTCGATTTCTTTTTTAAAAATATCCGATTTTCTTTTTTTAAAAGGTATATCTTATTAAGTTTTAAACAGAAAGCAAGTACGGAATCAATTATGCATATTGCGCACTTATTTGGCTTCGGACTGATTTTAATCTGAAATAGTTTATTCAAAATCTTTTGATCTGGCTGGAAACACATTTCTGTCGCACAGAATACTTCGCAGAAGTTTAAAAACTTCTTTACTCAGTACTTTTTATTTTCCTCGTGGACATCTGATATTTGTTTTCGATTTTTACGTATCTCTGCGCTACTGAAATGTTTTGATTTTGAAGTCGTGTCCAAACTTTTGAAACAAATTCAATTTGTTTCGTTTGAAGATGTAATGTTTGATTTTCATATCTTTATTTTAGGAAATCCCCTTGGCTATATGTCATGATTTATTCATCTAAAAATGCAATATTCTTTGAAAAATTTGTTACTATCACCATTTAAATGCTTATTACTTTTAAATCACGCAGTAAAGATGATGCAGAGATTTAAGCCAGGTGCCAAACTTAAAAAAGAAAGTTCCATATTCACAAAACTCAGATATAGCGGTATTTTTGTTTGTTTAAGAGGGAAAAATATTTACTTATATTTACTTTTGGCTTGTTTGTTTATTGAAAAACTACTGGCAACACTTCCCTATATTTTTCTGAAGTTTTGATTTTAAAATTTTATTGTTAATTATTAAGTTAGAATTTTAAGATTATTGAAGCTAAATTTATAGCTTTTAATTCGCCAACTATTGGTAAATATAAAATAATAAGGCACATATATTTTCACAAAAAGGCAAATATACTAAACTTGACAAGTACTTTTGCAATTATAAAAATATTAAGTATTTCAGCTGATACAAGTTTTTTATCTGCAATATACTCAGACATCTGATAAATTAACTAATCCATAAACAAGGCCGGAATCTTAATGAATGAAGTTTGATCGACGGGCGTGAGATGGATATTATTCTGCAGTTAAAAAGGCTTTTGTATGCCAAATTTGAGACTGCAGGAACACATATAAGCAATACCGATGTTAAATACCGGTGTTCAATGACGATTGTCATTAAGCAGATAGTTAATATGAATGGATAATGATCATTAATTTTAATATTACTTAATGCAATGTGACGTTTATGAATGCTAATGTTAATTAGCTGTTAAGGATTTTTGGTTTAATTCTTTTGTCGATCGTTATAAATTTATTAGTACTAAATGCTGATAAAAAAACTTCATAACCATAACTCACACCAAGTGTTGAAATCCAAATTTTTTCAATAAAATACCACTTGTCAGTTGTTCACTTAAATCATAAACCATCGTGTGAATACACCATTATTTGAGATTCAATTATCAAGCATAAATTGCTCCTAATGATGACATCTTGTGTCTGAGAATTGAGGAATCTACAAAGGTTTTTTTAACACATGATGTGTTTATATATTCAAATTTTCACCACTATAAATGGATAATGTAATTTCTTATTTTATAAAAGAGACACCATTAAGTCTGTTAATCGTAAAAATAATGAAAGATAAAGAATAGACATACTACATGCAAAGGTATTAATGGCTAAACTATAATAAATATTAAAAGAAAAGATCCCTTTATCTCCTGAAAAAGATAATCAGCATAGTAAATTTTTCCTCTATTTTAATCAGATAGTTAAAAAATCATAAAATGTATTTTTAATAAATGAGTGGAATTTAAAAAGGTTGATATATCTCATTTCTAGAAAACGTAAAAGAGTAAAAAAAAATCTGGAAATCAAACCCTAAATGGATAAAACTTCTTGGTTAAACTTTATTATAACTTGAAAGAAGATCAAAGAAAAAATGATATTATGTCACAGTATCTATGAAAACGAATATTGGATCTCTTTTGTATCATGGCAACATATAGTATGATTCTAAAATATCTAGCTCTTATTATGGGAGTCCTTGTATTTTCTAACGTTTCTAGGATGATACTCTTTTTCTTTGCAACGCTAAACAAGAAAACATTTTTCTTATAATGGCATGTCTTAGGATTATAGAAACAGAGTTTTCGTCTGACATTTTATGTAAGAGTAACGTAAGTTTACAATTTCTAGAGAAGTTCAGTATTCATTAAAAAATAAGTATTATAAATATGAAATTAAGCTTTTTAAGTATCGTAAATATGAAATAAAAAGCGCCGTCTGTTACTTATGTTCGATTGGTCAAAACAGTGAACGTTAAGATTCCTAATTTTTTTCTCTCTCATAGCAGTAAATAAGCCAATATACAAGGATTACCAAGGATTTTTTAACAGATGTCGCAAATCGTATGAATTTTTTTAGTCCTCAAACATTAACCCCTACACGTATGGTTTTAAGGTTGCATATCATGAAAGAGCAAAAATACTGAAACAAACATATGTAATCACAACATTCTCCATTTGATTTTCGTCGAAAAATTGGATACAATCAAGGAAAAGAGGACTTGAAGGAAACTAAGAAAGTTTGATCTGAACACTAAGAGAGCTTTTTAAACGAATTCCCAGGCACTTTGTCTGATTGACAAATGAAAAAGATGTTCAAAGGGCAATAATCGAGAAATTTTTTCTAAATGTGTAAAAGTAACTTCCCATATTATTTAGTTTTACTCTAGAGCTTACGATTAATTCATTTAACATATAAAACAACCTTTCTAAAGGTTAAAATAGGCTTATCTTATGTTCAATATTGGGGCGTGGTGGCCCAGTTGGCAAAGACAGAGAGCCAGTGATCTGAACGTTCAATGCCCGTCGCTGACAATTTCCACTTCCGTTTATACTAACGGCGGATGGTGCACGAAAAATCTGTCGGGGAAGCAATGTCCTCCAAGTTCTCAAATTTACCTCTCGAGGTGCGGTGTCAGTCACTTGACTCGGTTCTAAATTACGGGATCGGCTTGTAGGGGGTACTGCTGGCCACCTATACGGTGCCCCCTCAAATGAATGGCCAGAAGTCTCGTCGTTTATCAGAGAACTAATGACGTCATAGACAATCTTCTGGGCATTTGTAATGAATAAATTAATGTTCAATATTGCTCACGACCCGGCACCTTAAGAAAAAACAAAACTCATCGTTTTCCTTAAGGAATATTATCTTAGAGTATGTACTTTAATTATGTCGTTTCCAAAAAATCAAAAATTACTACCTTTCTTCTCCAATATTTCGTTTGCAAACTGTTTGTATGTCAAAGTGATCTCTAAACTGAAGTTTGCTCTGAGTTATTTTAGTTTCAAGGGATAATTTATTTTTTACGTTTGTAAATGCAAATAATTCATTTCCGTAATGCATAGAGGATTCAGTTATGGAATATGTTACGCTATATAAGTTGTATATTTTAATTTGAACAAAGGGAGGATTTCGAAGATTTCGAAACTCCTATCTTCAAGCTTTTACAGAATTTTTAAAACGTTTCTTTATTTGATCTACTTAAAAAATGAGCTTTTTGTAATAGCGATGCATAAAATGTGTTATTCTTAAAAAGGTGCAATATTGTTTTAATCTACGTATTGAAAAAAATTAATGTAGTACATGGTCAGCCTAACTTATATTTTGTTGAAGAAATGCAGAGTGTCTGGCTCTTTATGCAGATGTTACAGTTCTAGATCATAACTAGGCCATAATTCATTTATCTGGATGTCGCTATCTTTCATAATATTAATACAGAGAATAACAGCGGTTCACTCAAAAGGTAGAGAAATAGATAACATACACACACCCATTATATGTAACTCGTTTCATATGACGCAAAAAAATTCTTTATAGTTCTCATCTTGCGTGATTTCAGACTTTGAACCCGGAAACGTAAGCGTGAGTGGATATTGCTCTTGGTCCTGCATAAGAGTTAAGATAGATAGACAACTAATACAAAAAGGAAAGCAATTTAAAGATGATACGGCCAAAAAACCCTTACACCTGCTTCTTTTCCATATATATATATATATATATATATATATATATATATATATATAGAAAGCAGAACTGAACTTTTAACTATAAACTTTAAACTTCATAAAATATTATTTGTAAACGCATATAATGTCTGGCGCAAGAGGGCGCCGCTAGCACGAACATTATCACAACCTCTCTACTCTGTTTGGGGAGAACATTGAGACTCCCGCTTTGGATTCCGTCGTAGACGGACTACGTTTTTTTCCAATTGTAAATGTAAATAAACTTTAATTGTTCATTGTTATTTACGATGGTTGTTAGTTTGTGTTGTGGATGTTTTTATTGCAACCCCGCGCCCCAAACCGTGGTGTCAGAAGAATGGGATGAGGTATGAATTGAAAAATAATCAACGAACAAACGACGTGAATCCCCAGCAACGCATTACGACGCAACGGACTCCGAACTGAAGTAAGATCCTTCTATTTTTATGAATTACGATAGTGACTGTTTTGTTTCTTCGAATTACGGCTAATTACGATAATTCTATTTATACGATTTACGAGCATTATTTTATGTTTACGAATAATTACGATTTTTGCTACGATTAACGATTCTAAATGGAAAAAATTAAATTAGCTGATATTCCCCGAATCAAAGAAAAGTTGAAGTCTGCTTCTGTTAAATCTATAAAATGTTTGCATAATTTTGTTTATGAAACTGAAGGTGACCGATTAAACCGGAAACGGTTACGAGAATTTTCTGGCTTTGACTACCAGAAAAACGACGAACATTATGAAAAGAAATTAACTTTAGCTGTGAAACACGTTAGGCTTGCGAATTTAATTACAATTTGCAATATTTTATCTATTGATTGTGAAGGAAATGAAACTGTTCTCGCTACTCGAATTCTCGATAGCCCATTAGATATTAAAACGCTTAAAAATGATAATTTTGAATCTGATAGCGACGATTCTGACGACGAACACGTGAATGAAGAAATTTGTAGCGAAGTTAGTGAATTAACCCGTTTAGAACCATCAGTAGATAAATTTTCTAAATTTACTATTTCCTATCATGATATCGAAGACAGTTTGAGAAAGTTTGACGGAAAAGATAATTATTCCATCGAAAAGTGGATAACTGATTTTGAAGAAACGGCGGGTATTTGCGCATGGAATGATCTTCAAAAATTACTATTCGCGAAACGATCATTAACTGGATTAGCGAAACTCTTTATTAAAGGTGAATCTGGCTTAACTTCGTGGGCTAAGCTTAAATTAGATCTTGAACAAGAATTTGCCTCGAAGTGCACAAGCGCACAACTCCATAAAATGTTGACGAAACGTCGTTTAAACAACGAAGAATCTCTGCAAGAATATTTTCTGGTCATGAAAGAACTAGCAAGCAGAGGTAGCATCGAAACAGAATCCCTAATTCAATATGTTATAGATGGTATTCCCGATAAACCGTCTAACAAAGTAATTCTTTACGGTGCGAAAGATTTAAAAGAGTTCAAGGAAAAATTAGGTATTTACGAAAAAGTACGAAATCATACTGCGATTCCAACTGAACCAGAAACGACAAAAAAGAAAAAACATTTCACCCCTCTTTCAGACGTGTCTCCCCGCTTTCAGCGTTGTAAAAACTGCGGTGATAAAAACCATAGTGTTTGCCCATTTAAAGATCGCAGAAAAAAATGTTTCAATTGCAACCAGTTAACGAATGACCACGTTTCTGCTAACTGTCTGGTGAAAAGTTATAAAACCCCGACTCAAGCCATGAATATCAGTCGCCGTGTTCCCGCAGAGAAAAATTCTCTTGTACATAGAAGCGTCAAGTTGAACGATAATGAGCTGACGGGTATTTTTGATAGTGGTTCCAGTTTGCACGTAATACGATCCGCTAGCTATGAAAGACTGTGTCAACCAGTTGTTTCTCCCCCCGCCATAAATCTAGTAGGACTAGGCTCTAAGAATGTGTTTACCAAGGGTTCTTTTATGCATAGCGTGGAAATCAATGGTCACTCCTTCGAATTGCTGTTTCACGTTGTCCCGAACGAAGCGATAACTTTTGACCTTATTATTGGTACCCCTCTGTTAGATTTCGCTGACGTTATTTTGAAAAAAATTCTTTAATCATTCAGAAGCCCTCCAACACGAACAACTTTTTATTGTTGATGGAAAATTTACCCAACTTTGTTTCTAACGAAATAGATTTAAACCACATTAAAGATAAGCAATGAAGAGACACTATTTTTAAACTTGTATCTAAATATACACCAAACAAAACGGAAACCGTAGATATTTCTATGACGATAATTTTAAACGACGATATTCCCGTGTATCAAAGACCTCGACGTTTAGCAATTCCCGAGAAATCATTTGTAGATCAACAAATTAAAGAATGGTTAGAAGCCGGAATAATTAGACCTAGTTGCTCTGATTATGCAAGTCCGATTGTTCTGGTTAAGAAAAAAGACGGATCTACGCGACTATGTGTTGATTACCGAGCATTAAATAAGAAAACAATAAAAGATCTTTTCCCCTTACCGTTAATTGAATACGTTCTGGATAAATTACAGGGTGCAAAAATATCCACAACGATTGATCTCCGAAATGGCTTTTTTCATGTCGATGTAGAAGAAAATAGTCGCAAATTTACTAGTTTTGTAACTCCTGATGGACAATATAAATTTTTGAAAACACCTTTTGGCCCCTCTAACATTCCCAATGTTTTTCAGAGATATATCTTTCACGTATTCCGAAATCTCATTAATGAAGGTATTGTTGTATTGTACATGGATGATATAATTATTCCGTCAGTAGATGAAGAAGAAGGTATTCAACGTTTACGTCAAGTTTTAGAAGTAGCCTCTCGATACGTATTAGAAATTAAATTGAAGAAATGCCAGTTTTTAATGCAAAAAGTAGAATTCTTAGGTCATGTCATCGAAAACGGAACTGTTAAACCATCTCAGTCAAAAAACAGCTGCAGTGCAGAAATTTCCTCAGCCAACGACAATTAAGAAGGTCCAAAGCTTTCTAGGCCTCACGGGATATTTTCGAAAATTTATCCCTGGTTACTCTACTATCGCAAAACCTTTGAGCGACTTGCTTAGAAAACCTGAGAAGTTTATTTTTGATCCAACCCAACAAGAAGCATTTTTGCGATTAAAACAATATCTCGCTACTGAACCCGTTTTGAGCATATTTACTCAAGGCAGAAAACTCGAAGTGCACACTGACGCTAGCAAACATGGATACGGAGCTGTGTTATTGCAAGAAGATGAAAATGGAAGATATCACCCCATCCATTACATGAGCAAGAAGTCGTCGCAAGCTGAAGAGAAGTATTGCTAGTAGGAATTAGAGTTCTCGCGGTCATTGAATCATTGAAAAAATTTAGGAATTACTTGCTTGGTTCGAAATTTACAACTGTAACGGACTGTGCCGCTTTCCAGATGACAATGGGCAAAAAAGACCTTTCCCCGAGAATTTCACGATGGTCATTATTCCTGAGAGAATTCGACTATGAAGTTATCCATCGGTCAGGAGCACAGATGAAACATGTTGATGCGCTAAGTCACAACACTGTGCTAATCATTTCAAATACGGACGACGATATAATTTCCAAAATTAAAATTGCCGAAGAACGAAATGAAGACATCCATACGGCAAAAACCCTTAAGAGAAAAAGGGAAAGACGAAGAAGATTTTGCCACTAATGGTGTATTTCATAAGTATTTTAATGCAACGATGAAAAAGAGAGAAAAAATGAAGGAAGAAGAAAGAAAGAATATTCTTAAGATTCAAGACAAAAATCAGAAATCCTTTAAGAAAAGAAAAAAATCATGCAAGTATAAGACAAGAAAATCATGTGCAATCAAGCCTATGCGGTACGGAAGAAGAATGAAATTAAGACCGAAATCCCTAGGTCCCTACAAAGTGACCGATGTCAAGCCCTACGACCGGTACGGTGGCATAAATTTCGAACAACATGAACGTCCCAACATCACGTCTTCTGCTGCCGACTACACGAAACCAAGGCATCCCTACTATCCTGATTTAGACGACTGGCATGACATCTCAAGTATGACAGCTGACCGCATGACAGCTAGGATGGCCGATCTATAGAAAGCAGAACTGAACTTTTAACTATGAATTTTAAACTTCATAAAATGTTATTTGTAAATGCATATAATGTCTGGCGCAAGAGGGCGCCGCTAGCGCGAACATTATCACGACCCCTCTACTCTGTTTGGGGAGAACATTAAGACTCTCGCTTTGGATTCCGTCGTAGACGGACTACGTTTTTTTTTCAATTCAAAATGTAAATAAACTTTAATTGTTCATTGTTATTTACGATGGTTGTTAGTTTATGTTGTGGATGTTTTTATTGTAACCCCGCGCCCCAAATATCTATCTATCTATCTATATATATATATATATATAGATAGATAGATAGATATATATGTGTGTGTACTAGCTGTTTACCCGGCGTTGCCCAGGTATTTATTAATCTCAATTTTTTATTACACAGGAAGAGGAATAAATTCTACCTATAGTGTAAAATCTAAGTAATTTTATTTACAGATATTTAAAAGTATAAGTACAGTATACAAATGATAAAATAAAATTATAAATTATCTCTATTTTTAATTTAACTCAAAACTTGTTTACTTGATTATGAACAGCATTTTAAGTTTCCTATATCCATCTCAGTGACTCCGAAAACTATGGATTCGACACTACTCTCGGTCATTTTGGACATTTTATATTCACCCCTTCTTTTCCCCTCTCCCTCCTCAATGCTGATGAGGGCTGAACTTGCACATAAACGGCATCGGGAGTGCCACTATTCATCTCAGCGACCCCAAAAACTATAGATTCGACACTACACTCGGTCATTTTGCACATTTTATTTCCACCCCTTCTTCCCCAATGCTGATGGGGGTCTGAACTTGCTCTTAAACAGCGTCGGGTGTGTGGCTATTCGTCGCAGCGACTCCGAAAACTATGGATTGGACACTAATATCAGTCGTTTTCGATTATTTTTACATTTACCCCCTTCCCCCTGCCTCTCTAGGGTTGCTAGGGGTGCCTCCCCCCCCAGTGTTTCTTTCGAGATTGTAAGTGATACGTGTGCCGAGTTTGGTTGAAATTGCTCCAGGCATTCGAGAGTGATGATGGAACATACATACATGTAAAATAATGTTGTCCTTCGTTGAATATGGAACACACCTGTTTACACTAACATTAATTTATTATCGACGAGTCACAGGACAACAACAGTTACAATTAACATTTATGGAACATCATTTTACGTCTTTACGGTAGCCGTTTGATACCACGTTATCTCTTAACGTCTTACTCTCGCGGCGGCTTTTTCCTCTCTCTCCAGTCGTGCGTTCCCCGTAGAATGGCGGGGATCTTCGTTCGGCGGGAACGTCTCTGATTCGTCTCGCATGCTGTGGATGCTGTTGCCACAGATCTCATCCAATATCACACTCGAGCATCCTGGCTCGACAGGTCCTCCTGTCGCCCAAGAAAACCAAAGGAACCAAACCTAAAAAAAACAAGAAAGGGGAGAAAACAAACAAAACAAAAACATGGCATGGTCGTCTTAAATCTACATCATCGTCGTTGTATAGCAATTGTTCGTCATAGATGCCTTAGTCTTTGCCGTCACTGAAACATTATACAAAACAAAGAAAAAAGAAAAGAGAAAAAAGGAAGTCATTAACAATAGTTCAGGATCATGATACAATGTCCATTGTTCAAGTCCAAGTCGTCATCGTAAAGGAGCTGGAGGTATAGTCACTAGGTGTTTGGCCAACTTTTGAGTTGATCAGCGGCTGTAGATGTCAAGTTGGGACCATCGTGCAGACCAACTTTTCGGACGTCATATCTGTCATGTGGTCGAACTTTTATGATTTCGTAAGGACCAAAGAATATGGGGCGCAATTGGAGCCCAGAACCAAACTGGTTACATTGAACTGCTACGTGATAGGTAGTTGTTTGTTTCCGATGTTTGTTATACTGCCGCTTGTTCTGCTCTTGTAGTTTCAAAATGTTGTTTTTTGCGTCGTTGCGAAGATGATTTGTTGCGTGAAATGTCATGTTGATAAACTCATCTTCTAGGTCAGAAGTATGCTTTATCAAAGCTAGTCATTTTGTTCATCTCGTGCTGGCAAGTCTTTTCCTAATCGAGTGTTTAGGTCTTGCATATTCACTTCTAAACGTAATTTGGAATCGTCAGTTAACTGTAAGTCGTCTTCAAGTTCTTCAATCTGGTTGTCTAATTCGATGTTAAGATCTTCAAACTTTGATTGAAATTTGTTTGATTTATTCAGCTTTTCCTGAATCATCTGTAATTCCTCTAATTTCTGGTGCAGTATATCAATATCTTTCGACATCGTCTTCTTTTGTTCTTTTAACAAAGCAGAAGCATCTGCTTCCTCTTCAGCTTTCTTTTTATATTCTGCAATCTGGATTTCGGCAATAGCTAACTTTTTCTCTAAGTTTTTCCTTGCTTCTACTTCTTCAAATACTTGTTCTTGTAAACTTTCACGTTCACGTTCAAGATTGTGGTTAGTCTCCTCTAAAGCAATTTTAGCTTTTTGCACTGAATCTAACTGTTCATTTAATTTTTCAGTGGCAATTGTATGTTTCTGCTTCAAATTACGAATCTGGTTTTGGTGTGCAGCAGTTTCGTCTTCCAAGTTTCTCTTTAAAATGTTGAGTTCTTTCTCCATTTTAGTTCGCAAATCTTGTTGTGTAGCTGTTGAATACATATAATCAATAAGTTTATTCCTCAAATATTCTAACTCCTCATTTAAGTTTCTTTTCTGCGTTTCAGACATTGCTAAAACATCTTTTAAGTGAATCAGTTCAGATTCCAAAGATTTTTGTTTCTTTATAGCTTTTTCCGCTTGAGCATTCAGTTCATCTTTAACTAACCGAGATTCTTCCACTTCTTGCTGAAAATCTTTCACCTGACTCTGCAATGTTTCGAGTTGGTGGGTTTGGTCAGTAATCATTGTAGCCTCGCTACCTGAATCGTGAAGCTCATAAAGATCAACATTGTTTATCATTATTGGATAACACCTATAATTGGTTGGTGTAGGAACATGTAAGGCGTCATTAGGTGGAGTAGTGTCTGAAGAACTTTCTGGAATTGTCTGTCCAACGCGCTGCGAGCAAGTTGAGGATAAATGTCCAAAAGAATTGCACGTAAAACATTTTGGAGTCGTATGCTGGCAACTGGAGCTTTTGTGGTCCTTGGAAAAACAATTATAGCAAACGGGGGGTTTTGGAGAATTATTAGAGAGTTTTCTATCGAAGGTGTAATTTCGTTGACGATTATCATATGTGAATTTTATATCCTTAGAAGGTTTATTTAATTTGGACGTAGAAAGAAATTGTTAGTTAATTGTTAGAAAGAAATTAACAGTTAATTGTTATAAACTGTTAATTTTTCTTTGAATTCTGGAACAGATTTAGCACCATATAACAAAATTTTATTAGATGTAGAATCGGGAATACCGTTGATAACGTAATAAAAAATTGAAGAAATGTCAATTTGACCTCTTGAACCGATTTTTCGCATAGCTATGAAGTAGTCGTGTAAGGATTCATTAGGTTGTAACCGTCTTTGCAGCAACATCGTGTGAAGATCGGCGCTATTTAATTTGGAGGAAAATTCTTCTAGTACGTTTTTTTGAGCGAATCCCAAGTGGTTATGCCATGAAGAGAACTAATAAATGTTTTTGCGGAACCAACTAAACATTTTTTCGCAAAGACAATTTTGTGGACATCATTTGTGATGACATTAAGATAAAAAAGTTCTTCTAAATCCTGTATGAAAATTTTAACGCTGTAAGAATCGGACGAACCGTTAAAATTCTTAATGCACTCAGCAAGGTCACGTAATGATAAGTGTATTCCACTATTAGAGGCTGGAAAACACTGCGAATCAACATCCCATAAAAAAAGGATTTATCTGTCTGTGCTCGAAAGAGTTGTTTATGATAGAATGGGAAGCTGCGGTTGGAAATGAACTTTGAACTGGCACCTGGCTAGTCGCCGAAACCGTAGAGCTTCTGTTGGCGTCGTGTGAATCATTTTCGGAGAGCACAGGGGGGGGGGAATAATGCAAAGTTATTTAAAGCATTGAAAATAGTTTCACAGCTCTGAGCTGGGTCTGTTGAACAATCAAGATGTAGGAAATTCGCAATACAAATTAAATCGGTGCTGTAAAATGTTTTAAGTCTTTTATCCCGTTCGTCATTGACATGAAAAGGTTTAGGGAAACCAGAAAAAATGCGAAGTTCTTTACGATTGTCTCTCGCAGCATCATTTTCAAATATAAACTGATGTAATAATCTAATTGCTTTTGTAGATCCTGATTTAAGGGCTTTTGAAATATGCGGAATATCATTTAGAGTACTCATATTGAAAGTAAACAGCACAAAATATAAATATGCAAATATATCTTCAAAAAGAAAAACAAAACACTTCTTGTATCGGAATTAAAAATGCAGACAGTTGTTAGAAAAATATAATTTCTTTTCTTAAATACTTCTTAAATATGTTCATATATCTTCAAAAACAAAATTAAACACTTCTTGGAGATTTAAATTCAATTGTTCATCCTCAGTAACAACAAATAGATGATCGTAAAAATATCTTCATTTGACAAATTAAATTAAACTCACCGGTTCGTCGTAGATCAGCAAGAATAAATCGGAGTAATCCGGAGTAATCCAGAAGTAATCCAGAAGTAATCCAGTCCGTTAATAACGTCGTAGGATGGCTTGCTAGGGGATAGGGGATAGTGGCCCAGAACGCACTTTGAGAAAAATGCAGCGGCCGAGTCCACATGTAAAATAATGTTGTCCTTCGTTGAATATGGAACACACCTGTTTACACTAACATTAATTTATTATCGACGAGTCACAGGACAACAACAGTTACAATTAACATTTATGGAACATCATTTTACGTCTTTACGGTAGCCGTTTGCTACCACGTTATCTCTTAACGTCTTACTCTCGCGGCGGCTTTTTCCTCTCTCTCCAGTCGTGCGTTCCCCGTAGAATGGCGGGGATCTTCGTTCGGCGGGAACGTCTCTGATTCGTCTCGCATGCTGTGGATGCTGTTGCCACAGCTCTCATCCAATATCACATACATACACACACACATACGTTCGTGTGTGTGCGTGTGTGTGTCCGTGTAAATACATATATACAAAATTGGTCATTTAAACTCTTAAAAATATTTTTCACTTTCTCAATTAGGGACCTGAACGAATTTTGATTACTGATTCTGAGCAAATATATAACTTCATTTTCAAATATATCAATATATATATAATTATACACTGATTGTAGGAAATTCTTGCAACCATTCAATTAATTTTGATTTCACAGGTTTATTGCAATTCGCTAAGATAATGATACTAGAAAATTAATTTTAAACTCAGACGATGAATTAATATGGTAAAAGTAAACTAACAAACCATAACTGTAAACTCTCAAGGATATCTCATCTTTGATATATTTATGTATGATTATTATTCAAACCACACACACACACATATATATATACATATATATATGTATGTATATATATATATATATATATATATATATATATATATATATATATATATATATATATATATATATATATATATATATATATACATATATGTGTGTGTGTGTGTGTATGTAATTAAGTATGTAATTAATAAATGTATGTTCATAGTTTTTTGTGTATACATGCAAATGATGTTCAGTGTTAACAAATACAGAAAATGTTTATCAGTAAAAAATTCTTAGAACTCAACACATACTCATCTACAACAATTTTTTCGGCAGCCTTAGATCAGAAAAGTAGAAAACTTTTTCTTAACCAATATTTTCAATGATTTGATATGGCACATAAAAAGAGTTTACGGAGCATTCATTTTCAAAGATAACACAATTTAGCTTACCTAATGCTCAGTGATAAATTATAAACAATTTAGCACAACTAAATTTAATTTATTGAAACTAAACATCAAAATGATATAATCCCTGAAGGTGTAAAATAGAAGAGAATCATAAGAATAAATATGGCTATCAAGGAAAATAAACGGATGTTTATCCATAAGTAATAACAGGAAAGCTTGCCTTAAGATTGAGAATATCAAAATAGGAAAAGTAATGTTCTTTTCATCTGTGGGTTGTCTTATTCTGATGTTAACCAGGTGTGTTTGAAAGACCCCTGCTACAATTCAAACTTTCAGGCTATTCGTACTAACGATAACAACAAATAATCTCAAGATATTTCTAATAACTGTTCTTATCTAATCACACTATTTTTTTTTATCTTTATATAATGTAAAAAGACTGTTTGAGGTGATATGATCTTTAAAGCTAAGATTAAATATTATCACGAATTATTAATTTACTTTTACAGAACTTGTAAATATCTTAATATGCTGCCTCTCATGTTACATATCAACAAGAAAATCATGTTACATTAAAATAGTTATTAAATTAATCAAGAAAAAGCAAATAATGCTATGGATTTAGGGAAATTTAACAAACTGAGTAACAGTCATATTGTAGGCCCAGCTACACTGCACTGCCAACTATTTGACTTGAACTTACAAAATACCTATGTCTTCCGCATTTCCGTTGTTGTTCTTCTTTTGAATGTCCCTAGGTTGGAAGTTCCAGACCAGTTCCATAGAGGCTTCGGACTGAAATGTGCGGCTCCGGTTTATATAGCGCCACGGGGGTCGGAGTTCGTCTTAGCTACTACCTGAGTAGTTACCACCTCAATTTTGACCGAGCACCCCCAGGGGCGATATCTGGGGGGATCGTACCCTCTCCCACCCTCTCTGACATCGTAGAGGGAGTTTCCGGTCTACGGATTTAAGGTGCCCATATCAGGCCTAGACACGGAGGTATTTAATGGAGCGCGTCGGGATTCTATCCGAGAACCCTCGAAACCGAAAGCCAGCGCTATCGTGAGGCTACCTCGAGCCTTTTTTATTACTTAAGTATGTTATTTTCCGGTACCTTTATCGTTAAAATTTGGCATCTATAGGGCAATTTAAAAATATTCACTATTATTTGTACATACTCATCAATATTTTATTAGTAGAAGTCACAAAAACACTGTAAAAATTCGATGTTTATTGGAATTATTTCTATGCAAAACATCCATATTTCAGAAGTATTTAATATTTAGTGGAAATTTTCCTAACCAATCACCAGCATTTTTCTAATAAAGAACTAATGTTAGGAACTATTGCAAAAGAAATGATTGTAAGTAAATTTTTGTTACAATATTGAATTACATTAAAATCAATTATACCATTAAATATAATGGACGTTCTTTAGAGACATATTCTAGAAATACTGAATTTTCAGTGGAAGAAATAGAAAAATAGTTGTAATAATATTTAATAATTAGTTTTCTTTATTATATTATCATATACATGTAATACTGGGTTATAATTCGAAGAATGTTATATTCCATTCAGATTTTCTTAGGAAGCATTTCTATCCCCCGCAGAGAGCAAAAAGTACTTGGTAATATATATAAAATATAAAAGTACGCAGATATTTCTCAACTTTCGAGTTATATTGGTAAAATTGGAACTAATTTGGTAATGGATATATTTTACAAGGATACTAATATTATGAAACTTTTGCCTACATTTGGGATTCATTTCTGATGCAAAACCAGTGTATTCAATAGAAGTTCTCGAGGAAAGAAAATATTTTTTACTGGGAATCCATTACACATCTTTTAAAATCTGTGTCAATAGCATAAAGTTTGATAGAAACTGGAAATCCAATATTTATAAACGGCTGAACAAAATATGTTAAATATAAGTAACACAGTTTTAAACATTTGTTCATAGCGTAATAACATTAATAGTACACTTGGAAGGCTTTTATAGATTTCTTAAAATTACCTCAGCTCTCTCAGTTTCATGAAGGGTAGTGAATGATAGTCATTTCGTGGATAGTGGAGTGAATGATCCTAGAGAAAGTATGTTTTTCAGAGAAATCCAGAATGAATAGGTATTAAGAAATGCGGTCATCACAAAAACGATTTCCGAAAATTGAGTCTATTTCATTCTCTATATTTTTGTCTGGAACTGCATTCGCAGACGGGGCTGCAAATGTCAGTGTTTCGGAGAAAAATCAAAAATGATGGATGAAGAAACCGTATGGGCTCTTTTTCATCTTCAGAGTCCGTCATGGTGATGGACTGATGCTCGTGCTCCTGTAGTTTCGAGATGGGGTAGGCATCACAAAGAGTGTAGGCTAGGGCTACAAAGAAATGATCAAATTGTTAAAACGTTATGGTAGCGTAAGTACTTTCAATGCTTTAGACAGACAGGTAAATCGTTCTTTCAACTTAATGGGAATCTCAGTTTATATTCTTTCCTTCAAATACACTGCACAAAAACCCTAGCAATATTGACAGGAAGATTTAAAAACAACACTCTTTTATCCAAGTAAAAACCCTCAACAAATGATTCAGTTAATTTATTGTAGATTGAAGAGAAAAATCAGATAGACAGAAGAAACAAAGCTATTATGCAGCCAAAACAGTGGGAAAAAATGGTGGCAATGTTATTTGCGCATTTGAAAACTACTAAGTTTAAAACAGGCATTTATACAATATTGAAAAAAAATTTTATGAATCATTAGAAATATAGCTAAGAAAAAAATTATTGATTTTAATATATAATTTCAATTTAAGTTATTCCTATAACAAAAAAGTTAAAGAATCTAGAATTATACATCATCTCAGGTTATGTAAATAAAACACACCTTTTTGGCCATCTAAATTAGTGCTCGCTATACCGAGAAAATATTATAAATTACACACAAAAGTTTTAGTTTAAATAGTGACTACAAATTCTTTTTCTTACGTAAAGGTATTTCTTTCATTTTTTTCTTCGTGCTTGCCAAAATATGACTAAGAAACGCATACTGTTCAAAGAAAAATTGAAACAAAATAGAATTTTTGCATGCATACATTTCTTAACTTAAGAAACAACAATTTCGTTTATTAAGTGCATTTTACATAATTTTTCTTCCCTACAGTTGGCTATTAATAAATAACAATTTGAGAAGTATTGTTGAACAGGACGTTCTCCCTCACTTATTAAAAAATGAATAATATTAATGTTACATTCATAAAATTATTTAAATGGTGTAACACACAAACTTTAAAGAATTGCTAATATTGTTATTCTTAAGAAGCAAAATAAAAACTGTATAGAACATTATTATAAAATAGAATTAAAAAAAAAGAATATTTTTTATACAAATATTAAATGGAACTCTACGAAATCTAGGAACATATTTTCCTCTATATTTAAAGAGGAAATGTCAACAAAAGTGTTATATTTTCCTTTGCTTCAGACCTTAAAGTCTCTAAAACATCATAGTCAATATGAGTAGTCTAAAAGCTTTCGTCAGCTGTTAAGGTAATAAATTTTTAAAGTATGAGCCTCCCGGGAATACCTTTATTAAGGATGAGTTTTTTGTAAAAGTTACCCATTCTGTACTCTGATACTAACTACCAGTTGAACATACGTAGTACAGCACTGCTTATAAATTAATCACCCAAATTCCAGTCTCAATCAGTAAAAAAATATATGCATGAAATATGTGCGACCATAAATAATTTGAATCCATGAATGAAATAAAGGTTACTGTTTCTTCTTGCGTTGAATTGCAATTTTCTATTAATTAAAGAAAAATATGTTGATGGCGAGAGCTAAAATCAGTTCTAATTCATAGCAACAGTTTTATATTCTGTTTTCAAAAGGCCTGATATACATTTGTATTCTTGGAGGTACTTAAGTAATTCGTACGCTCGTGGGCATTGCTTAAGAGTTGCGAAAGTTTGAAAATTTAATCCTAAAATGTCTCTATTTCATACTGAGATATTTTTAGACACACCCAGTCCCATCAAACAAATTATCACTATATCTTGCTTAAATGAGCACCATAGGCTAATGAAAACCATCCTATTCCAGAAATGCTTATACTTAAAACAAACGATTTCAGGTCTGAAATAGATAAAATAAAGCACTTAATCACATACAAATTCTAGGGAAACCTTTTACAAAAATGTTGTTGAAACATCATTCCCAGAATTTGCCAGGAAATGTCGTTTGTTCTATAAAGAATTGAAATTTTTTTCCTTGGAGAGTTAACAACTAACAACTTTTCTTGCCTCTTCATCTCTATGAAAAAAGTACCAGCCAACTCTAGGCGAAAACTGTAAATGCTTAATATTTCTGCTCCACCATAAAAAAATATCTTTTTCATTTCCGGAGAGATAATGATTCCTTCACCATTCCAAAGCTCTAATTAAGACAGACTCTCGTATTTGTCTGCAGAATTGTAATTCTTCTAGATCACGCAAGGAATTATAAGAAATAAAAAGTTCTCTGTAGCTTCCGAAAGATACTGATAATTTTAGAGCTAGTCTTTTTTGGATGTAATCAGATAACCGGTTAAAAACGCTGCACAATTGTATCAGGATTTTTCAAAATCAAAGCAATGAAGTTGTTTTGTCGGCCGGCTTAGTTTTGTAAAAATGTTGAGATCATGTAAGATTTAAAACGTTTGACTTTTAACACGCTTATGCGACCAGCTTTATGCGACGGCTCTTAATGTAGAATTAGAAAAATGACTAGAGAAACAAACGAGAAGTAGTTACGTCTCGTAGTTACGTCAGTTATATGTAGTCAGTATCCTCCTCTGGCAATTTGAAAAGCATGACAAATTTGTATTTTCCGTTTGAAGCATACTTAAGCAATTTTTTTCTGTATTTCATTCAGATTTGATTCCTTATTAATTTCAAATAATTGAATGTAACTGTTATAATTTGCTTTTTTCGATGTAAACAATCTAATCGTAGTAGTTAGTGTGCATACTCCCTGTTCCACTCTGATCGTCTCCGGACTTTTCCTTCTTCGATTATAATAACTATTTTTATTTTTAATCATAAACTGTCCCCAATGTAATTTTACTGACAGCTGCTGTGGTGAATTGTAGCGCAAGATTTCTAGATCACTTCCTGTGTAGCGCTCATGCGCATTTATTTTTCACCACATCAGATTGACACGTTAAGTAATTTTTTGACAGTTCGAAAAGGTGCTTCTTACTGTAAAGAGCTAAATTCTATATTCAATAAATGTCATTTTAATATTAATTCTGTTGACTTTCGTTTCTTCTGTAGTTTTGATTTAGAAACTTTTAGCCTGAACCACATGTTGACTACTTCCACCCCCATTAGTTTCTATTTCTTTTTATCGTCTTTAATGATGACTAATTTTGATTAAAGTTGTCATTTAAAATTTGCTGAAAATAGAGTTGCAACATGATCCAAACAGGCTAAATCTTTGCTCTGTTTAATAGTTTCAAATGAACAGCTCTACGTTAATGAGGTGCGCCAAGCCTAGGCTGGCGCATACCTCAAACAATAAAGTATCTATCGAATTCATAATCTCTTAACAGCAATATCAAAGGGAAATACTTAAAACATTCACTAAGAATTAACAATAAAATTGAGAATTTCAGTGGCCCAAAACAGTTTTATTCCCATGGATGAGTAATCAGTCACACCCAGTGAAAGCCATAGCGGCAAAAATTTTATCTATACCGAGAGTCTGAGGTTTGAAAATACCGTTTATTATTGGTAGTCTACAGTACATTTCTTGAAGGGAGGGGGGGGGAGGGGTTGCATTTTAAATCACTCGTTTAGTGATACCTTTTCTGTCTGACCAGAACTAGGGTAAAAAAAATATAATTAGAATTGGTGGTGATAGATTTAAAATTTTTTTCTGGAGGAATCCAGGTGAAAATAAATAAAAGATTTCTGAGAAACTACATAGTATCCGTCAAAACTTGGCGGTAAAATACAAATCGTTATAAAAGTATTATTAAAAGTAATATTAAAAATACAATAATAGACAGAAATTAAAAACATTATCATCGTAATAGAATGCTTTACGAAAAATCACATGAAAGCCACGTGTGTTGGCAATTTAGAAATATTCAATTAAACACTTTTAAATATTTAAGAAAATTTTGCGGCTATGTTAGGTATTCGCTTTGAAAAGCACGCTACCGTACAGATAATTTTGAACATATCACTACGCATGCGTCGAGTTTGCAACTTTCCGAAAATACTAAATTTGACATTATTGTAATATCTGGTTAAAATAGATATATACAGTGGAATCTCGATCGATCGTTTTCGGATCCATAGTTTTTCCGTATCTGTCGTTCATTTTATCCTGTCCCAACGATCATATTGCTTTGTTATGTTTCCGCATCTATCGTTTTCCCGCATTTATCGTTCATTTCAGTCGGTCCCTTCGAAAACGATAGATCGAGATTCCACTGTATATATATATATATATATATATATATATATATATATATATATATATATATATATATATATATATATATATATATATATATATATATATATATATATATATATAATAATATAATGAAAAACTGTTTTACATTGAAAAAAATTCTCTGATTAAATTTTTCTTAAATTAATGTACATAAAGAAAATTGTGAGTGTCTTTTGAACTTTCACTTACCTTTTGTTCAGCCTTAATAGCCAGTTGTTTTTTATGTACAAAACCAAATACTATGTATGTGCAATTTGATTGGAAATGAAGTTGTTTTATATTAGAATTTAAAGTAAATATAAATTGAATAGGCATTAGTATAACTGTTGCAGTGAAATTATACTGTTAAAGAGGTACGAGTTTACTAGTTTTAAGTAGAAGACTTATAGAATCTATACTATGTTAAATTTGTGTGCTTCTACAGTTTACGTGTCGTTATGCACTTTTATGTAATTGCGACATTGGGCATATGTTAAGTAGCAATGTGTATATTTAGTTAGATTTGTACAGGAATAGTGATTATACAATTTGATTCAAAATGTTAAAGTAAAAAGTTTGTAAAATACTTTTCACAGTAATATATTATTTTGGCTAGACATAGTGGTACTAGTATGGTGTTTATACAAATAGTTCTTAAAAGAAAAATGTGTTAAAGAAAACCTGTAAAATAGATGTTTAAGTAATATAGTTCTTATATAATACATTCTAATATTGATAAAGAAATGTGAAATATAGGTTAATGAAAAGTGCATAATATGAAAGTAAAGTGATTCATACTTAAAATAAAGTGTAAATATGTGAAATAATAGTTATGGGGACGGATTTAATTGCGAAAGGATAAGTAGTTTTGACTTGATTAAACTATTAGTCCCAGGCGGAGTGTACTGAGCTTTTTGCGATGGCTGGTAGCACTGTTTCGAAAAAAAAATTTGCTGTGTGGACTCTTGAGTCCAGGTCAGCGTAATCCTGTTTGAATTTTCTTAAATTAACGACGATGAATGAATCAAGGTGAATGAATGACTCCCTCTTGTTTACATTTTCAAGTTCTGAGTATATAAAATGAATACTTCTTATTAATTTAATTGAAACACTGTGATAACGCGAAAGGTGGCGGAATAGTTATAAAAGTACTACTAAAAGTAATATTAAAAATGCAATAATAGAATGCTTTACCGAAAATCACATGACAGCCACATGTGAGCACATGAAATATTCAATTAAACGACGTCAAATATTCAATTAAAGCACGTGAAATATTCAATTAAAACACTATCATCGTAATAGAATGCTTTACCAAAAATCACATTAAAGCCACATGTGAGCACATGAAAGCCACGTGTGTTGGTAATTTAGAAATATTCAATTAAACGACGATGGATGAATCACGGTGAATGAATGACTCACTCGTGCTTACATTTTCAAGTTCTGAGTATATAAAATGAATACTTGTTTTTAATTTAATGGAAACACTATGATAACGCGAAAAGTGGCGGAATAGTTATAAAATTACTATCAAAAGTAATATTGAAGATACAATAATAAATTTTAAAAATACAATAATAGAATGCTTTACCAAAAATCACATGATAGTCACATGTGAGCACATGAAAGCCACATGTGTTGGCAATTTAGAAATATTCAATTAAACCCTTTTAAAACAGTTTTAAGGTGAAAAAAATTCTCTGATTCAATTTTTCTTAAATTAATGACGATGAATGAATCACGGTGAATGAATGACTCAGTCGTGTTTACATTTTCAAATTCTGAGTATAAAAAAAGAATACTTGTTATTAATTTAATTGAAACACTATGATAACGCGAAACGTGGCGGAAAAGAGATAATTCTCTAATGAATATGAAAATCACAATGAAAATACATTACAATGAAAGGATGTTTTATGCTGAGATCATTTCTAAACGGTGGCGAGCTGTTTTTTAACTGTCATAACCGTTTATTACAGCCGTCTAAAAATCGAAATAAAGTTGATTTGTGTCGATATTACGTTGTTTCTAGTAAGTCATATGGGTTTAGATAGTAAATAATCTTTTGAACTTTACTTTTAACTTGTTAAGCCTAACTCATAAAATAAAATGGATGCCATAGGCTGATATATTTATGAAGCGGTCGCTCCGGAAGCGTTACACGACAGATACATACACAGAACATGGCAACTATTAGGGGAATTTTTCAGTGAAAGTATGTTTTACTTTGAATTTTTAAATTGATTCTGTAGCGAAGAATGACATCATAAGAAATTTTAAAATGTCTTGGAACATTCTTGTTTCAGATATGTTTCTTCACAAAGAATTAAAAGTTGCCTGAATTATATTCATGAATGATAATAAGTCATAGTTAAACTTTGGATTTGGGGATATTTTATTCAGGGATACCCAGGACGTTTGTTCTAACTAGCTCCTAAATACAAAAATTGCTTTAGAACCTTTCATATAAGAAATTTAAAACAAGAAAATTAGTCCTTAGGGGTCACAATGAAAATTAATCCTTAGGGTTAAATTTAGGGCAAATTTCAATCCTAACATGTCAAAAAATGGTGGTATTAAGTCTGAGAAATTTTACATCCATTTAGGTAATTGGAGTGACGTGCTATTCATTTACAACGGACTTTTTCGAGAATATTTTTCGTTCGTTAAGAGTGCAAAATGAGGAAAATTACTCATCAAAGACATCTTGAGACAAAAGTATTTCTCTAGTTTTTCAAACGCCAAATGTTTTGGGCAAGTTGCCACAACAGTCTCCAACAATTGTACTGACAGATGTGATGTGGTTTATGGGTGGCAGGGTAATGTGGACTGCAGGTGTGAATGCTTCTCGGGTGTGTCGGTGTAGGAAGATAAATATTTTCTAGAAAATCACACGCTGCACGCTAGTTTTTGACGAAGTTATTTCTTTCGCAACGAAGCATATTCTTTGGGAACAGAGGACAAAATTATGATCATTGCAAATTTCACCAGTGGGTTTCCCGTAATTGTTTCATTGCCAAAAATTTCCGCTACAAGTGATGAGAAAGTAAGTATGAGGGACAATAGTAAAGGAAAATTGGTCAAATGCCTTTGAATGTGCTTGACCGTAAGTTTTAATGATCATCCATTTTTGATTTCTATTAACTGTGAACGACCATACTGTCTTTGCAAAATATGCTCACGTTTACTACAGGAAGGATTTTCTGCCCTTAGAGATGGTCTGAATGAAGGGTTTAAGGCAAATCCTTATCAAGTCCAATTACCAACTTCCAAATTGCAATAAAACCTGTATCCAGAAGACCCGAGTCCATTATAAGGTTTCGTTGCTTTTCTAAAAGAATTTAAAATGGTTTGGGTAGAGATGAGGGAATTGAGGAATACAGAATAATTTCATGTTTTTTCTTTTAATTATTTAGCTATTTTTAAATATTTTTAAAAATATTTAAATTTTCCACATTTCTTAGTAACAGGTTTATTTTATAAGTATACTAAATATGATTGAAAATTTATGGGTAAAGTTATTAATTTGTAAAGGATACAATAAATAACACATCGGTGATATTTTGAGTCATAACAATAGTAAAAAGGTTGTGTGAAATAATTCATTCTATATAATAACGCTAGAGAAATAAAACGGTAAAAGAGCAAGATGACTGTACAGTAAAGTTAAGAAAAAACAGTGTAAAACAAACAGGTATCAGTACATTTTGTATAATTGACATTTCATAGGAATCTAACAGCTGTATGTAATTTTGACATAAAAATATTTTAAGTGCATACACATATTAACGTATATATATATTTTTGATGGATACATACTGTAAATATCGCATATTTTTCCCTTTAAAAGCTAATACCATGGAATAATATTTTGTAATGTTCTTTTATCATTATACAATTTTAGTTTCATTTCAGTCTGACAGTTTATACTTTAGGAAGTAATATCATGTCAGCGGTTTTCTTATGCAAACAACAATTTCCAGTACAATATTTTCTGCGAAATTTATATCAGCTAATGACGTTTGCCTGTTTCAAGGAAAGTTTTGTTTGATTTCCGTGACAATAATAATTATTCCATGAAAGTTAAATAAGGTTTTTTTACGGCTTTTGACGTTTAAACGTATCAGCAAGTAGTTTCAAAATTTTGTCACGTACTGTAATTAAATCTTTATTGCACTTATTTATGATTCTAATAATTAGTACAACATTCTTATGTCTTCATCTCCGGCTGTAAAAATTTTCTATGAAGTTGGATCTGTTAATTTTGCTTTGAAGACAGAGAGACAGTAATTTCTAGTTAATATGCTTCAGTTGTTAACATAATTAATTGCCTTTATTTTTTTTCTTAATATATTTGAGCATGGTAATATCTCCATACTTCCATTCTATCTGAATTAGAAAGTGCGTGTATTATTTCGTATAAACACTTCTTTGAAAGAAAATATCTTCAGTATTTTGTTTCGAAGTCGTATATTTTTCTTTCATTTTGACATTTTCTTTGCACCTTCTTGCTTTTATCGGGCGAAATTAAACAAATAATTTTTCTTCTTGAATGGCAAAATGGTATTGTGTCTTCTGTTCAATATTAATAACAAAGATCTCAGTTCTTTTTTTTAAAATCACAATCCAAATGGAAAAGAGACTTTACTGAAATATTAAAAAATAAAAATGGATATACATTTTACTAATAGAAAACTACTGATGAATTTTGGGGAAAAATAGAAACACTATTTTCTTGAAATCACAGAAAGAAATCCGAAATTATTTTCCCACAGTAGGGAAACCATAACCTAAAAGAGTGAGTTTAATCCTGATTTTTGTTATTTATTGTTCAGTAGATAAGAATTTTCACAAAAGAGAAATAAATAGCTCTACAAATATTTTTTGTGGCTTCGGAGTTAATATTTTTTGAAATGTAAATTGAGTTGTTTTACATTTGCATTTTTATGGAAAATTTATGTGGCCAGAAAACACTATTAGTACATTATTTAATACAAGTATAAATTTGACAAAACTCGGAAAAAGAATATGAATACACGAATGCATCTATTTATATATTTTGTTTGTTGCAACATCTTATGAATATCTTTAAAACTGTAAACTCAAAAAGGTGTTCCGAGAATTTTTTACGAATCAGAATTCAACATGACTCTTCTGTTATCTAAAATTAAGTAAGTCAGTAATGATATGGGATACGCAAGTTTTGTTTACTACATAAATTTTTAAACTATCTATTTCACATTAACTCTTAGGAACCTATATATTCAAACTTATATATATATATATATATATATATATATATATATATATATATATATATATATATATATATATATATATAACAGTTCCGTAACTGACTGACTGACTGACAGATAACGCACAGATCAAACCGCTGGACCTAAAGGGTTTAAATTTTGCATGGCGATTCTTCTTATAGTGTAGGGGTACTCTAAGAAATATTTTTGAAAAATTCTTCTTAGATTTTTTAAATTAAAATTTTAAGCTGTTTTTGTAACATTCTTTAAAGTTTCTTTAAAATAATAATCTGAGGGTTATAAAATTTATATCACAAGAAAGATCATAAAAATTCCTTTAAAATGAAGTCTTTTTCGAATCTTTACCTCCATTTTCTGACTTTTGGTGAATTTTTAAAGATTAATTTTTAGAATTTAATGTAATAAATGCTGATCACGTGGTTTCTTTTCTTTTCTTGCGTCACCTGCATAACAACGAAATAAATTGACAAAAAAACATTCTTTCTAATGCGGCAAACGATTGGACATAAAAATATTAAAATACAGTAAAATAAATGTTCTTCAAGCTGTACTATATTAACTGCACTATATTCTTTAGTATGTTCTATTAGATTTAATTTGAATATTTTCTTCTACATTATTTTGTCTATAAAATATCCGTTACGATTTTTTTATAAATATATTTTTTTGGCATTAATTGCATCCATTGACCGTTCGTTGGATATAATTTGAATGTATTCCGTAGCGAAGCGCGGGTATTCAGCTAGTATTTATATAATTTTAGAAGACTCAAGACTAAGATTTTTCTGAAATATATAACACTTATAAAATGTAGAGAAAAGAAATGTCTTTAGTATGACTTATCATTTTGTCGTTCTTGCTTGCACAGTGCGCGATTTATTACTCGGAAGTGTTTGTAATTCAAATTGCGATTTTCATCTTTTTTATACTGAATCTACTATGGCTGTTATATCCCTATTTCAATGAAAATAAAAATTAAAAGGCGAAAGCTGTTCGTATGATTCATTTTAAACTACTTTCTAGTACTGTGTGGTCCAACCCGTGGCCCGCCAATTAATTTTTGTTGGCCCTTCTTACTGGAAAAATATTTTAATTTAACATTTGAAAAAAAAATCGTTTACCCTTCTTTCCGTGTAAAAGGGAGCGCAGGGCTGTTCGAAGTGGTTGTTTTTGACAAGAGAGGGTTTTTGAGAGATATAGTAGGATGAGAGATTGTTGAAGATGAGAAACGACAATTTCAGACAAAGTGGCAGGTAAGTTACTTTTTTGTTGAACAGAATGGAAAACCCCAGAGTGTTATCTGTTCTCAAGTCTTATGTATTTCGAAGGAGTATAACGTGAGTAGACACTATATCAGCTTGCATAAATTAAAATAGATCAATACCAGGGAAGTGCCTGAAGTTGCGTGTTTAATGATTTGAAGGTGAAGCTAACTAGACAGAATAATATATTTCAGCAACCATCAAACGCTGCTGGTTTAAAGGCATCTTATGAGGTATGTTTAGAGCTAGCTAAAAGTAAAAAATCTTTTAGGGATCGTGAGATCATTAAGAGATGTGCTGTAAAAATGGCATCTTCATTTGGATGGCTAAAAATTTTGAAACACTTTCCTTGTCTCATCAGACAGTAAGTAGAAGAATTAATGATATGTGTGGTGAAGTTTAAAGTTCTCTCATGGGCATTTTGGAAAAATGTGAATTTTGCTCTCGAGCTCTTGATGAGAGCACAGATATAAATGACATCAGCCAGCTCCTTATCAATGTCAGAACAATAAACGAAGAATTTAAAATTCATGATGAACTGATGGAATTAAAATCATTAGAAACCAGCAAAAAAGGTACTGACATATTCAACGCACAGGATGATGTCGTTTCTAAATATGAAGGTTTTGTGAAGTGTTCTGGCATTGCAACAGATGGAGCTAAAGCAATAGTTGGTCATAAAACTGGGTTAGTAGGACAGTGTAAAGAAAAAGGCATGAAACTTTTGTTTTTCCACTGCATTATCGAACAGGAGGCTCTCTATGGAAAAAATTTTAAGGCTCATTGAGACAATGAAAAGGGTTGTAAATACTGTAAATTTAATAAGGGGAGGCAATAAAGCCCTTAGACACAGAACATTTATTGCATTCATGGACAATTTGGAAGCTGAGTATGGTGACATTTCATTGTACTGTGAAGTGCACTGGCTAAGTATTGGAAATTGCCTGCAACAGTTTTTGGGTTGAGGAATGAAATTCTTGCTTTTCTCAGAAATGAAAACATTGGGCATGAGTATCAAGAAAAACTGGAAGAAATACAATTTTTAAATAATCTTGCTTTTCTGACAGATTTAACATCCCATCTAAATGAATTAAACCTGAAACTTTAAGGCAGAAAACAAAATATCTCCCAGCTTTATGGACATATTGAGAGCTTCCGCAAAAAACTTGATGTAATGCAAATTGCACTGAAGGCAAATAATACGGCACACTTCCCATCTTGTTAGCAGTTGAAATAAAAAAAATTGACACAAATTTTAGTATGTTTCATGAAATATTAATAGATATCAAGAAAGAGTTCTAGGACAGATTCCAGGATTCTAACTCTCTAAAACCAAAACTTGCACTGTTCAATAACCCCATGGATACTGAAGTGAGTGAGGTGCCCTGCGACCTTCAAAGGGAAATTTGTGATCTTCAGGCAGACCTATTCTACCAGACTAAAAAGTGTGATGTCCCTGAAAAATTCTGGAAACTGATTGCTAAAGAACGTTTTCCTAAACCGCTTAAATTCTTTCTACAAATGTTATCGCTGTTTGGCAGTACATACGTGTGCGAAAGTGCTTTTTCTGATAATAAGCAAATTAAATCAAAAACGGGAAGTCGAATTGGAAGTGATTCACTGGAATCGAGCCTGAGACTTTGCCTTATTGAACTTAAAGTTGACATTGATAAACTTGTATCAGGAAAGCTGTGCCAATCATCACATTGATTTCTCGACTGTAAAATGAAGTGGTATATTAAACTAGTATATTAAACTTCTTTTAATATAAATTTTAATAAAAGTTTTTGAATACAAAATGTAATTCCTTTTCTTTCTGGTACGTATCTGGCCCTCACATTCCTACACTAAAGTTTAATTGGCCCTCGGGTCACTAAAGGTTCGACCACATTGTTCTAGTACATACATATAACAAATAAAAAAAACTGTAGGTTTTGAGCAAAATAACATTTCTGATGTTTGGGAATGAATATCCCAAATATAAATTGGCGAATATAGACTGTTTTTACACGGAGAAAATACCCATACATACTTGTACGTAATCTATTTAACTTTTAATTTTAAACATATTTAAATAATTACAGAACCATCGCCAGAATTATTGAGAGGATATCCATGACTTAAGGTGAAAGTTAAGATTAATATATATATATATATATATATATATATATATATATATATACACGCTAGAAATGACAAATTTTTCCAATTTGAAAGAGGGGGTGATATTTTCGTACACTTATGAGGTGTTTTCAGTCCCTGTACTTCCAGATTTTACCAATATCCTATTAACATCTTAGTCAGTGTTTCCTCAGTCAGTGTTTTAAGAATTTACCTGAGCCCACAAAAGATTTGTCTAATTATGGTTTCAATATCACCAGATTTTCTTCTAAACTTTCCTAAGTACTTCTAATTAAATAACTCAGAATTAAAATAAGGGATTAAACTTAGCCTCAAAAATAAATAAAAATTAACTAAAAAATAAACTATAAAAGTTATAACGGATATACAGGGGATGAATTTTAAAATCTCTTACAGCTGTTATAAGAAGAAATTAAAACGAACATCACGAAGGCAATTTCAATTATGAAATCAGCGCTAACTTTAAAAAAAATTGAATTTTACTTATAAAATTTATTGTTTTAAGATCTTTGGATCTATTTAAAAAAAGTTTTGGTTAAATTATATTAATTGAGTCCATCTCCGATGAGTTAAAAATGTATTTAAGTACCTTTATGTAATACTGGCTGAAAACCCGCGCTTCGCTACAGAGTACTTTAAAATTAATCACGACGGTCAATGTATGCAATTAATGTAAAAAAAAAAAATAAATATATATATATTTATAATAAATACGACGATCAATGTATATAACTGATGTAATATATATATATATATATATATATATATATGTGTGTGTGTGTGTGTGTGTGTGTGTGTGTGTATACTAACTACCTATATATTACTAACTACCTATAATCGTCCATTCTGTACTTCATCTCTGCCATGGTAACCCGTCCTTCTTGTCTTGGCGTAAACGCTTCGCCTTCCCACATACTAACTTCCTCCGCCAATTTTGGCAACCTCTCTGACCTAATTCTATTTTGGCCCTTTTTGCGAGAGACGCTGACCTGGCTCGAAGCGAATAAGATGTGTTGCTTTACTGTTTAATAAATTAGTTTGTTCCTGAAGCTGATTTTATTATTTTCCGGCCACGATGTATGCTCTTATTTCTTGAGATGTCCATCCGGACATTTCATATATATATATTTATAAAAAAATCGTAAGGGATATTTATTTTTTTTTAATAATATCCAATCGTCTGCTGCATTAGAAAGAAAAAAAATATTTTTTTGTCTCTTTAGTTGTTATGCATGTGACGATAAATTTATTTAAAGTATCAGAAAAAGAAATCACGTGATCAGCATTTAATAAATTAAATTATAAAAATTAATGTTTAAAAATTCATATAAATCAGAAAATTGAGGTAAAGGTTCGAAAAAGATTTCATTTTAAAGGACTTTTTATGATCTTTCTCGTGATATAAATTTTATAACCTTCAAATTATTATTTTAAATGCAAACTTCAAAAAAGTTACAAAAACAGCTTAAAAATTTAATTTTTAAAAATCTAAGAAGCATTTTTCAAAAATCTTTCTTAGTGCACCCCTACACCACAAGAAGAATCGCCATGCAAAATTTCCGCCCTTTAGGTCCAGCGGTTTGGTCTGTGCGTTGTATGTCAGTGAGTCAGTGAGTCAGTCAGTTAAGGAACTGTATATAGATAAAAGTAAGAAAACAGTTAAACATTTTAAGGTTATTTAAATTTTTACTACAATTCTTTACTAGACATATTTGTCTACATTCGCTGAAATTATCCTGTTTCTAGAGTTTTGTTAATATGTCATTAGATCCGGAAACCAGAGTCAGAAACTCAAGAATATAGTAAGAGGCAAAACAACTTCAAAATTATTTTATTACTGCTGTATTTTAACAAGCGCCAAGACCAAAAGGCGTTTAAACACTTCGTCAATTTACTCAAGGTTCCATGATACATAACTTCTTTTTTTCTCTGAAAATTTCCATTGCGTCATAGAGATATGATGGAATAATTTATTTTTTGTTAAAGAAGTACACACCTTCAGCTGTATAGAAGTGAGGGAAAATATGCCCCCATATGAAATATATTTCCTTTTGTATGAATTCTTTGAAAAGTACACATGAACTTGACTAATAATTACTGATGGAATAAAGTCTGCTCCTATCTCTGAATTCAGATTCTATTTTTTTCTCACTTTCTTGATTGCGTGAGGCAAAATCCTTTCAAAAATGATGTAAACGTTATTTCCGTTAAAAACTAACGCACATAATGGTAAACTCTATCAGCATTTTAAACATTTCGGGGTAGCTGGATTCTCTTTATCTAAAACGCATTTCATGTCATCTCATAAAAACTGCATTTAGGTTATTTAAGTTTGTTTGAATACAGTTCGATAATCAATAAAATACATTTCCAGTTTTTTTCAGTTTGTTTATATTTCATTTACTTATCGATGCTACGACATGTATTTTTAATGAAATAAAACAGAAGTTGGCTTTTTTAAACACTTAAAAAGTAAAAAGATTGAATATACATAGGACAACATTTGAGTCCTCCTACAGGTAACGCTTTGTTGACACTGAGCAAGTTCTTTGTAAATGATTAGATATTTAACACTCCAGTCACGAAATAAGCGCATGGAAGAGGCTGCAAGGACTTTGCCTTAAGTAAAAGACTGCCAGCCTTTTTGTAATTAATACTTTACTTGCATTTCTAGACTAAATACTGGCTATTTACAATCTATATATATAAAACAGTTCCGTAACTGACTCATTCATTCACTGACTGACATACAACGCACAGACCAAACCGCTGGACCTAAAGGGCTGAAATTTTGCATGGCGATTCTTCTAATAGTGTAGGGGTGCACTAAGAAAGATTTTTCAAACATTCTTCTTAGATTTTTTAAATTAAATTTTTAAGCTGTTTTTTAAACTTTTTTTACGTTTGCATTTAAAATAATACATTGAGGGTTATAAAATTTATATCACAAGAAAGATCATAAAAATTCCTTCAAAATGAAATTTTTTTCGAATTTTTACCTCCATTTCCTGATTTTTGGTGAATTTTTAAAGATTAATTTTTAGAATTTAATTTATTAAATGCTGATCACGTGATTTCTTTTTCTGGTACTTTCAATAAATTTATCGTCACGTGCGTAATAACTAAATAGACAAAAAAAATATTTTTTTCTCTTTCTAATGCAGCAGACGATTGAATATTATCCAAAAAAAATGCATATCCCTTACGATTTTTTTATAAATATATATATATAGATAGATAGATATTTTACATCAATTGTATACATTGATCATCGCATTTATTATAAATATATATATTTATTTTTTGGCATAAACTGCATAAGTTGACCGTTGTATTTAATTTGAATGTACTCCGTAGCGAAGCGCGGGTTTTCAGCTAGTCTATATATATAAAACAGTTCCGTAACTGACCGACTCACTGACTGACATACAACGCACAGACCAAACAGCTGGCTCTAAAGGGCTGAAATTTTGCATGGCGATTCTTCTTACAGTGTAGGGGTGCACTAAGAAATAATTTTGAAAAATTGTTGTTAGATTTTTTTAAATTACATTTTTAAACTGTTTTAGTAACTTTTTTAAGTTTGCATTTAAAATAATAATTTGAGGGTTATAAAATTTATATCACGAGAAAGATCCTAAAAGTTCCTTTAAAATGAAATCTTTTTCGAATCTTTACCTCTATTTTCTGATGTTTGGGGAATTTTTAAAGATTCATTTTTAGAATTTAATTTATTAAATGCCGATCACGTGATTTCTTTTTCTGGTACTTTAAATAAATTTATCGTCACGTGCATAACAACTAAATAGACAAAAAAATATTTTTTTTTCTTGCTAATGCGGCAGACGATTGGACATTATCCAAAAAAATATTAAAATACAATAAAAGATATTATGTTCCTCAAACTGTACTATATTAACTGTACTATATTCGTTAGTATGTCCTATTATATTAAATTTGAATATTTTCTTCTACATTATTTTATCTATAAAAATATCCCTTACGATTTTTTTATAAATATATATTTTCTTTACATCAATTGTATACATTAATCGTCGTATTTATTATAAATATATATATTTATTTATTTTTGCATTAATTGCATACAGTGACCGTTGTATTTAATTTGAATGTACTCCGTAGCGAAGTGCGGGTTTTCAGCTAGTCTATATATAAAAAACAGTTCCGTAACTGACTGACTCACTGACATACAACGCACAGACCAAACCGCTGCACCTAAAGGTCTGAACTTTTGCATGGCGATTCTTCTAATAGTGTAGGGGTGCACTAAGAAAGATTTTTGAAAAATTCCTTTTAGATTTTTTAAAATTAAATTTTTAAGCTGTTTTAGTAACTTTTTTTAAGTTTGCATTTAAAATAATAATTTTGGGGTTATAAAATTTATATCATGAGAAAGATCGTAAAAATTCCTTTAACATGAGATCTTTTTCGAACCTTTACCTCGATTTTCCGATTTTTGGTGAATTTTTAAAGATTAATTTTCAGAATTTAATTTATTAAATGCTGATCACGTGATTTCTTTTTCTGGTACAATAAATAAATTTATCGTCACGTGCATAACAACTAAATAGACAAAAAAAAATATTTTTTCTTGCTAATGCGGCAGACGATTGGACGTTATCCAAAAAAATATTAAAATACAGTAAAAGATATTATGTTCCTCAAACTGTACTATATTAACTGTACTATATTCTTTAATATTTCCTATTACATTTAATTTGAATATTTTCTTCTACATAATTTTGTCTATAAAAATATCTCTTACGATTTTTTTATAAATATATATATATATTTTTTTTACATTAATTGTATACATTGATCATCGTATTTATTATATATATATATATATATATATATATATATATTAAATAAAAACATTATTAAACCTGACAACACCAGCACAATTCATCAACCTGAAAGATGAAGAATATAAATGACCGGGGGGAGTTGTGACCCCCAACACTCCGTTAAAACATGTTTTGTACCTAGGTAACACTCCCGGAAGTGTTACCTAGGTACAAAACATGTTTAACCGGAGTGTTGGGGGTCACAACTCCCCCCGGTCATTTATATTCTTCATCTTTCAGGTTGATGAATTGTGCTGGTGTTGTCAGGTTTAATAATGTTTTTATTTAATATATAGCAGCTCACGGTTGAGCAGCGTAGCGCCATAGTAAGATTGCCATTGTTCATTAGTTTGATTTCGAGTTATACTTTTGTAAACATATATATATATATATATATATATATATATATATATATATATATATATATATATATATATATCTTACTATTAACGGCTGAAGGTAAACAAATGTTAGTTTGTTAGTTAGCAGACACGGGGACGGGCTAATCTCGCGAACCGAGCATAGCAGGATATCGCGACTGGTACCGATATACGCGGACGGCCGAGACGCGTGCACTGATGCTATTCTAAACTTTAAAAACTTTAAACTTTTTTAATTATTCAATTAAAACCGCCGAACTCAATAGAAGAGGAGAGCAGAAAAAGTTGAAATTCCGGATGGGCCAGCTCCATTCCGTTTCGCAAAGTTCCGTTCACCGAAGTAACGGTGGCTTAGCGGTATCGCTCCTGACGTCTAATTCTAAGGTCCCGGGTTCGAAACCAGCCGCCGTCGCGTGCAAGAACATCTTTTACTTTAATTTGCTCTGCATGCGAGCTGTATACAAATTTATCTATTATTTATATTTCAGTTCCGGTTCCTAGGTTTATGGAATAATCCTCACACTTCCGGTGGGAATGTCGGGAACGTTCCGGAGGTGTATTTTAGGTGATGTTCCCCGCAATCTGGTCAATAAAATCTGTTCTGATCTACTCTTCGTGTCATTTCCGTATTCCCCGAAATCACCGTGACAATATTTTCATTCGGCCGTTGCCAAAAGGAAAAATTATTAGTTGAGAACGAGTCATTTAATAATTGAAATCCAGAAATAAATTTGATGTACCAGAAATAATTTTAGTTTTAGGAAAGGAGAAGTTAAGCCTTTAGAATTTTTTTCTAATTAAATGAGCTTTTTTGTTTAAAATGCAAAATTTGACAACGGAAATTTTAAATGATTATTATTTTTTTTTTTAAATGTAATATATTTTTAAAAGTGAATAAACAGTTTTTAATCTTTAAGAAATAAAGCCATTTCATTTTAAATCAAAAAAGCAACACATCGGGTTGCCACTCAGCTAGTCTTACTATTAACAGCTGAAGGTAAACAAATGTTAGTTTGTTAGTTAGCAGACACGGGAACGGGCTAATCTCGCGAACCGAGCATAGCAGGATATCGCGACTGGTACCGATATACGCGGACGGCCGAGACGCGTGCACTGATGCTATCCTCAACTTTAAAAACTTTAAACTTTTATAATTATTCAATTAAAACTGCCGAACTCAATAGAAGAGGACAGCAGAAAAAGTTGACATTCCGGGTGGGCCAGCTCCTTTCCGTTTCTCAAAGTTCCGTTCACCGAAGTAACGATGGCTCAGAGGTATCGCTCCTGACGTCTAATCCTAAGGCCCCGGGTTCGAAACCAGCCGCCGTCGGGTGCAAGAACATATTGGAAGAACATAATTGAAATAAATTTGAAGTACCAGAAATAATTTTAGTTTTAGGAAAGGAGAAGTTAAAGCCTTTAGAATTTTTTTGTAATTGAATGAGCTTTTTTGTTTAAAATGCAAAATTTGAAAAAGGAAATGTTAAATAATTATTTTTTTTTAAAAATCTAATATATTTTTAAAAGGGAATAAACATTTTTTAATCTTTAAGATATAAAGCCATTTCATTTTAAATAAAAAAAAGCAACACATCGGGTTGCCACTCAGCTAGTATATAATAACAGCTGAAGGTAAACAAATGTTAGTTTGTTAGTCAGCAGACACGGGGACGGGCTAATCTCACGAACCGAGCATAGCAGGATATCGCGACTGGTACCGATGGATGTGGACGGACGAGACGCGTGCATTGGTGCCATCCTCAACTTTCAAAACTTTCAACTTTTTTAATTATAAAATTAAAACCTCCAAACTCAAAAGAAGAGGACAGCAGAAACAGATGACATTCCGGGTGGGCCAGCTCCTGTCCGTTTCGCAAATTTCCACTATTTTCATGCATGCAAAATTAAACTTTTTCGCCCACCAATCGACAAATTTTTTATTTCCATGTGTTTTACAACTCTTCATCTTTAAGGATACACACATTTTTATAAATTTAAAAATCTTTTTCATTGCAAACGAAGCTTTTTCCCCAAAGCAGTTTTCCGAATTTCCCGAAATCGACAATTTTGATGGACGAATATTTCGGTTTTCTGTACCTATTAATGTCAATTTTACGATTTATCGGCATTTGCTAGATGTTCAGCTTCCAAAATATACCAAATACATTTAATAAAAAAAATATCATTCTAAAAAAGCGTACTTACCAAACTCACTTTTGAAATTTCCCGTGCTGATCGCCATAGTATCTTAATGTAACTGAATGGGGAGTTCGTAATTTTTCGACTTATTATTTTACTCAGTAATAATTCCAGCAAGTTCGTGAAATTTCTTTCTAATTAATGAGCAACTGATGAGGATTCTTCCGCCACCAATTTTGAATTCCTGAGAATTGTCTTTCTATATTTTTAAGCACTTTTTCGTCCATGAGATTTTCTATTTACATTCGGCCATGTTGCCAAAATGAAAAATAATTATTTGAGAACGAGTCATTTAATAATTGAAATCCAGAAATAATTTTAAAGCACCAGAAATAATTTTAGCTTCAGGAAAGGAGAAGTTAAAACCTTTAGAATTTTTTTCTAATTGAATGAGCTTCTTTTTTTGTTTAAAAAGCAAAATTTGAAAACATTAAATTTGAAAGAATTATTTCAAAAGCCAAAAATCAAAATTTGAAAAAGGGAATTTTAAATCATTATTTCGTTTTTTAAAAATTCTAAAGTATTTTTAAAGTGATTAAACAGTTTTCAATCTTTAAGAAATAAAACCATTTCATTTTAAATCGAAAACGCAACACATCGGGTTGCCACTCAGCTAGTATATATATATTTGGCATTAATTGCATACATTGACCGTTGTATTTAATTTGAATGTACTCCGTAGCGAAGTGCAGGTTTTCAGCTAGTATATATATAAAGATTAAATTCGTGGGTTGACGGCATCTACGAGGAAGGTCAGACTTGAGTTGTCACTGCGCTCATTCAAGTCTATCTCGGCCCGGCAATATCTCCTTGTCTCCGGCTCAAGCGTCACTTTCAATAACTTAGTCTCTGAATCACTCACATGCTATTAACTCGCGTCCGGCGACTTTATATACCTTCACTGAACGTTCTCGGAAGGTCTGGAAAAGCCTCATTTCTTTATTCAGTTACGTTCCCAGACGACTAGGCGCCTCCATGCGGCCACTTCCTTTTGGTAGCTGACGATTTCTTCCGCGAGCAGTCGTTAGCACTTCCGGTATTTATGTCGCCAAGACTGTCTGTCTCCAGCCGTCTAAATCGATTATGTGCACAAACCGCGCGTTGGTTGGTCTTCCACGCACAAAATATTCGCTATTGTACGGGAGGCGTTAAAAGGCGCATTTCACTTACATCTATGTCATGCTTTTTTCCCCACTTCCATTGTGATCAACGCCGGGCGATGTTCGAATGGCTAGGGCGCTAACCTTCGGTACCAGAGTCTGTGGGTTCGAGTCTCAAAAATGGCATGGATGTTTGTAGCCGTTCGGAATCTGCTTTAAGCAGTAGGTCCCGGTCTAACCAGTCCTCGTGTAGAAATATAGATCGTAGCGCTCCAAAACCGAACCAAGCCATTGTGATCACTGAAACCAGGAATTTGAATCCAATTGAATGTCTCGACGGCCCAATTTCAAAAACACTTACAAACCAAGTAAATTCCCAAGAGGTTTTTAAGAGACTCGATGGTCCTTCCAACCTGTCACTCACTTTCTTGAGCTAAGTGAATATTCGAGGTAAGACAGATTCTATACCATACATCATTTTGATCTGTACTCATGCAAGTGATAACGTTTCTATTTTTCGCTTAGTGAGGCTGGTGGTGGCATTGTGGCAAGCGGTGCTGAGGGATCAAATCACACTGAAATGCCTCCGATAGTGTCGTCCCTTCATAGGGGGTAATGCTATATGGTACTCCCATAATAAAATGGCCAGCAAAACGGCGGTGAATAACAACAGGCGAATGTCTAACGACAAAGTGCCTCAGCATTAGAAAAAAAAAATTCGCCTAGTATTGCCCATTTATCCTAAAAAGTACTGATCTAGCTAAATAAGTTTAATGAGTACGCTTCCTCATCTGTATATATAAAACAGTTCCTTAACTGACTGACTGACTAACAGATAACGCACAGACCAAACAGCTGAACATAAAGGGCTGAAATTTTGCATGGCGATTCTTCTTATAATGTAGAGGTGCACTAAGAAAGATTTTTCAAAAATTCTTCTTGGATTTTTTAAAATTAAATGTTTAAGCTGTTTTTGTAAAATTCTTTAAAGTTTGCATTTAAAATAATAATCAGAGGATTATAAAATTCATATCACGGGAAAAATCATAAAAATTCGTTTAAAATGACATCTTTTTCGAATCTTTACCTTACTTTTTTTGATTTTTGGTGAATTTTTAAACATTAATTTTTAGAATTTAATTTATTAAATGCTGATCACGTGGTTTCTTTTCTTTTTGTGATACTTTAAACTAATTTTGCGTCACGTGCATAATAACGGAATAAATTGACAAAAAAAAAATTTTCTTCTTGCTAATGCGACAGACGATTGGGCATTATCCATATGTTCCTCAATCTGTACTAAATTAACTGTACTATATTCTTTAGTATGTTCTATTAGATTTAATTTGAATATTTTCTTCTACATTATTTCGTTTATAAAAATATCCGTTACGATTTTTTTGTAAATATATATATATATATTTTTAACATCAATTGCATATATTGATCGTTGTATTTATTATATATATATAGATATATATATATATATATATATATATATATATATATATGTGTGTGTGTGTGTGTGTGTGTGTGTGTGGGCGGGCTCGGGAGCCTGCCTCAGTCCTTTTTATTAATTATCAGTGTTCTGTGTGATGCCAGCACCTAGCGCCGCTCATCGGAAGGAGAGGTGCGCGGAGGAGTGAATCTCCAGCCGACGAGAGTTCCGGCAGACGAGAGATGGACGTCAATAAGCGATGACGCGTTTATCTGTTAGCAGCAGACGGCTGTTTTTTCATTAGTCTATAATGTTAATTAACGACGTTCTTTTTGTAAATATTTTTGTAAATAAGTTTTCATTAAATATTAGTATAGTTATCCTAGTATTCGTTTATAATAGTTTAAGTTTTTGTTTTAAATTACCCGCTCGACTATCCTGTCCCACATATATATATATATATATATATATATATATATATATATATATATTTATTTATTTATATGTATATATATATATATATATATATATATATATATATATATATATATATATATATGTTGGCATTAATTGCATACATTGACCTTTGTATTTAATTTGTATGTACTCCGTAGTGAAGTACGGATATTCAGCTAGTCCATGTATAAAAATCCTGATAATGTTTGCTTTAGAGTCCCTCTTTATTTATTTCCTTTATTTTTGTATTTTATCAGTATGTAATATGTGACAAGTCTCAAGTTTCACGAGAAGTAATTGTGAGGCTTACACACTAAAATTCCTTACTTCATTATTTGAAAATAAAACTGAAAATATATTGTTTATAAACTTCGAATGATGTTCATATAACGTTTGTAAAATTTGTCTGAAACACGTGAAACTGAAAACTACGCTGTGATTCCGATTAACCAAACTGTTCGAACCCGGGGCACATAAGACAGGAAACCCTCATCCCAAAATGGACCTGTTCAGGATAAAAATTGAATCATCAAAAGGATTTAAATGAGCTATAAATGGAGATTAAAAAAGAATTTACTTAACGTACTAATAAAGCTTGCGTAAATATACGGGATTTTTTTTCTTTCGCCTTGAAAAAGTTCAATATTTTCTTTTGTTTAAGAGCTTATGTTAACAATTTTTATAATATTTTTGACTTTACGTCTAAATTTTTTGTTTTGTGAAAAGTGGATAATCCACTTATTTATAATTGGGACTTCAGTGTAGTTTTGCCCACCCCTCCCTTAAAAAATACAGAAAAAAACAAAACAAAAAAATAGAAAATTTCACTATTCTGAGTCACACTAAAGAAATGATATTTCAAAAAATATTTTTTTTTATGAAAATTTGTGTAATATTTTCATCAAGCATCTAAACTCTCTTTTGCTTTAAAAAACATAAATCGTAGAGTTTTATATCATAATTAAATACATTAGAACATGAATTTAAAATTCAGGCATTTCAACGATTCAGATGTTGGTAAAAATCAAAAACTGGGCTTGAAAATTTAGCTAGTTCTACTTTTAGTTACTGATATTTGTATTTTATTTAAAAAACAGCAACAAATACTGCATAGTTTTCAAACTCAAATTTTTCCCAAGAAGGAAGTAATAACTGTTGGCCTAGCCGAACTCATGTAAATTAATTTAACATTTTTTTCCTTGCAGGATTGATATTTTAGAGTAAATAACATTGCTCTCAACCGGGTGTTATCTACTAAAATTTAAAGATTTCTTCTAATATTTGAACGCAGTAGAATGATTTTAGCTTGATTAATTAACTTGAGGTTAATAGATTAGGCAGTAGTCTGATCTATATTATTGAAATATGTTTTAATGGAAACTCAAGATAATATCTTATTTTTAACGTTGCATTATAGCAGTAGGGAAAATTTTTTTATAGCAATTAGCGTTTAAAACTTGTTTAAGATGGTTAAAAGGATTGTTCTTCACTTTCTACTCTTTATTTTTATTCTGTATCACTTATGATATCTTATAATATAAAGTTTTAAAGAGCAAAATTATCTTCGTTTATCGAGGCCTGGAGTTTAAAAGATAATAAAAGTAATTACTTCAAATTTTAAAATATTTGTTCAGCTGCAACAGTAGATTAAGGCATTCCCGAGTCAAATTATTATAATATATACAATTTTAAAAATATAATCTTTGTAAAGATTCTAAATTCATAGCTCAAAATGTTTTTGTTCATGCTCTTACAAAAAATAAATCCTCGCAATTTCATAGCACAAAGTTTTTGATGATCACTGCTTAGCACGGGCATGCACGAAAAACCAGAAAATACATATCATTAAAAATTGCCCTAAATACGGTAAAAATTAACCATTTAAAAGTTTTACTTGAGGTACATACAGTGATTTTAGTAGGGTTTTGTTAAAATAATAATATGACTTACCCGGATTTCCAGCATTTCTTTGAGATATTCCTTAGTTTACGAGCTAAACTGATATTCTGTCATACAACTCACACATATTTCTTTTAAGAACTACTTTTCTAATGAGCGGAAAATGCTCATAAATAGTGGATAGTTTGGTGCCTGTACAGTGATTAATTTTTTTCTATACATTTATTTTTGTATCCTCGTTAGGAAATATAAAACACTAACCGCTTGAAACCAAATTCAGACCACACTAAAAATAATCTATTGATAGCAGTATTATTTATAAATTTTGCATATATTTATTATGATCAAAAGAAACTTCGGCATACCTCCCCTAGGGGTTACTATTATGTCTATAGGTTCAAAATGGAATATAAGAGAACATTGAAATTCTCATCTGCTATAAAGTAGAGGGGAAATGACAAAGTTAAATAAATATATATAAATATTCAAGTTATGTGAAGAAGATTTTACAGTTTTTCTCATTTCAAACTAAGTATATAATGAAGTAGCATAACCTATTTATATTTATTTAAGTATTAGCTTTCTTTTTTTTGTGTGTGTGTGTGGGCATTGCTTGGATTTAACATAATGCTGAATTAAGGAGGGGAAAAAAAGACGTGCATTTCGATGGAAAAAAATGAAAAAGCGTATTTTGCCTTCATCAAATTATTGGAAAACAATAAGTTAAGTCTGGATGCAAATTTGTGTTTCGTCTATGACAAAGACGGGCCCGTGCCTTCTCGAGGAATGGAGCTCTTATAATAGCGGCGGCAGCCTCCCTCCAAGCAAAACAATCGCAGAGAATGCAGATCGAAGGAAAATATACCTTCGATGAGGGTCTTGGGGGAGCGAGAACAAAGAGGAAGGAAGAGAAGGAGGGTTCCAAGATCAAGGAACATCTGTGCCTCGGCCGTGACTTTCAGAGAATAGGCCTTCAGAGAAAGGGAGGGAAGGAGTAATCGATTGCAAAGACACGGTCCTTGGAGGAGCCCGTGCTGTTGACTCGCCTGGAAACTTTCTGGCACATTGTTTTTTGTTTCCATCAACAGCAGTATTCCATGTCAACCGATCCCCCTCTTTCTTTTGCGGGAGAAGTCGTCTTTCTTTAGTTTTCCCTTCCGACTCTTCTGTTTAGGGAGGTAAGATGCACTTCCCTATTTTAGTGGACCAGGAATCGTTTTGTTTTATCATCGTTTCCGACAGAGTTCTGTCTGGAGGGGAAAAGAGTCAAACACAGACATCCCTAAATATAGACACTGGTAAATTTTGGGACAGAAATGGCAAACTTTCCTTACCTATTAGAAGTTGGATGACATGTCGAGTACTAACGTACCTTAAGCTCTGTCTAACAAAAACAAATAATCTGAATGTTTCCCAGAGGTTATTTTCAGAAGAGACTCGTCAGGAAAATTACCCTCTCAGTTTTCAAAGCAAATTTCTAAGCACGCACATTTCTTTGTTTAAACGAAACTTACATCCGAGCTCGAAGACGTACAAACACCATCGCAGACTCGTGCAAGTTTGAAACAGTTCTGGATGTAATGGACGAATCCTTTAAAGTAAAATAAAGTAATTTTCCCGGGATAAGCTAGAGTAATAAATTTTTGATGCAATACGCGAGAATTTTCAATTTTAAAACGCTCAATTTTTGTGTGTTTGTTTCATTTAATGGGCTTAATAGACGTTACGGAATAGGGAAATTTATTTCTTGTCAGGCATAAGATAAATGTAAAATAGTTGAATCATGAGCAACATGGATATAAGAGATATCCCCCTATATAGATTTATGACAGATTTATTGCTATTTATTACTATTCACGTAATTTTATTTTTTATCGACTTACTAAAGTAATGTACTAACACAGATACATATAATCTAGATGCTTTTAATTTATTTCTTAGTTTTAAAAAATCAGTCAACATAAATCATTTACACTACCACTCTAACTCCTCTCTCCCTTCGGTCATTAATATAATTACTATGACTGTCATTTCTTTAATGTTAGTTAAGAATGTATATGCACAACAATCCATAATCGTTCTTTGAAACAGTCGGGTGTCACTGTAACGAGGGGACAGGAATAAACAGGAAAACCAACGTAAATAAAGCACAAATAGCAATAAGATGCAATTATTTTGCATACGGCCGTTTGGAAGCTACAAAGAAGTTTCTTCATCAGTGCAACGAACTTAGTGGCAGCTCAAAAAGCCGAAGACTAAGCTGGCTTAGTCTTCGGCTTTTTGAGCTGCCACTAAGTTCGTTGCACTGATGAAGAAACTTCTTTGTAGCTTCCAAACGGCCGTATGCAAAATAATTGCATCTTATTGCTATTTGTGCTTTATTTACGTTGGTTTTCCTGTTTATTCCTAGAGCGCATAGGTTGTATCTTTTCTTTTCAAGAGGGGACAGGAATTTGAACTCCAGACATTTCAATCTGTAGAGAGATGTTCTTTAACCACTAAGCTATCCTGGTGATGTGAGGAAGTCTTATTTCCTATAATTTTAGGAAATTTCAAACAATTATTTGAATTAATAACATAAATTCCCCAAAGATATTTTTTCCGATCCAGAAAAAATGAATATCTATCATATAAAAATATAAATATTTATGGTCAGAGCTTAAGACTAATTGCGAATCACTTAGAAAGCTCATGATTACTTTTTGATTGGATTTTTTTTTCATACTTTTACGCTTTATGGCACTTTAAGTGTCTTTAAAGGTATTTGCAAAACGCATTTTCCTTTCCCTTTTAGAACTAGATCTCGAGTTATCGCTATTTGACAAAAGAATTTTCTATATAAAAGGAGAATAGAAGTGTTTTGGAAAGATTCCCAGTCATCCTTTTGCTAAGAAATAAATAAAACTAAAATCCATCATTTCCTTCTAATTAAAGTGGTAAAACTCGAAATGAATATAAATACGCGTTCCGGATTCATAGAAAATATGCTATTTCTACATCCTTGCGATCGTATATGAAATGAAATATTTATTTTCAAAAGTAAAATTACGTATTTCCTTCTTATTTCATCACAGGTTTCCCTTGAAGTTAGAGGCAGATAGTTTATCAAACCTTTTGAAATTAAAAGGACTAGGAAGGGAGGATGTAATTATCATTATTTTTTATGGGAAAAATTTTTGAGTACTGCTAGACCTAAAATATGACTGATAATCTTACACTTACACACACTTGCACATACACACACACACATATATATATATATATATAATATCTATATATAATTGTGAAATCAGGGATGATAAGGACCATATAATAATGGCTGTGAACGCCGTATATATATATATATATATATATATATATATATATATATATATATATATATATATATATATATATATATATATATATATAAGACAAAGTTGAAAGTGAAAAACCAGTATGAGCTCGAAAGCTACTTGCAGCCAGGAACTAAAAACATGAAAAAATAAGTATTAAATATGCTTTATACAGCATCTCGTCATCAGCGGTGCTGATACTGTCTAAAAACCAATGGATTGTTTCTGATAAGTATGATCTAAACAACAAACATACTTTGACACCGTACAATCCATTAGAAACAGAAGAATTGAATAACTAGTTACTTAATCAAAGAACGCCAAGACTGGCATATATATATATATATATATATATGTATATATATATATATATATATATATATATATATATATATATATATATATATATATATATATATATATATATATATACTAACAGGGTAATGATTTTCTTTTATCAATGAAATTGTAGCGAAAGTATTAAATTTGTCTCGTAAAATGCAATATAAAGGTGAAATGTAAAAAATCATTAATTGTATTGGTGAATCATAAATTGTAAATAATGGGTTTGGAAGTAATGAACTGCATATAGGCAAAAGTTAACAAACTATATATAATGATAATGGATATTGCGCACTAGTTAAATGTATTGAATATTAGACATATAGTATGGAAAAGCGAATTAGCTTTTCCATTTTATTGGAATGTTATGGATTTCGAAACCATCTTTAAGATAGGAGGAATGCCCGACATTATTACTACTAGAGCTTCTCCCTCCTAAATCCACTTCCTATTTTCCCAGATTAATTTTTCTTTTAGTGGAGGATATCCGCAATATTGCTAGTCAAGTGCAGCTAACAAAATACTGAAGGACTTATGAGGTCATGAGTGGTTAGTTTGTATTTAGCAGGGTGTGCAGCTGGTTTGGTATTAGTTCTGGCGTTGCCCCGTTTGTAAGAAGATAAGACAAACTTTTATTTTGTGGTTGAAAAAACACTGACCCCCTTAGGTTCTTTCTTACTAACATAAATTATGAGAGTGATAATGTAGTCGTGTCTTAACACTTGAACAGCAAGCGTAACTTTATTCTAGACACTCTGAAAATGTCGGGATCTTTACTAACTAACAAACGAACAGTGGAATTTAAGTTACAAGAATAATAACCAATTCTGTGAGATTCACTATCATGCTGTAAAATTTCTGTAATGAGTCTCTGAGAAATCAATACTCAGCATTTTGTATAAAATGTAAATAAATATTGGAGTCTCCATGATGATACATATATTTTTTTTCTATATAAATCCTATCAAATGCTTTTCTCATGATAAGAGAGAATTTATTTCTCTCGGAATTAGTTACAGAAATTCCATTACTTTACTCTGAATCCCCCAAAAGAACTTATCATTCTTTTTCAGAAAATTTTCTGTCCAGGGAAAAGTTTTATGTTAACGGGGGACAGAATTGTCTGCCTGACAAAGGAGAATTCTTTCTTACTGAAAACGGTAGCAGAAATTTTACATTATTTCGGATTTCTCAGATATAATATCATTCATGATGTATTACGAGTTATTTGTAAATACCATTTGTGGAAGTTTTCTTTTGCAACTACTAAGCAAGAAAGAATTCTTACTTATAGTAATTTATCTAAAGGTTAGTTTTAATGGCAGATTTCCAATTCTCGTCCTGTTTGTTACTCTGTTTTGTACATGGGGAAATAAAAGTTATGAAAATATGCATAATTTTCCCCTGATGTAAAAATTTCTGAATTTTACATATATAACGGTCCGAGGGAGGTTGCGGTAAATTAAGGAATATCTCACTTTGTTAAAAAGTAAGACATGAACATTGCTTTGCAACATAAGCTGACATAACGAGTCTAGATAAGTGAAGCAAAAAATGTCTGTGATAATGAAATAAACTTATTTACAATGCTGTTTAAAATGATTAAGGTAAAATAAATGCAGACAAATGTATCATAATAATCGGAATTAAGAAGCAATCAATCTTCAGGAAAAGTGATGTTTAATCAAGCAAAATTTGTCAAAGAATAAGTGTTCCTTTTTTAAAAAATAGTCTTTCTTCAGAATTAATTCCTAAAAGAAACAAAAAGGACTAAAAATAATTTAAAGCTGTTTTCATTAAAAAAAGACTGCAATGGATTTTTTCAAATTGTTTACACATATAGGTTAATTTCATAGTTAATAAAATTCAGAAATATACAGGAATTATGAGTTCATTACGAATGTTAAAGGGAAAAAACAAAGGATGTCAAGGGTATGGCTATGGAAGAAAGCTTGTTGCGGGAATATTAACCTAGATACTGTTGAAAATATAAAAAATAGTGTTAGGCAGTAGAGGAGCTATGAAATGAAAAGCATGTCTTTTCATAATGTTTTACCCTGCTATACGCAATGTTTGAATAGATCTGAATGTTATTAATATGCATAAGATTGAATTTTATTTTTGTTTAATGCATGAAATTAATAGTAATTTGCATTGCGTTATATCGTTATTTATATGTATAAAATTGAATTTTATTATTGTTTAATGAATGAAATAAATATTAATTTGCATTAAGTTGTATCATTATGTTAATTCTGCTGATAACTAACATTATATCAGCGTTATATATCTAGCATTTTAAAGCAGGGATTCTTTGTTTATTGCAAAAATCTTGTCCTTATATTAATAAACATTATGATGGGACCCTAGCCATGTATATCTATTTTCCCACTCACCGAGGACTATCTTCTATGAAGACTCATTGATAAATTTTACTGTTTCATTTTTAATTTGATCTGTGTTTCTAGACAAAAAGCCAAATAAATGTAATTTTCAATTTGATACCTAATATAATTTAATATCATGAAATTTAGAAGACTGAGAGAAGGTTTGAATATTACGAATCTAGGTCTATAAAAGTTTGAAATCATAGGAACAACTTTGTTTAAAGCCATCAGTATTGAATTCTATTTATCAGGTTTTATTTTAAACTGCATATTTCAAATTTACAATCAAATATTTAAAAATAATCGAATAAAAAATATAAATAAAATTTCAATTACTTTATTGCATTATTTGAAATTAAGCTGAAATTGAATTAATAGTAATGCTAATTTTCAAACTGATTACGACAAAGACCTTAAAAGTATGATTAATACAGCTATACCTATACAGAAAACTTTCAACAATTGAAAAATGTAAAATTTATCTGCTTCTAAAATTAAAGAAAGGAGTAGTAAAGATAAATTATGAATTCCCATGAGGGATCGCAAAGTAACTTTTTTTTTCAAAAAATGCAGTTTTGAATATTAGACATTAATGTTTCTCCATAATTTAGTGAAAGATTCATTTAACTTGACATAGAACATGTGACAAGTCTAAGATCTACTTTTAGCTTCCATTATTGTCAAGTTGTTTTACTTTTAAAATCAACACTACCCCCAATGTGATAGGTTTCAAAACGCTGAATTAACTTTTTATTACATTAATCCACATTTTATCATATCAATTTATGATTTAAATTTTTCAAATGCCCAGGTAGTTTAAGAACTATTTGATTTAATACTGATTGTCTAGCAAGTTGATTTAATTTTAATAAGAATTACTCACGAGAAATAACAAAGCATAGATTTAACTTTTTCCTGATAGTTTACGACAGTAGTTTACATTTTTATAATAAAGCAAGACTGTCACAAATAATTTCGTTTATCATGTATATTTCTTTAACTGATAATCATTTCATTTCAAATTGAAGAGAGTACTAATTCGGAATACCTTAAATTATCTTGATTGCTACCTTGACTTTTTCCTTGCTTATTTATCATTATATTTCCATGATTACATTCCTTGGACTATCTTTCAAAAATTTGGACTAATGATCAGGGACTGTAGAATACATGCACATTTATTCCCATGTATAACATATTCGTCAAGCCAATTTACAAAATTAACACCAGAGTCGAACAGTTTTTTTAAAATCATGTCTCCATTTACCGTAACAAATACTTAATAAATAGCGGTGAAATTCTTACATTTCCTGGTTCGAAAGAATATACTTTGAAACATTAAACCAGGAATTGCCTAAGAGTGTGGTATGACATGCATTAATGTACCTTTTGGATTTAATTGAAACGCTGAGAAATGAAAACTCGTAAAATAATATAACTGTTCACGAATTTTAAAATAAAATCACTGGGTCCAAATTTTGTTCACACTGAGAGGAATTGTAAGTGTAATAGAAACAAATGTATGAAGTTAATGTAAGTTAATTTAAAGAGCCGCCTTCAATCTTTGAACTCGAAGCCTTTAAAGTAGTACAAAATATTCAATTTCAAACTGAGCGGGTTCAATTAAACGAATGCTTTTAGAATTTCGTTTGAAAAAAATTGTCTTGAATGTTATAATTTCATTGAGAGAGTTTTTATTGATTTAGTGCTACTAAGGAAATAGGCATCGAACTCGCGGAAGTTATTAGAGAATTCAGATTAATATCTCTTGCGCAACGACAATGAGGAATTGAGTTCATAAAAATAGAATTTTCAGTTTTTTCTGGAAGAATTCTTCCTGTTCTCACGTTTTAAAGAAGGGGAAGTCAGTGGGAAATTACCTTAGAAGTTAATTGCAATCTGTTAGTCAAAAAACAATCCAGAATTATTTTTTCTAACAAGCTTGTAAATATGTTGACAGTTTATCGTAGAAAAAAAATTGAGAATGAAAAAAGTTGAAAATGAATTCGAACTCACACTGTTTAGTTATCGTTGACTATTACATTACTTGTGACTATTTACATAAAATCGCTTACTGGTGGAAATAATCGCAGCATTGTAGAGTTCGAGTAACCTCGGGTAGCTGGGACTGGAGCACGACTCAGATTACTGAAAACTCGGATAAAGTAGCATCTCATGATGTAAGGACGGAGATGAATTTAGAAATAAGGACGGATTTTATATGATCTTAAATCTCGTTGACACACATTTTAATGGTCAACAAAAAACATTTTAAACAAAGAATATAAGTCTAGCACGATAAGAATCATCAAAGGATATCTTCTAATGCTCTGTACGTTTCACATCAGTATTTTCTACAATCTCTCTCTTCTTTTTAGTTAAAGAGCATAGGTGGGTAATAATAAGACAGGTTGCCTCTCGATGTATCAGAAAGCAGTCTCCAGTGCCGTATATAAAAATTTTCTGAATGTGTGTAGTCAGTTCTTCTTTACACAATGGAATCCCCCCAGGAATACCGATAGGTCAGGATATCCGCACAGCTAGATTTCTAGATCTTTCTATCTCGCATTTCTTTCATTTTAGGAAGATACGTGTCTCATACATTGACAACAAACCATATGTCACACCCGTCTCTTCCGAAACGGCGAATAATAAAGAACTAGAGGAAGAGTACTTAACCCTTCTAATACCATGGGGTCACCAGTGACCTCATTGTGTCTTTGTCAAACAGCTGTAATTACTGTATGATTTCTAAAATTCTGAAAAAAATTGACTTTTCTCATTTAGACCCTAACATCACATACATACATAAAAATTTCATTATGCTTATAAATTTTAATTAATTTTGCCAATTTATACACTGAGTAACATTGGGGTCATATGTGACCCTACAAAAAATTTAGTATGAATTTCAAAAACAACCAAATTTATTTAGAGTAATATTATAATTGAGGGATATTTATAAAAGATTTCTGGTTCTGTCTATAGATGGGAGCACTAATCAGGTAAAAACAATTTCAATCAATTTAGAACGTTTTATAGCATGCTCAGTTAGAAGTATTTCAAAATGGCACGCATGAAGCAGAAATATCTAACTGAAGAAGAAATTTCGAGAATTATGAATGAAGAAAATGATTCTGAATTATTATCTGATGAATTAGACACCAACGAAATTTCAGATGATGATGGAGCGGTCGATTTTGTTGAATATATTGACGATGACAATGATCTTTCAGATGACTCATCATCAAATACAGAAGAATGCAGTCAAGTATTTCAAATAAAATTTATCTAAAAATATATAAAAAGTATCTAAAATTTAAAAAATCTGTATTCTTTACCGCATTGTTGAGAACTTCGTAGAAAATATATTTCTTGCAATTTTCTGTATCCTAACTGACTAAGAAATCTTAGATAAAAATATTTTTTTATTTATAAGTCAAGAAATAAAAATTGAGGGGGTAGGGTCACGATCCAGATTCCCTATGTAAGTAATGTTAAAAACTCTTAAGGAACATTTAAAAAAATTATCTAAGGAACATTTAAAAAAATCCTATTGAATATAAGTTTCTAATTTTTTTACTGTATATTGCCTGACGTATATTAAATACTTTAACCAGAGCTTTTATAATTTAAGTAAATTGTTATTTTTTAAAAAATATATTACTTCTACTATATGTATTTTTTTCAGAAACACCAAAATTACATCAACTTTTATGTTACTAAATTACTCTAAATTAATTTTTCTAAAAATCCCTTCGTTAAAATATGTAATATTATGCATTTATTAAATATACAAAGTTTGAAAATAATCACAGCAATAGTTTTTGAAAAAATGTTCCTTAATTAACTGGCAAAAAACACTGTTTTGAGAAAGTCAAAATTTAGTGAAACATTCACTTGTGCTTAGTGCATGCCAGCTCCATAGCTTGGATCATCTGGGTCATCAGCAAGACTGTCTTCTAATTTAAATTTTTTCTGTCTTCTATTTATTCTGGCTTCCTTGGTTTGCTGTGAAACATCATATTGAGCTTTAATTAATCTCGTCCGATCAGCTGTTTGCATTACTCGAGAAGTATAAAAACCTGGAGATAGACCTAACGTTGAAAGAACTTAGCATTTCATAATATTTACGTCATTATAGGATGCAATTGCTTCAGATACACCTGTTTTTAAAGTTTCCAACTGCACAAAAACATTCTTTAGGATCTATGATCAGATTATACTATTTACACTCTCATTGCTGTTTTTTGTTTTCCCATGCAGACATTTGGCAAGTAGATCAGGATCTGCTAAATCTCTGTAAATGTTTTTAATGTAATCCAGTACCACTATTGGTAAAATGGTTGTTTTGGTTGACGCATAGGAAATTTAAAAAGATACAGTTATGAATGCAGCGAGCGGTTTGTTTTGGTTGGTGAGGGTGTGACGCCAGGCGTTTTGACAGATGGTAATAGTTCTTTTTAAAAAAATTAAAAATATTTCTAGTGCAGCTAGAAGAAATATGTAAATATCATCAGAAGCACAAGATTACGTACTTTTCAAAAATGCAAAAATTGGAAAACGCATTTTTTTTGTCGAAAATCGTGACCCTACCCCCTTAAATATGGTATGAAACTCCATAAAGAGACACACACGGTAGACAGCCGGGTCGGAATGTTATGAAAACTTCACCAGGGCCTATACATTACACGGTAAGAAATGTAGACACTATACAATCCACTTTTGAACTCTTCATAAAAGCAAATATCGTTGAAGAAATTCTGAAATGTACAAATAAAGAAGGAAAAATAGTATAGGGGGATAGTTGGGCTAACACATATAAAGAAGAAATCTTTTGTTTTTTTGGACCGCTTATACTTGCTGGAATGTATAAAGCACATAATGAAGCAATAACGAACCTGTGGAATGAAAATGATGGTCGACCAATTTTCAATAAATCTATGGCTAGGAATAGATTTACAGAAATATCCCGTTGCATTCGATTTGATGATGCTAAGAATAGGCGCAAAAGTCGATCTGATGATAAGCTGTCACCAATCAAAAATATATTTGAGCTTTGGACAGTCACATTACAAGACGCTTACATTCCTCGTGAGAATATCACCGTCGATGAACAATTGATTACCTTTAAGGGCAAATACCCATTTAGACAGTACATCCCGTCAAAACCAGGAAAACATGGAATAAAGATGTAGGCTGCTTGGGACAATAAAACTTCTTATTTATGCAATATTCAGGTATACACAAGAAAAGGACAAAATATGCTTAGAGAAGTTAATCAAGGAAAGAGAGTAGTTCTGAATATGGTGAAATGAATGGAGAACAGTCGAAGAATTATCACAGCAGACAACTTTTTTATTAGCTTAAATCTAGGAAAAAAGCTAGAGAATAAAAATTTTACACTTTTGGGTGCGATAAGAAAAAATCGATCCGAATTACCTCAGGAGTTCGTCACATGCAAAAGGAAGACAGGTCAACTCTTCAATATTTGAATTTCAAAAGTCAGCGACGATTGTATCCTATTTTCAAAAGAAAGGAAAAGTTGTAACTCTTTTGAGCACATTGAATTTTTCTCCCGAAATTGAGAATACACAGGCAGGGAAACCAGCTATGATTCAAGATTATAATAACACAAGATCAGGAGTTGATACGATGGATCAGCTACTGCGAACATATACAACAAAACGAACGACGAGAAGATGGCCAATGGTCATCTTTTAAAATATGTTAGATATAAGTGCATTGAATGGCTTTATTATTTGGTTACACCTTAACCCAAAGTGAGAAGAAAAAAAATTATAAGAGAAGAGTGTTTCTTTTGGAATTAAGCAAGTCTTTATTTGAAAGGCAACTACAGAAGCGGGTACCTGTTCCAAAGACACTAAAAGCAGAAATGAGCGTGAAAGGGAAAGGGGTAGATGTTTTTATTGTGAACGTTTAGCGGACCGAAAATATAGTGATAAGTGCAGTAAATGTTCAGTTTTTGTGTGTAAGCAACATTCAAACACTTTATGTCCAAATTGTGCATGATGCATATTTCAATATACCCTCAACTAATTGTGCCTAATTACAATTTTTAAAGGTTCAATACATTGATAACTGTATAAAATGTGTCTGTTAATTAATAAATTTATTGTAAATAATATGTTTGTCATAAATTATAAGCATTATAATAAAAAAAACTAATGGGATCACTGGTAACCCCAATGGTACTTAGTGTTACAAAAAAATGTTGGTAGTAGAAATGTTAAGAATGTTCAGTGAATAATTCAGATTAAGTGGAATCCGGTTTAACGAAACTTGAGTAATCGAGACAGTACTGAATTTGTTGTTTTCCTATAGCATCACTAATTTTTCTCTACATTAATTTATCCTATCAAAACACATTTGTGTCAAAATAAGATTCCAAACAATACTGCCATTCAGACACTATCATAATTTTTTTTCTTCTACTTCAGAACCCATTCAGTTGAGCCCTTTTAAAAATTGGAAATCATATTGAACAAATCTTTTTTGACAGTTTGAAGTAAAATGTGTTGGGTTCCACTGGAAGTCTCTTGTGGTTTTGGAAAACTTTTAATTCAGTTTGAAAGAGACAATTGAATTACTCTCGCCTATTAGCGTCTTCAGAAGTTTTCCTATATATCCCGATTTGCGTCTGTCCTGATGAGAAGCAGCAAAAGCCCAATTCAGCTGGTTGAAACAGCTATTCTACCCACCACCCTTCCCTTCCAGTACTTTAGAGTATTGAAAATTTTCGCTAAACTTCGTTCTTTTTTCCCAAAATCAAGCATTTTCAAACTGTGTTTGACATATCATAATTAGGTGCCTCAGAGTGAAAATAAACATTCTTTAGTTATTTAAACATAAGTAAATAACAATACTAAGTGATACAACAGTTTGTGAAATCTGATTAGTGCTATGGAGTCTAATCTACATTGTACCTAAATGAACATTGTACTATTAAATCTTATTTTATTACCTCTCTATATATATTTAAAAAATGTCAAAGGGAATTTGTTTAAAACTTTCATACGCACAGACACATACAAATCTATATGCGTGCCATAATAATTGAGGTAACACACGATAATTAGGTTCCAGACAGGGAGCATAAGAAACAACAACACGATAATTAGGACTAAATTCAGAAATAAGGATTTATTTTTCCAATTTAGACATTTTTGGGACGGAATACTAAAAGATTTCTGTTTACATGTTACTTCTTTGGTGGTCAAAAAAGTTTATGATATAGTTTTGGTTTAATATAGATGAATAAGTTTTAATAACTATGCACCCTGCCAATTTCTACGGCTTTGCGTAAAATTCATACTTTGTCTCAATATTCACAATATTTGAAATGAATACTATTTAAAGGAATATTTTAGAGCAATAATCTTGCTTTGAAATTCAATATTATCTAGAAAAATTTAACAGACAATGTAAATAATTTTCATTAATTATTCCGAATAATGAAATTTTATGGAAGAAATATTGATTGGTTCCCTAAAGCAGCCATCACAATATATTTTATCACTCTTGTCGTGTAGAAGGAAGGTCAAAATTTATTGATCCATTACGTATAACCCCTATGACTAACTATAAGATATTCAGTCTTTTTCCTCCCATTAACCATATTATTGTTCATTAACATATCCCCTTGTTGACCCATTGACAAATAGTGAGTCACGCGTTATTATGGCACTGGGAAGCTGAATCCCCTCAAAGGCAAAAGTGGCTAAAAGGGTACAAACAAGTACTACTACTCGCAAGCTATTGGTTTCTGGAATAAACCATGTACACGTATAAAAACCTGTAGTCTCGCCTAGTTTTTCCTTTGTGATCTTGTGGCCAAATGTACGAAGCATTTCATGTCTTGCTTTGTTTTTATGATATTTGTCTTTTACTGGAGCACTTTGATCAGACACCAAGTTGTTTTAGTCATAGATTATTTTTGCATTTTACTTTTAAGAAGAAACAAAATTATGAAGCGTGATTTAACAGTGTTATAATCATGCATGCATTTCCTTGTAAACAATGAAATAGCTTGATATTGCGTGTTTAATAAATCCTAAACAGAAACGGAAATGTATGTTCTTTGATTGCTAGAACATTGCAAATGTAAAATGGTTCAATTAAAACAATAATATTAGCAGAAGCAGAATACTAAAATAAATAAAAATAGAAGTAATAGAATGTTAATGAAAATAAAGCTCTCATTATTATAAAACGCAAGCCAGATCTGGAATTTAGAAAGCACTTTATAAAGTGTGTAAATAATCAAATGTACAAAAGATTCGGAGCTATCTGACCGAAATACCATTATTAAATAATTAGTATTCCAAACAATAAAATAAGAAGGCCTTTCATTGTGTTATAGAGCTAGGACATATTTATTGGTATACACATCCAAATGTATATACATGTAATAATAAAGCCACACCAGTTTGAATTCTATTTCAATTTTCACTTTCACATTATATAACTAGTTTCCATTTTCTTTTTATATGCACCTGTATGTCGCCTGGATGTCGCCTGGGTATATGGTACCATACAAGGGGTCACGTGGTAAACAGAAACTATTTTTAATATATGCTGATGGGAGTGTCGGTTCTATGGATTTTGAGAATGAATGAGGGAGTGAATGGACGCCATTATCCATTCTCTCTACTTATAACTTCTTCTCTTTTACATTTCGTATAATATGTTGAATTGATCAATGACCATACGGCGTTTAAAGTAATAAAACGATTATTCAGTTTAATTAAATTAATTGATTTGGAGTTTATGCATCGAAGGCCCGACTACCAAGTCGAATGTCCGTTCGGCTGTTTTCCCGGATTTCGACATCTAATCTTACATTTCATACATTTTGAGTGGTGTATAACACCTTATTAAATTCATGTCTTCTCCAAAACAAGACTTTTTCAAAAGTATACTCACAACGCTAATTGCAGGTATGAAAATCTGTAATCACAAAGACTGGGAAAAATGAAGTGCATACATTTAATAAATTTGTTCATATTTTATTCACGAAAATTAGGCATTATCTTTCAACGTATGTCTCATTTCCAGAAGCATTTATAAAGATTCTGTTAACTACTCGATTAACTGAAGAATTTTGTTTAGCTCTAAAGTATTAAAACAATGTGGTCCAAACATTTATGAATCACAGGTTAATCTGAATAATTCTGAAAACACAATAGTTTAAAAAATAAAGGAAAATTTAATGAGGATTTTGGGAAACCATGAATAAAAATTGCAATTCATTTGAATGGGGAAGCACAGGAAAGGGTAATTCTAGGGTAGTAGAAGTTATTATATTACTCGAGTTTCTGCAATAGAATTATATATATTTCATTACTCTGCTCCTCGTAGTATAATTATTAATTCATTTCAGTCTTAGGAGTGAAAATAATGAATATGTATTAATTATATTATGAGGAAATTCAAATTTTTATGTTTATTGAAATTTTAAAAAAAAGTTTGTCATTCTGTTCATCAGCAAACGTTTTCTGCATAAAATCTGCTGATTGAATATTGCAGATCTAGTCCCAATCTAGTAGATGAACTTAGTAGTTAAAGTAGAACCTTTTATTTATAATTCCCTATTACTATTCAGACATATTTTCAAAAATAAGGGTAATAAACTATAGGTGATTGGGAAATATGTTTGTTTTTTTTTGAAGAATTTTGAAAATGTTTGTAAAGGAAACATTTTCAGCTTTTAGGTATGTTTAGAGATTTACTATAGTATATATATATATGTGTGTGTGTGCATAAATCAATGACGCCAAAGTTGTTCCTCTAAGATGGATCACTTATTATCTAAATTTATGCACATTTCCCCCTTTTCAAAATTTCATTCATCTGATGTCAACACTTATATATCCCTGAATTACAGGCTTTGTTTTGAAGTCTGTTTTATAATCTGTTTCTTATTCGATTAAGTTTATACGACTTTAAAACACTGTTCTTTGTTTAAAAATTCTTAGCAACCCTCTTTTTGTATCTGTTTCAAAGCAAAATCAATTTATTAACTAAATACTGCCATAGGTATGTATTAACGAATATACATATAAAGCAGCGTTTTGACGGATAGCAAGGTTGTAAATTCCAAAAATTCTGTTAGGGGCTCAACAGATTGTGAGTGTCGATTCTATTCCATATTTTCTCCCCACACTTTATAAAGAAGTGATATCCTCTTATTCTTCAATGATCATTTTAATTTCGAGAGTAAAAAGGGCTTTCTGATCTACTGTGTTTTCCTGAAGATTTGACATGTCTTGCTTTCCTGTTGAATAGAAATATTAAAATTCACTGGCAAAAACATTGGGACGTTTCAATTAGTCCGCCTTAGATATAGAAGTAACCTCGCATTTACTTATGCAACTTCAAATGCATTCTCCCCAGACAAAACATTACTTGAATCGTTGAGCGACTATGGCAGTTTCTAAAAGCCTGTTCGAAAATAGACATCATAAAGAAGGGGAGAGAGCTATTGGGGAGGGTGAAAACGTGGAAAGTCCGTCGTGGGGGGATATAATTAGGTTGAGAGAAATCTCATTCTATGTGGTCTTTCATTTGCCTCTTGTCTTCTCTTCTCCTCTCAGTTTTGCCCCATTGTTTTGGAAAATAAATGTTGGAATAAGCTAAGTCAGCCTGATTTTTTAATAAATTAATAAGATATTTTTTAACTACTACATTGTGCTGCTTATTTCAAAACAAATATTTACAGTGAATGCTAATTTACTAGTATAAAGTAATTACTTCGAATATAAAGTTTTATTCGAGAAACCTAATTGAAAATGGTATGTTTATTTAAATAAGCTACGAGACTTTGTTTTTAGAAACACATTCAAAAAAAAAATACTAGAATAACGTAACGAAGATAGGTAATAATTACATTCCTATTTCGGAAAAAAAATTATTACGATTAATTTTGTAAGTAAAATATGCATTTTTAAAACACGTCTCGTATTTTTTTGAAAGAATGCAAGAGGAATTTGTCGGTCACATGTTTAAAAATTTTCGATTATCTTACTTTGGAGAGCGTAAGTATTTATCCTGACCTTTTTTAGCGCAGTCTCTATTATCGAAATGTAAATTTATGTTGCCCCATCCTATTAAGTGTTCTAATTAATTTAAACAGACATTGTACTCAAGACAGTAAAAATAAATTTATACTCTTTAAATGTTGCTCTTAGATATGTTTTAAATTGAATGTTGTTCCACTTATCGCGGAGTTTATCGAGCACTAAATTGTGTATTTACTTAGAAAATGTATTATTACTTCACCGAATAAATATGGATTTCGAGATTTTTGAGTTGTTTTTGTGTACATTGCATACTATTCATACTCAAGTATGGAAATTTAAGTTAATTTTCTAAATTGTGTAGGGGGCAATTGCCATTTTCTTCTAATCGTATATGACAGCCAAAATAATTATGAAAAACTGAATTGGCTTAGTAAAATTGTGCATTTTTACATTCATTCCTTCTTTCTCTCCGAGGCAGTCAAGTGGATAGCGTATTATTATTGAGATGGAGGGATCCCAATTCGATTCTGAAAAGAGCCCCTGACTATCTTCGTGTCTACTCCAGGTATGGGTACGTTAAATCCGTGGCCGGAAAGTCCTTCCATGTGGCAATTTGGTGGAGGTAAGTACAATCTCCCCAGAAGTCCCCCCTGTGAGTTCTCGGTCACAGAGAGCAATGTCTCCCAGATAAAAAGGAGTCAACAAATTACCGCGGTTAGCAGTGCGTATGCGCCTCCGCATTAGAAACAATATTCATTCCTTCATTCTGTAAGGTAGAAGGAAAATAGTTTTCCATTTAATGAAAAATAGAAACATAAATAAATTTTGTTTAATTCATTTGCTTAATGCAATGTTGGCTATCCAAAATTCTACGTATTTCTCCATTTCTTGGATATTTAGAATTAACAGGTCTAGGTTTGTTCAGTCCATGAATTTTCAAAACTAAGAAATATAGTTTATTCTATTGTGGTATCGCCATTCTTCAAATTTTGAATGACGAAGTAGCTTGCATTAATCATCTCAGAAATATTATTGATGTTGCAATTATTTAATTGTTCCCGGAACGGTATATTCTTTCTTGTACGACAGAAGGATTCAGAATATTAAATGCTTTTTCTGCAAACACAAGTCCACTTATGAAGTCTCTTAACTAGAGTGTAGCCTAATATGAAATATTAACAAGCAACTCTAACATGATATGCAATTAAATATCTGATATTTATCAACATACAGTATATGCTCATTTGGTTTCCATTGATTTAGTTCCCATGAATTCCTCAGACTTCTTTATTTCTTCGTTATTTGGGCGTATCAGCTCTAAGTATGTTCAGATGTAAAAAGGACTTTCTGGTCTTCTATTTCTGATTCTCCTGTCGGAAGATTTGACATTTCTTACTTTGCTTGCTCCTGGCAAGATCATTAGGACGTTTAGATTACTCCACATTAGTTATAGAAATAATACCTGGCATTCACTTACTCAATTTTAAATACATTTTCCCCAGACAAAATATTACTTCAATTGTTGAGTGACTATGGCAGCTTCTAAAAGACTATTTGAAAACAGACATTCTAAAAAATACTCAAACTCGAGACCACATATTTAAGATTTTTTTTTCCAAATAAAGAATGTATCGCAAGGATATTTTTATCCGGAGCTCTTATTTCTTTCTCATCGACAGATGGCGGCACCTAAATGAGGTATAAGACAAAACTGTCGGATGTTGGAACGAGAGCATGTTATTGCAACAAAGACGAGATGACAATGCTTTGTCATCTTGTCTTGTTTCAGCGAAGAAATAACTGTTTATCATGCACCTTGTTTCAGTTACGCATGTTTCATACACGCGTCGTTTTCATGTGGCTGTTGGGTCAAGGGTCTTCAAGTTTTTGAAATTCTTGAAATGTTTCGGGCTTTGTTAGAAATTAATTTTTACGACTATGTCTGATGTGGTAGGATATTTGTAATATTAGGAACCTTTTTGGTTTTTATTTGGTTCCTTATATACACATAGGGGATTCTCTCACTGCTGGTTTGTAAGTTCATTCTTTTGTGTTTAGTGTATACAGTTTAGTTAGAAATTTGTCCATAAATAAAATATCTGAGCGGAGTTTGAGCTTCATACCCTATTTTACTGGACTTAAAGAATTCTTTTTAGGTACATAACTATAATTACGTTTCTGAAAAGCTAAGAAATTTCTTTCTTTATATGGGCAATGAAAGGACTGTGATACAAATTACTTCTTTATAATTACAACAAAGGAGAAAATGCCAAAATCTGAGGTGTAAAAGAAAATGATGTGTATACTTAACTTTGTCTACTAAATATAACGCTTCCCAATGGGACAATAATGAGCTTTTCAAAATAACATGATATTTGGAGAAAGCATAGGTGGGGAGTCTCTATGCATTCACCATTTTTTCATTCCCTAATTTTTACGTTTCTGAAGCATAAACTATGGAACAAATAATTGGTTTAGGCTTTTCATAACAGTATAATCAATGCTACATTAAGTCAACGAAAGTTCTGAAAAAAAACAATAACTAAATACTCACAAACAGTCGTCACGGAAGAAAAATTAAGGAGAAAAAGAAAACTATTACTTCCCAAAGTATAAATAATCTTTCAAGCTTCCTTACATTGTTCAGGTGGGACAAATGGCTCTCTTATTTTCGCATGGACAGTGTACCAACATAAGAAAATTAAGAAACCTGAACCTTTTAACGACGTCTTCTTACACTACAAAAGAACTCAAATAAAAGAAGATGAAGTAGCTTAGCAATGTTAATATTTTCTGAGCACAATGGAGTGGAAAAACACTAAATCAGTTCTTAATTTCATTAAAATTCGCTCGTTTTGGGCTGCATCTATAAAAGCATGCCGAATTGTGTAATTTCTTTTGTCAAGAAGATCCAGGCACGCAGAAAAAGAAATCAAATGACAGAAAAAGAGAGATAGAGTGAAGAGACGCGTCTATTGTTTACCTTACAAATACAATTATAGAGCACAATATTCGAACGGGCTTCAGATTTAATCCTGCATGTGCGTAAATTGAAATGACTTGTCTCAAGCTTTCAGTTGGTTAGTTTGATTCTTTTTTTTTTTATCTTGTTTCACTTTTTGTTTTGAATATCCGCAGTAGCTCCTATCTTTGATGTCAAAGACGCCTCATCTTGTTTAAACATTTGTAATAGTATTTATTACGAGATAAACTTCTTCCTTTAATGTTAAAAAAGAATAAGGAATAAATCTTTAGAGTTTTTGGATGTGTTTGCTCTCTTTAGAGTTATTTATTCTTCAAGAGGAAAGTTTGAGTCTGAGAGGTATTTGCAGAGTGTAAGGAATAAATGTGTTTTTCTTAATTTAGATCAAAGGAATTTCGATTACCAGTGATTCTTAGTTATTGTAGAGTCCAAAAAAGAACTATAACCTTGATTAAGAAACGTAAAGAAATATTTATTCTCATTTAGATGTATCTCTCTTGTAGTGTTTTTTGGTATATTTAAAAATAATAAGGTTGAACGGACAAAAAAAAGCATTTTTCAAACCTAAATTGCATAATATGCTATCACTGTCCGAAAAACGAGAACAAGAGTAAAGGAAGAATTACGAGAAGTTATCAATTCTACTCATTTATTAAAATTAAAATAACAGCAATGTCTGTGGACTTTCAAGGAAAGTAAAATTGCGCCATCTACCGGCCAAACGTAAATCTGAGCAAATAGATTTTATTTCTGAATAAACCAACACCGTAATTTTTGGAATAAATGTATTATTTTGTGTTTAAATTTATTACTTGCCAAATGATGTAAAAAGAGTTTTTTCGTTCAGTTACTCGGGTTTTTCCTTTAAGCAAAACATTTTAATCGTTCATAACTAAGGACATAAAATTCTTTTACTTTTTAAACGAAACAGGAAACTAGCATAAATAGTGGTTATCTCTTATATGTTTCAACAGTATTATCGAAACTAGCTTTTGCTTTTATTATAAAAACCCTTATTAAGTTTATAACACAAGCGTCATTTTATGGGAGTCAGAACTGAGGTAAGGAACCTAGACTGATCCTGATTAACCATTAGATTCCGCTATATTTATACGAATTTAGTGATTATTACCTGTTCTTCTATGAAAAATCTGCGTAACTTTATTTTCTGTTTTGACTTAAGTTTTAAACTATACGGCATTTTTAAAGGCGGAAATACCCCTTGACCCTAGTTGATTGCAATGCCTCGTTTCGTCCGTTCATCCATGTTGTAACTGGGACTGCCACTCCAATGGAACAATTTATATTTTGGCCAGATGGCTTTTGCAAAGCATTTTCTGGTCATAGAAGTATTGCCGATTTTACCAAAGAGCCAAGAAGGAATCATTTCAACGGTTTGTATCATTCGGGAAATAGTTTTAAAAAGAATGAGGCAAAAGTGGGACTAAATATTGAAATATTACAAAAAATCAAATGTATGATAGTGATCTACAATATGAAAAGAGTTCAGAGGATAAAATATTATTAGACAATATTCAATTTTTAGCCGAAAAAGATGTATTTCTCTTGACGATATTCTATTTAAAGGTGGGTGGACAAAGAAGTGACAGAAATATTTCTTGATAGTAAGGATACATATATAGGGGTCTAACATCATTTACATTTTTCAACATTTAGTAGAATCGTAGAACGGCAAATTACCTGTAGTTATGACTTTTAGGCTGGTGCAATACCACATGTTGCCTTTGAATGATCTGACGTTATCAAGAAAATTGTTTCTGGTTTATTTCTAGAAAACTTGAAGTCCATCTCTTCTACGAAGATAGAGAATTGTTATCTCATTAGATTATTATATGCATTCCCCTCTTTACTGAAGCCTATTACAGATTAACTCAGTAGATCAGAATTCTATTATGTGATTCTATGGTCTTGATTTATGGATTCGGCAGCTGTAGGCTTATATATTCAAATGTAGTGACGGGGTTACAGGAAGTGATTCTCCATATTACTCGCTAATCCAAGTGGCTTTATACATGGCAGTAGTTCTTGGGTCTTATTGTATACTGTGATTTTTATGTATAGTTTTGAAAGTATTCAGTTATGAAAAAAACAGGCATGGATAAAAACTGGGCTATAAAGTAAATTTAAATTGTATCTTGAAATGCCAGAAGAAATTACGTATCCTAGAGAATAGATCCGAAACTTTCTTTCACGATACAACATTACGATACAACTTTACGATACAACATTAAAAAGAAAGTTCCGGAAGTAAATGGTAATATTCACTACAGTTTATGTAACACTTCTGAGAAAACCGCTGACGATACGTGCGAACTAGAAAATGTGAAAAAAAGTTATTGTAAATAATAGAGGACCACACAATCTGGGGACGCTTTATGTAGGTACTAGACAATATAATCTGCATACAGTAAATAATGCACTGAAAAATGAATAATTTTAATACAGAAAAGCATGATTTTCGTAATCATGCTGCTTTCTGAATACTGTAAATGATTGCATTACATTATATCGCTCTCAAGTTTACATTATGGATTCTCTAACTTTTGTTTATGAAACATACTATTGCAGAGAAGTGCATTGATTTTCTTTTACTTCGTAGGGTATCGGGGCTTATATGATCAATAGCGGTAAAATTACAAAGTTAAAATTTCGAAGGCTTGATATATTCACGGTTTTTTCCTTTTGCGTGTGTCCTATACACATAACCTCTTGAAATGCAAAGATCTGAATGCATATATTTTTCACGCTATACACGTATTTAGGTTTTAGTCGTGTTCAGATATATATTCTTTTCCACGGATGTCTAGCAATTCCCTTAAAAAATTTAAAGCATGTTTCCTTAAGGTATTCCTTCTTCCTGAGAGTTTCGTGACATAAAATCCATTTAAACGTGCTAAAAACGTTATAGGATACGCATAAAAAATAATACTATTATATATTCTACATTAAGGGAGAGAATATTTAATTTGTATTTTCCATTTCTTTGGAGTGTTGCATTGTTATTGTACAGTAAAATGTTTCTTGGATTTATTAAATTCATAGAATAACTGAATTTTTGAACCTAAAAGATACCTCATTTACCCGACAATCAATGAATTGGTTTAACAAATGAAACAGATTCTAGGGTGTGCGAACCGCACCCAGTACTTTGAACCTTGAGCGGCAAATTATCACGGGTTCCTGAGGGGCTATCGAGATTAACAAATCTTTCACTGAGAGATGAATAGGTGATTAGGTTATCCATCAAACCACTATATTCCAAATACTCTACAAATAGACTTTTATAAAATAAGTGAAATGAGTTCAGTGAAGTTCAGATTTAACGAGATTTGTTACGCATTTTAAATATATAGGTGTTGGCACTGTTATGCTTAAACGATTAGATTAAACAGTAGTTTTACTTAAATGTAATTCTTCTATATCTGCTTCTCTAAAATATTAACAAGATTTTAACCTTTATTGTTTGTAAATTGATTCACATGCACAACGTAAAAGAACTGAAAATGCCTTTCAGGAAATTTAAAAACGTTTCAACCAGATTCTTGGTTTTTAATGCTTTAAGCTTTCACAGGAAATAATATTTTTACTGGAGATTACATATAAAATAATTTACATTAACAAATTATAGATAAGCTAAAGCTAAAATATGAGATATTTAATTAAGATATTTATTGTTCTGTTTGAGACCATTTACTGAAATGCTGAGTATTCTTCATAAAATATGCTCTATAATTCAATTTTTTTCGAAGGAATTTTTTTATGTACTGTGAGGCTTTAAAATATAGGAAATTTCAGGGTAACTCAAATTTCTCTTGTGTTACATTATTTAGAAGTGCTAGGATTTACGAAGAAAGGTTATAAGGTTTGTAAAGGGATATAGATAAGGTGAAGTAGCTGGGCAATTAAATGATTACCCATTCGATAATAATTTTACTTTCAGGAATGATAGCAGAAGACATAATTTTTAAGTTCGATCTCTTTTACGATCTCTTATGGAACAATACTAGAACAGTAATATCTTAATACTCTAGGTGCTTCTATGACATATTTCGTGGTGGTGTGTTATGATTTATGACACTCCTCAAACGCTTTAGAAAGATAACATTTCGCCAGTATGAATAGACTGCTAATAAACACGTTAATCATAAAGTTTATCACCTCTTATGTTTTAGTAACTGCTATGTTTGTATGTAATAATATTTCAAATGATATTACTTCAGTAACATCGGGGTTTATATTACATCTTCTCAAATATTATAGCCAGATGTTAAGATGTTTGCTCCCGTGAAATTTTTTCTCCGTCATATTTTTTTCAGCTTTAATTCGTAAATTTACTCTTGAATATTACTGAAAAAAAAATCCCTGGCAGTGTGAAGTAAAAAATTCTGATTATTTTCATTGAAATTCCTAGATATAAGTTTCGAAATTTTAAGGTTCTTTTTGGTATGCGTATAGTGCTACTTTTAATAAATCAAGTTGTAAACAAGTAAGCATTACCATCCTATGAAATAACTACTTTATTTATATCAAAGTCCTTTTTTAATCATACGATATGACCGAGACTTCGGTCACATCGGTCAAGTTTGGTTTAAACCAACAAACGGTTTTATAAAAACTGAAAAAAAAATTAAATTTTATTTTTTTAATGTAATAACTATTAGAATAATTACCCAGCCGTACAAATTGTCTCAATTAATCCTTCTTCTTTGGTGTAGCGCGTGTGAGTCTTAGTTAAAACAGATGCAATTTAATGATTTCCTTTGAAAGTAGGAAAGATTATTTCTATTTACAAGTGAATATAAAATCCTTAACAAGAAATTAAAAAGAAAATATGGTTAACATAATTCTATACCCGTACAAACATATAAAAAAACTATTCATTTCATCAAGATATCAATATGAATTTAATATGTGTCTAGTGTGATTTGTATTTTATCAGAATTAAAAAAACTCCCTTATGACAGTCTCGTGTAAATGTTAGGTAATTAAAATAATTCTCATGCGTATTTGCGAAATGATATTTACATTAAGCTAATTAATTTGATCATTAAAAAAGTTTTAGTCTGGACTAAAATTTAATGAAGTTAGTGAGTCTTTTTCATTAGTGGTATAATAATTGATTTCATCCGTAAATAAAACTACAATTTTCTAATTATCTAATTAGACGACTGTAATCAAAAACGTCATTAAACACTCAGTGTTTAAAATGAAGCTTTAAATTGTGAATAAGAGTACTAAATTATATATACATACTTTTTTTCTGATCACACTTCTTATTCCTAACTAAAAAATTGATTTTCTCAGATTTTTTTTACATTCCAAAATCATAATGCAAACCAATAACCAATATAAAGCTCAAGCCCATTCCAACATAAAGCAAGCTCATTCCAGCATGTAAAGGAGTTTCATTCTTCCTATACAATTACTTACAACCTCTATTCTAAGTATGACTTTATTTGTAATTCGATAAAGCATTATTGCCGATTCCAAGTGATTTTTATATTTATTACTATCAGATCTTTTGGTTCATCTTTTTCTCCATTTTATACACACACACACACACACACACACACACACACACACACATATATATATATATATATATATATTTATTTATTTATATATATATATATATATTTATTTATTTATTTATATGTGCGTGTGTGCAGTTAAATTTAATTCTTTCTATGGGTTCCATATAAAAGTTAAAAGGTTCAAAATTCCTTTTGAGCATAATTTTCAAAATAATTGCTCTTTTTCAAACTTCATGTGAACCGCGTACTGCAGGGCTTGTATGATTTGTCATTGATTCCTAATGCAATGATCAAGAAATGCCGTTTACCTCAAGGGTCCATTCCATATCTTTATCACGTAAGCAATTGTGAGATGAAATTAAACGGGCTGTCCCCATCCTCACCATCACCAATTGACACCAGTTGTGGGACGCTATCCTTAAGGCATAACAATATATTATACCTGGTTCAACGTCTTCAAACATCGATAGAGTCACATAAGAGCTGAATCGTATAAGAGCTGTTAAAGTGTTAGACTAACTTTGATCCAAAACTACGAAGATTTATCTCGTACGGTATATATTATAGGTATAGTGACGCAAATTGAAACATTCTACGTAATTATGCTTTTCTTTGTTGAAAAATTCATTTTTCTTATCACTGAATTATTCTATACTTCCTAAAACAGATGTATCATTAATAATGCATAAATATTTAATACATGCATAACAATACATATTAGCTTAAATTCTATGACTAAGAGACGAGGAGAATTATTATATTTTGTATCATAAAAGGCGTTGAATGTCTTTATATACACAGAAGATAGTGTCCTTTGTGAGAATGAATGAGTAATGCACTGCGTGTTTTTGCAATAAACGGTTACAAATCTGCTCTTGCACAGTATAGTTTATACCGGATGGGCAAAAAGTCCGTATAAACTTTAAAAATTCATAAAAACTGGAAAAATAACCAAAATAAAAAAAGGTTTGCAGGGTTAGCATAGCTAGGTCACGGGATTTTTTTTAAGACGGGAAAAAATAACTCAAAAAACAGCCGACAGGTGGCGCTGTTACGAGCGAATTCTGTGGAAATATACAAATGAGACGGTTATAAGAACGTGCGTTCCTAATCCACAACCAGTTTTTTATTATTAATATAAATCTAACTTTTTACTGTTAAGTAATCTTTTTGCTCTACTATTGTAGACAATTTCTTTTATTAAGTTAAACTCTTTCCTTCCTGCACTGCTCTTTGAGCACTGCTCCCAATATTAACATTAAACTTCCTTCTATTCTACAAATCACTTTTGTTCATTCTCCCGGATCTAAATTTCAACCTATCTGCTTTCATCTTTTTAACCATTAGTCAATTACTATGCACATCTACGTTGGCGGTCGTGGCCCATGTAACTTAGTTACATCACTGACTCTAATGAGCTCTAATGAACTACAACCAGTTCACCGTTGTTTTCCGATCCGCCGAGAGGTGTCTTATATACATTTGGACCTGCTACACTCTGCCGTTGCTGGATTTGTGACTAGCCTGCAATGCCTTATCCCCTGTGGTGGGGGTCATGTGGAACACCTACTGCTATAATAAACGATTTAGAAGCATTCTTTTCGTTATTTGCGTATCTTTTCTTTGACGTGTGTAAGTAAGCGCCACCTGTCGGCTGTTTTTTGAGTTATTTTTTTTTTCCTGTCTCAAAAAAAAAAAAATCCCGTGACCTAGCGATGCTAACCCTGCAAACCTTTTTTATTTTGGTTATTTTTCCGGTTTTTATGAATTTTTAAAGTTTATACGGACTTTTTGCCCACCCAGTATATTCAGAGTCAATCAATTTATAACTTATAGAAATGTTTCAAGTTTTTTCTTTGCTTGAATTACGGACGAATCTTCTCAATTTAGACAAACACTATTGAGGTAACAAGTTAAAATAAATATTAAAAATATATATTTTAGAATTACTAAATATATAAACTATTAAATTAATACAGCGCTAAATATACAACGTAGGGCAAAGTAATATACAGCTTAAATTAAAAAGAAAATGCTATTAAATTTAGATTCCATCATTTAATAATTTTTTTTTGCATGAAACTTTAAGGTATAGATGAATTATGAAATTATTAAAGACAAATTTATTAAAGTAGGGTAAAAATATTCCAAAACTGAAGGGCTGAACACTGCAAAAGAATTTTATGTAGTTTGAGTTTTAGTTTCTCTCTGCTTTAGCGTTTGATCTGAGTATGATACTTAATGCTTCCCATGTCATTCATTTTAGGTGGTTTTTGGACAATTAGCTGTTGATTTACCACGTGAAAATCGTAGCTGATTTTCTGTAAAAAGCAAAATATAAGGTAATCAAATGAAATTCTTCATTCAATGACATTTTCATCAAGTCATTAATTTCCTTTCACGTTAGTGAATAAAGTTATGCATATTTACGTGTGTAAAGAATACAACAATGCTTAAATTTACTCATGAATACTTATGTATGTACAAACTTACACGAGATAACAAACACAATAATATTTGTTCTGTTATTTGTAAAATTCCTTATGTTTCTCCTTGCTGAGAAAACGTTGAAGGCATGTTTATACTCCGAGAGAATTTATCTATACAAATTTGTTCGTAAAATAAGTCCTTCAATATGTACATAGTTTAGAAACAGGAATATATAAATTATAGTTTTAAAGCTTGTAATTTAAAGATTTTTGCTCTTAGCAGTATGTTAAAAGATATGAAAGTTTTATAAGACATTTAATATGTATGGGCAAATAATGAAACATATTTTGAGTGGAATATGAAGGACTGCAGGAGAAATTTGTATGACTATACAAACCCTTTGATGCTAACATATATAAGCGAAGTTTAGACTCTTATAAAGAAAAGTAGCTGTCCTATTTCAGAATTTCTGGATTAGTAATCCTCTTTCTAGAAAACTATATGTATTTTAATGTGTCTGTGATAAATGTAGTATGAAGTTGAAGTATTGCCTTTCCTCAAAACTTTCAGTTTTTCTTACATAGCACAATAAATTAAATTATAGATTAGTGTTGAGTTCAGTAAAAAATATAATTGCTTCCGCAGAATGTTTGAGATATATTGCGGAGGTTCCGGAAATATTTTGCCTATTTAGTATCTTTAGGAAAAAGCGTGGATGGTAGTGAAAAACGCCCCTGTAAATATGTTGCAATTTTAACAAATATAGTGTTGCGTTCTATTTTAAGTAGAAATATTTAACTAGATATCAATAAAATATGTATATATAAAAAAGAAAATTTAAAATTCAAATAACCATGAGGTAAATTATTTAAATAACAAACACAACTACAAAATAATTTTTCATTTTAAACAACATAACTCATTGTAATTTTGAAACATGTTGTTTTTTAAAATGAATTTTTTTTCACAGTCATATTTGAAGCACACAATTTATAGAAATTTATTCACACTGCTGATACCTAACTACTTCATGTACAGCAAAAGCACATGGAAACTACAGTGTAAATAACTCGATGAGAAACGCTTAAAGACTCATTTACTCAGGTAAAGAAGAAAGTGAATTGACTTATTCTACTGTTAACTAAGAAAAATTGACTCCTTCCAAAACACACACAAAGTCAGTTTTCCTACAATAACTTTCTGATCAAATCTGCACCAATATTAACCTCCCTAAGTGGAGGTTACTATGAAACTTATTGATGAAACTAATCAATTTACTGATGCAGGTGATCAAAATTCTGTGAAATTTCTATGCAGAGGGCAAAACTCCATCAACATTTGATACAAAACTCAGAAACTGTGAACGTACGCGCTTTTAGCTCTTAGAAAAAAAGATAGTACCATAGTTCTATTTCACAGTCCATTTCCATAGTTCTTTTAGCCTCCAAGAGAAAGATAGAAAAAAAACAATGTAATACAGTTTTTGCGGTAAACATAACGCGAAAGATGTATGAAGGAGAGTTTAGGACAATCCGTAAGCAATAGTATCCTTCAGAAATGATGAAATCGACAAGGTATATGGTAGATAGCTCAAAAACTGTGTTTGAAATCGTTTAAGGGGGTCCAGGACACAAAATTGTTCGAATTTTCAAAAAAAAAAAAATTATTGCATTAAAATTTTTCTTTGATCTTTTACGCTTAAAATGACGTTTAAATCATGTTTCTATCTTAATTAGAACAGGATAAATTATTATTTTTTTTGCAACATTCTAATATTACACAATCGTTGTTTAAACCTGTAAGTGCGTTTTTACTTCATGATGGGTGTTTTCCCCATTTCTCGTCTTTAAATTGTTATAAGTCAAGAACCGTTAAAGATAAATGGTTTAAACTTGGAGAATGTCTTTATCAACTATTTTACTTTAATTTTGATTCAGCAAATTTAAAAAAAATAATTACTTTTGAAAATATTATTTTTAAAAAATAAATTACATAATTTTTTTGTAATTTAATCTAAATATTTTTAATTTCTTAAAAAATTAATATTTCAAAAAATGCTGAATCAAAGTTAAAATATACATATTTCTGTTTAACTAAATGAAAAAATTTGAAATTCGACAAATAATATATCGAGTTATAAAGATTTTAAATTACCCCACTTTTATTAAAAATTTTAAATTTTAAAATTTGTTAAAAACTTTTTGAGAAATTGTATGATGGGATTTTGTTTACAAATTATATGGTTGACCATCACAAAAAAATTCAAAATTTTAACTCAATAAATAAAACAAATTTAAAATGTGTCCCAGACCCCCTAAATATCTGAGTGTTATTTGGATACATTAACAGATCCAGTTGCAACTGCATGCAGCTACTTAGGCTGCCAACCACCATTACCATGGAGTATTGAATCGAATCCCACGTTACTTTATCATGAAATGTGACTTTACATAGTTGTGTAAGTACAGAACTATGGAGCAAACATAAAGACCTACTTGTATTCGACGAACTGCTAATTACAGGCTACATGACAAAGTTTACGTCTTATAAAAGTGTAATCGGATACCAGATATGACGTCATGTTAATGAAGGATATGGTTTGCCAACGCCAGGAACCATCTATCTTGAATGTAGGTTAAAGTACATCTGATTGATTTTTTTTGTTCGCTATTTTCTATTAGTACACATAGGCAGGTCGCTCTCCCTAAAAACTGATAATTATAAAGGCTTGATTATTCCGAAACTAGAAAATAATGAGAAAGAATGTAAAAGCGTATTAAATATCTATGAAGTTTCAAGCTAATACCCATAATTTTTATCTTTCTGCTTTCATAAAACTCATAGTGACGGAAGCAATAACTGTTAAATACATTACTCGCAGATGAATGATATCTATTTTGTTTTAATCCTATTATTAACAATTAAACGGGGTGGGGGGGGGGCTGTCTCACATTACTGAGAAAAATGTAATATTTCTACCCTAGATATTTTTTACAGATGATAACAAATATTATTTTCCTCCCCTTTGGAACTGAGTCGGTAAAGTATTAAGTCTGTGCTCAGATGGCAAAATGTTTTAAGAAACTTTTCAGAAATTGAGTTTTTCACATTCCGAATTCTCATTCGCCAACATTTTCTATTTATTGTAACTACTGTAAGTAATAGCCAATTATTTTTCTGAAGCATTGGTGCCAAGTTTGATCATGTAAAACTAATTACCGATTTTTCATGACATCTTGAATCTTAGAATTGCTGTCACGTAAATTTCTTATAACATTTTGCCATCTGAGCACAGAAGTCATCGCTTTACCGCCATCTGTAGTTGTTAGTAAATGCAGTGTCACTCGATTCTTTCCTCATTACGGGATCGCTTCTTGAATTTTCTGGGTAAGACATTCTGGCGTTACCAGAGCTATTTCCCTGAAAAATCTAAGGCAACAAGATGATAAAATTATCTCCTTAGACTGGTGTGTCTCAGCAGTTGGGTGTAAAAATTTGTATCCCGTTTCTTTATTACTAATGATTTAAAAGGTAAGAAATTTAATTTCTGATTAAATCTAAGGTGAAAATGTGCATAAAATAACAATATGTGTTTAAAAGTTCATAAAAGAATTGGGAGTTCCCATTTTATGAGTATAATTTTATAAGTTCGTATCTTATCGCAACTTTTTATAAAGTCCACATAATTTAGGGTAAAGTGAATATTAAACACAATATATTGTTCATTTGATATTTTTTCCAAAACCTTAACAATGACATTCATTCAAAATTTATGAATATTTAATTGTTCCTAATGACATAATCTCGCTTAGCCTCTTTCTCGTATTGTTATTCATTTTTAAAATTTCCTTAGGAACAAATAACCATTAGTCGGAGTCATTTCCGCTCAAAGTCCCCCATCAGTCAAACCGTAATAATAGCATGTTGAATTTACGTCTGTTATGTCTGTGAGTACGCGCATACACATGATTAAAATAATTAAATTACATTACATTATATTTCGAAAATAGATGCTTACAACATAAACTGATTATTATCAGAAGAGCTTGGAGAAACATCATAATCACTCATGCATTAAAGCCAACATTCGTTAAAGCAAGCAACCAAAATAAGAAGTCAAAATTCACTGTATTTTTCACCACACAAATTGCTGTTAGTCTTACATAGTGTAAATAATATTAGAATTTCCTTTTTCTTCTTTAAAAAAATTTTTGTGGGAACTCATCGGCAGCCTCACATATGGCTTGTTAGTGATTTTGTTATAATTTGTCAAGATATGATATGCAAATTTGCTTTTATCAATAATGAAAATAAAAATTTAATAGTTCTGCAGTCCAAATTAAGCCAGCCTGGGTGGAATAAACATGATATATATATATATATATATATATATATATATATATATATGTGTGTGTGTGTGTGTGTGTGTGTGTGTGTGTAGCGAACTCTTTGGCTGCCAGTTATGATTCCGAAAAAAAGTTGCGGGGTGGCCGGCTAGGGAAGTTTTACTGTAGCATTATGGCAGATGTTAATACGTCATTTTTTCATGTTTTTGGCAAGTTATTAAAAGTAACTTTTGTTGTGAAATATAAAATCGCTTAATTAAGTTTTTCAATCCAAATATTCTTTAGTTAATACTCATATTCAACCTCAAGCATATGGCTGGTCTTTAATAAAAATTTTCTATTAGGGACTAAAATATTCAATTAGGGACCAAGTATTACCTCTTTTACACATAGCAGTATTTTCCAATATGAATAACTTCGTATTATTTCATAATTCCACTATCAGGTTTTGCCACATTAAAGAACCAATTTTAAGTGTGACATATTAACTTAAAATATAAAATTGAATTTTTTGGACAAATCAACATCTGCCATAACGCTACAGATATATATATATATATATATATATACAGTGATTTCCGCTTATAAGAATCACGTTTCTTATTACTGTTTTTGATTCTTATAACCGGTTGATTCTTAAGCCGAAATTTAGGTTTTTGGACAGGCACACACACACCTATATATACATATATTAGATAATTTACCATAAAATACTCTTTAATTTACGTTAATTATATTTTATTAAAATTATTTTTTATAATTTTAAAAATACAACTTAATTTTTAGACGTATAAGTAGATACACATGATTATAGTAAGAGAAGAAAAAATCTAATATTTGTTACAACATACCTGCTTAACAGTTTTAACATTTCAACTACAGGAAGGGAACAAGAAAAAGTTTTCTATGGTAGTTTGAGGTAATGATGTTTTCAGGAGGCTGTTTATACCTCTTTCAATACTAATAGTCTCAGACGAAGATTCACTTTGTAGCTTACGTTTCACGGTTTGATAACGTGCTGAATCTACTAATGTCACATTTGCCTAAGTGATAGTGGACACTTCGCCGAAGATTTATGTGTTTCAGGATGCAGGAAGGCACAACCAGGATGTGGGAGGTGGGAAAAAAGAGTCCCTATTTTTCTTTGTCAATGGAGAAAAGTGAAATCGGACCCGCACGGGTAAAGATGCCCCGGGATCAAGCTAATAGGACAGTGTTGTGCTAAAGCGTTTAAGGGGAAACTATTATGTTATGTCTAACAAAGAAAGGGATGAATTTTATGACTATATTCCATCCCATCTTATCAATCTTTTTTTTTTTTTTAAAAAAAGAATCAATCTTACTTTAAAAAAAAAAAAAAAAAAAAAGAAAGAACTTCGTTCCTTTTGAGGGTTTAAGTGGTTATTTTGGAAAAATAAAAGGAAAGCGAAGAGTGTAAACTGATTCTTAAAACCGGTGGATTGATTCTTTAAACCGAAAATTTTAACATGGAAATAATACATTTGCTTTCGTTTTCGCGATATTGATTCTTATAAACGGTTGATTCTTATAACCACTGATCACTATAAGCGGTGGTTACTGTATTTATATATATATATATATATATATATATATATATATATATATTCAGACTTTTAAAAGAATCTGGGCTTCTACTCTGATTTGTTTCACTTACATATAGCAATAGGGGAATTTGTCGTACTGAGAGTGTAATCAATGAAAGTGTCGGACAGGATGGAAGAGGGTGGCTGATGTTTATTTATGAAAAGGTACCTTTACTTACCTTAATTGATATTCTTTATTCTATCTTTGTTTAAGGGGAGTGGTCACTTTTAAGTACCTTTAAAAGTATTTTTTTTAGACCTATGTTCGATTGTATGTACTACACATGATTTTTGCTTGATTTACATGAAATTTTTTGAGTAACTGCCTAACGTACTGTTTATTGTATATATATATAGGGGAGAGTAGTACACAGTGAGACAGGGTACACAGTGAAACAGAGAAGCTTTTTTAATGAAGTTTATGTTTGTGCCGCTAGATGTTAGGCTGTTCAGTGACGTTTTGTTTGGAGTAATTGCCGCCCAAATTTCAAGCGTGGATGTTCGTTCTGTTGGAAGCTACGAAACGAAAGTGGTTTTTTGAACCTAAAAGTAAGTTATTTATCTCTGTTATATGTCATATATCTTCAGTTCAATTGTATCTAATACGTTGAATTGAATATTATATATATGCCGCACTATTTCTCTACTTAATATCAAAGATTTAACTAAAGAAAAACAATGGAAGGGATATTTAGCCATTTTTTTTTTAAGAAAGTGAAATGGTACACAGTGAGACATGGAACACTGGTACACAGTGAAACAATGTCTTACTGTGTACCATCATAACTATATTTATTCCATAATAGCAATGTGCATTAAATGTCACTGTAATGTATTTGTTACTGTTATGTAATATATTTAGCATTTGAATTTTCTCAATTTTTATCAACTCAATTTTGAATTATTAAGATTTTGCTATTACACAATATAATGAATTTCACATCTTAACATTGTAACTTGTGATATAACATCTTAGCTTATCATATGATTTTTTTATCTTTAATTCTTTATGTTTTATATATTTGCAATATTTGTTTACAATATTTTGAATTTAAATTTTACAGACTTTATTACAAAAGCTGCAAGTGAAGCTTCAACTAATGGGGAAACTCAGTCTGTCTTCGTTTCACCCTAACAATTCCGTGGTTTTCCAAAAGCTCTACCTAGGAAGAAAAAGACGAATCGAGAGCCGGGCAGAAGCAGAATTCTCACCAATTCACATGAAAAAGCCCTGTTAGCTGAGAAAGTTGAAAAGAAGAGACAGCTCCAGATTAGGAAGGAAAATAAGTTTTCCAAAAGATTGCTTTGGAAAAAACCAATACGCCGTAGTATTAAAGATGTTGATAGTTCTTCTGATGAGGAAACTAAAATGGTGCTGGATGACTCTTCAAGTTATGAAGAGAATAAAGAAAATTTTCAGTTTCCCAAAGTAGTGCCTGATGTTCATGTTGATGATTATGTTCTTGTGCGTTTCCCAAATAATGTTTTCTACATTGGGAAAAATTTGTCAGAGATGGACGAGGATAGTGATTTTGAAGTCACTTATCTACGCAAAAGGGATAAATATAATGCCTTTGTGATGCCAAACATTCTAGATGCGGCCTCTGTAAATAAACTGGATATTGTCATTGTTCTGCCTCAGCCAATGCCCACTAAAACAAAAAGATTGTCAGGATATGTCCGTTTTGAAGTGTGGCTTGACCTTATAAATGTTCGGTGACTTTTCCAAGATTAACAATTAATTGCTTCATGAAAACTTGTGTATAATGAATCATTGTTTGTGTTTTGTATTGTGATAATATATTTTTTAAATTAATAAATTAGCAAAGTCTCACTGTGTACGAGGTGTGGTACACAGTGAGATGAATGCTGATATTATTTTAACGTTAATTATTTCTGGTTTCTATTTATATGTATTAATAAATTTTGTGTGAAAGATTTTGATAATAAAACAGATTTAAACATCCAATAGCTAAATTTCTTCAGTCGATTGTATTTAGCTCTTAATTAATGTTTTTTAAAAATTTGTCTCACGTAGTACTACTCTCCTCTCTCTCTCTCTCTCTATATATATATATATATATATATATATATATACAATATTTCAAGGTAATTTTAAAAAATAAAATTATTTTTTTATGCATAAAAAGTGAATAACTTTTTTAAATCGAGCATTTTGCAGTCAACTGTTGTGCGCATTCTGTCAAAATAAATTATTAAGGTATAGTAATAATTGTTAACTATATGTGATTACAATACTGCAGGCAACAATATACACCAACTTTATTCTAAAATATATTAAAACATTTTAGTACGTGCTAATTTTAATTAGAATTTTCAAAAGGACTGAGTAAAAACTTATAAAAAATTCATTAAAAAAATTAAAATATGTTAAGGTTAAAAAATGTTGATGGATTTTGTTACCTGAAGTATTGTAATCACATATAGTAAACTATTATTATTGTACATTAATAATTTATTTTGATAGAATGCGCACAATAGTTGACTGCAAAATGCTCGATTAAAAAAAAATTTCACTTTTTATGCGTAAAAAATAATTTTAATTTTTAATTATCTTGAAATATTGTATATATATATATATATATATATACACTCAAGAGCCAAAACATTATGACCACCCCTACATTTTGCAATGAATTCGCCTGGATGACGTGGAAGGCACGTGATCAGGTGGAAGTGGTATTTAACTGCTGCTGGAGAGTCTGAAGAATCATTCTTTCACTTACTTCTGTGTGTCATGGGAAAGGCTGCGGATCTAAGCGACTTTGATATAGGGCAGATTGTAATGGCTCGAAGGCTCGGAACAAGTATTTCCGAAACTGCACGACTCGTGGGTTGTTCGCGACCTGCAGTTGTTAGTACTTATGCAAAGTGGATGAATGACGGCGAAACCAGCAGTAGACGACATGGTGTTTGGACGTCCACACGCTATCAAAGAAAAAGGTCGTCGGAGACTGTCTCGCATGGTGAAGCAAAACCGGAGCCAGACAGTGGCTCAGCTGACAGCCCAATACAATGCAGGGCCAAGTAGAATAGTATCGCAGCACACTGTTCAGCGGACACTGTTGGATATGGGGCTACGCAGCAAACGTCCCACTCGTGTGCCTTTGCTGACCAAGCGTCATCGCCAACTTCGCCTGCGCTGGGCCCGGGAACATCGCGACTGGTCCATGGATCAGTCGGAGAGAGTTGCCTGGTCAGATGAATCACGGTTTGTCATTCATCACGCCGATGTCTGTGTCAGGATACGCCGTCTTCCAGGCGAACTGTTGCTCCCTCAATGTACAGTAGGTCATACACAGGCCGGCGGTGGCGGTATTAGGCTTTGGGGAACGTTCTCTTGGGCGTCTCTGGGACCCGTGATTGTGGTAGAGCAGACCATGAATGCTACAGGGTATCTGAACACCATTGCGGACCAGTTGCACCCTTACATGGCCTCTGTTTTTCCAGCTGGAAATGGAATGTTCCAACAGGACAACGCCCCGTGTCACAAGCCTAAACTTGTGTTGGAGTGGTTCCAGGAACATGATGCTGAATTCCAGTTAATGTCCTGGCCGCTTAACTCACCGGATCTCAATCCGATAGAACACATTTAGGATGTCATGGGACGGCAGCTCAGAGTTCAAAGACCACCAATTCGCAAATATCTCGGATTTGCGTGACCGTTGCTTAAACATCTGGTACAATCTGTCTCCGGCCATCTACCAAGGATTTGTGGCATCCATGCCAAGGCGGGTTGAAGCTGTGTTGCGCGCCAAAGGTGGGCCAACTCGTTATTGACAGGTGGTCATAATGTTTTGGCTCTTGAGTGTATATATATATATATATATATATATAATAAACAGTATTATAGGCAGTTACTCAAAAAATTTCATGTAAATCAAGTAAAAATCATGAGTAGTACATACAATCGAACATAGGTGTAAAAAGATACTTTGAAAGGTACGTAAAAGTGACTCCTCCCCTTAATATATTTCTCATTTTATAATTTCTCCCAATATTTATCTCCTTCTGGGTAGGGTAAAAAGTGTAATATTATATATATATATATATATATATATATATATATATATTATATTCATTACATCACGTCCTTAAAATACAACCTGAAAAGGAAAACTAGCTCATATTTACATGGCTGGAGCTAGACTCAGCCTGAAAGGAATAAAGTTTTGATGCAGTCTGGTCGAATCGTTTCTTAGAGCGACAAAAGTACATCCGTCCATTTCAGAAGACGGCTCGGAAGCTAGTATCACCCTTCAACCTTACGCGAAAGATGCGAGGTACATGTGGCTATTATTTGTAGGGTCAGCAAATATTGGGGCTCACGATGCGAACCCACTACTAAATTCTAACATGTACACGTGTAGAAATGCAAAGGAATGTGATTCATGGGAAGTTCTGTTGCTAAGGGTTTAAAGCGATAAATTAAGATTACTGCGGATTGGATTTAAGAAAGGGAATTTAAATGCTAGACTGGAGGGCATACTATTTAATATATTACATATTTTTTTCACCTAATTTATTACCCTTAGACCTTATGTCAATCAATGGTAGTCTCCAAAAACTACTATGTTCCTTTTAAATAATTCGATTGTACACAATTATTGAACTATCACTTTTAAATATTTTCTTAAGATCTCTGAATTACAAGACGTTTTAATTTTCAATTATTTTATGTTTTGCTTCAGCGTTTTAGAACGTTAGCATTAACATTTGAATTTATTTCCGTCTCCCATACGACAATATAATTAGAAATTCGTGTATATATGGAAAATCTTTAGTTTTATTGCCAGTTTACTTCCCATAGAAAAACTTCTGTTGTTCTTTATGTTGTTATGCAGAAACTATTCAATTTAGGTAGGATTTATAAACATCTTAGGTTAAATAGATATCTTAAAACCTGTGAAATTTAACAATATATCACAATTTGGATAATCTTTGAAAGCATATAAGGTTTAAAATAATGTATTAATAATCTATATTTATGGATAAGATATAATATTTAGGATTAAAACTTGCAAATTTTATCTTTCAAGTCTTTATCTCTATAAAATGTTTTTAATTTTAGTAAGCGTCTTAACTTATAACATAGATTTAAAGTTTTAAAAATGCTTATGGTTTGAAATAAATTCGAAACTGTACATAAACTATATAAAGATACTTAAATTGATACATATATTTTTAAGTTTCAGGTTCTAGATGGAAATTGTATTATTTAAAGTCTTCATGTTTGCATATACCCCTTACTGCTGTAGGATTCAAACCTTGATTCAATTACTTCTAAAATGAACTCATGTAAATATCTTCTAAAAATAATAAAGTCTGTATTATTTATGATAATGTAAGAATCTTCTCTATTAACATCGCGAGACAAATTTGATACCTTCTCTTGCAGATTTAATAGTATGAATTGTTATGGTATGTATATTTAATTTAAACAATTATCAAGATTGAATCATATTTTAGTTTTTATTTCTAATATTAAAAGGAAAAAATAACCCTACTGGGGAATTCTCACATTGCTTAAATAATTTTATGGTTTTCAAGTTTTGTTTATCTGGTAAAAGAACTTAAGGTTTAAAAATACATTCAAAACTGTACATAAACTGTATAAAGATAATCAAATTGACGCATACATTTTTAAGTTTCAGGTTCTAGATGGTAATTGTATAATTTAAAGTCTTCAAGTTATGTTTAAATGGGTTTAAAGATATATCTAAATTATATTACACTTGAAATTGATATTAGCATGAAAATTAAAGATATTTTAAATTTAACAGCTGTTCTGAATAATTTTATGCGTAAAAATATCCTTGTTAGCTTTCATGGAATGTTTTTCAAGGTAAGATCAAATAATAATTTTTTCTATACTAAATGTTACAATGGTTTCAAAGCTCTATCTAAATTATATTATACTGCAAAGTAATATTCTTAAGAAAAATTATAGATATTTTAAACTTAACGCTTGTTGTAAAATAATTTCATGTGTAAAAATATCAAGTAAAAGAAAAAAAATATTCGTTTTAGCCTATCTATGTAAAAATTTCTTATTATTTTGTATTATTTTGCGAATGTATCTATGTAAAATTATATATCACGTTAAAAAACATAGCAAAACAATTTTAAAGTCCTGAAAATAAGCCCCTCGACTAAAAATATTTAAAGTTTTGAAAAATATACTCAAAACCATGTATTAAATTTTCTAAGTTTCATTTTTAATCAATAGATGACGTTATATTTATTTTTGATAATTAATTCTAGTAAATTCATAAAAATATTCTCTCTGTTATAGAATATAATTCAATGAACTTTTTGATAATAATGTAGACTATTGCAGTATGCATATGTCAACAATTAAAAAATTTTTTTTAGCGTAAATTTAATATCTTCTCTTGCAGATTTAATAGTATGGATTGATATGTTATGTGTATTTAATTTAAATAATTATCTAGATTGAATCATATTTCAGTTTTTATTTCTAATATTAAAAGGAAAAAATAACTCTACTGGGCAATTCCCGCTTTGTTTAAATAATTTTATGTCTAAAAATATCCCTTGTTAGCTGTCATGGAATGTTTTTCAAGGTAAGATCAAATAATATTTCTCATTTTTTTTTTCATTCTAGTATGTAATGTTCTGAAATAAATACTTTTTCCAAACTATTAAATTGATAATATGTTTTAAGTTTCAGGTTCTAGATGGTAATTGTATAATTTAATGTCTTCAAGTTATGTTTAAATGGGTTTAAAGATATATCTAAGTTATATTATACTTGAAATTGATATTAGCATGAAAATTAAAGATATTTTAAATTTAACAGCTGTTTTCAATAATTTTATGCGTAAAAATATCCTTGTTAATATCTTCTCTTATAGATTTAATGTTAAAAGACTTGTAAATACTCCTTTTAATAGAATATTTTTTCAAATATTATTTATAAATTAGATATGTCTTTAAAGTAATAATAAGTAATTATAATTATTTTTTACTAATTACTACTATCGTTAAAAAAATAGTAAGTTAATAATATATTTTAATTTAGAATTTAAACTAAAATAAAACCTTTTACAAAATTAAATTTTAAATGTAGTTGTAATTTTTACCAATAGATGGCGCCTGCAGCGTAAAATTCTCGATATCAGAATTTTAAAAGTTAAATTTATTCACTAGATGTTTGGTAACAGCGTAAAATCGTTTTACAATCTTAAATATTTAAAGTTCTAGTTTAGTTCAAGTTTTTCCCGCTAGGGGGCGCTTAGTATGTATTATATTAAAAAAAATAATTAATTAACTAATTAAAATAATATAATACCACAGAATCCTCTATCATATTTCTCAAGTTCCCTTTAAAATATTCACTCTTTAAATACCTTATAATACCGTACAATGACAAGCCTCGATAGCCCAGTGGGTAGGGCGTTGGCTTGCCAACCGTGAGATCCCGGGTTCGGTCCTAGCTGAGGACAAACTTTTAAAAATATATATCTTCTGTAAAATTAAATGTAAAATTCAGTTGTGATTTTTATAAAATAGATGGCAGCACTGAAAATATAGATCATAACCTTATACGAAATTTAGTTCCCTATTTGACCTATAGGTGGCGCTCCGCGGAGCACATACTCTCTTCAAGATTCTGCTGAACTACAAGGTTCCAGGTTTTCCCGCTAGGGGGCGATAGCAGCGCTGCCCTCTCCTGATTGGTCCAAATCGACCGCCAGGTGGCCAGCTGCACTCTGATTGGTCCACGTCACTCAGTTAGCTCCGCCCACTTTAAGCCCCTCCCCGCTCCTGCTCCTGGCGCAAAACTGTCATTTTTATACTACTTGCAAGCTATTAAATAAGGGAACTAGTTATGAGTTTGCCGACACTTGCACTAAGTGGTAACCGAGTTTTCTTGATAAGAAGTTTTTTTTTTTCGGAAAATAATTTCGTGTTTAGGACTTCCATTGTACGTTATTTTTTAATTCTTACATTGCCTGTATGAGCTAAATTAAACTAGAATGGGACTAAAATATTTCTTTTTCATTATAAAACTGTTGACAAATATCCATAGTAAATATTTAACATAATAGTCATTCTCGTCGTTTTATTCTCCCTTCTTTTAATCTGTTTATCATTGTAGATTTAGAAAGTAAAGCTATATTTACGGAGTTTGAGTTTGTAGTTTTGATTTATGTCTTTTGAGGCAAGTAGATTGAAAAAGTAAATAAAAAAATATATATTTAGTATTTGTAATGTGTTCAGGGAGTATACAGAGCTAATTCCCCTTACAATTTTTTCAACATAAAATTTTTATAAAAATAAAAATAAAAAAATAATGAAAAATAACTACTTTATAACTTCCTTTATGAATTGAATCTTTTTTATATTAAAATGGGAAAGCATACAAGTAAATATTTACAGCCAAGTTCCACTGATTCCAACCGCATTTCATATTATTAACGTTCTCTTTGAGAGTTCCATTAAACGCTAAACGAAGAATATATATCAACATTTACACTCCTATTTCTTCTACTAATATTTTTACTTGGTTGTCTATTTTATTTATCTATTTTCACTAATGCGAACATTTATTTATCTTGATTGAGAGTTTCAGAAAAAAATGGCGCTATATCCATTCACTGATGTAAGAAATAAAGCCTCTTTTCTTGTGTGTGTCAGTTCTATTCATAATTGATAATAAGAATACCTTCATTGTGTGATAAAAATGGAGCTGCCATTCTTCGAAGCGACCTTGCTTTTCGATGACATCAGCTGTTTTTCCTTCGGAAAGAAAGAATCAAGCTAAGAAAAAGAAAACGGAGCGGGAAATGGGCATAAGTAACGTGCTTAGGGATATAAGTTTTCCTGTTAGAAACCACAACACAAGAGGGGAGGGATACTCAGCTTAAACGGGGAGTTAGAAGAATCGTTTCGGCTAATTTCTTGTAGTCTTGATTTTCTCCAGAGCGTTTGATTTTTCTTGAAAGCCATCAATTTGCTCATGGATGGCTTTCTTATGTATCTCAGCAGAACGCCGTTTATGAGCGAAATTCTTCTTTTAGTCATTGGGAGTCAATTAGTTAGTAAACAAAAAGAGGTTCCTTACTTTATTGGCTGCAAGGAAATATAGGGAAGAAAGATACCTTAATGTACCACATACTGCCTTTTAAATTCTTGGAATTTATTTATCCCCCTTAAATATATTTCTTACATTCTTGAAAAGAATTAATTTTTTAATCCCAGTTTACATAGATACACGATAAATTTACTAGGAAGAAGGAGTAATATTTGATTTTAGCTTAAAGCTAGAAGAAAATTTAGAACTAATTTTGTCAGTTTAACTCGCACTCTAGGAGATGTTGTTGTTGCTGCTAATGCCCTCTGGTGGGAAGTTCCAAACAAGGTCCATATAGGCTTTATGGGTTGAGAATGGCTGCTCCGGTTTGCAAAAGCACCACAAGGGGTCGGAGTTCAACTTGGCTAGGTGCCACCATCGAGCTGAAATAAGGGTAGAGAGAGCATTGGCAACCCTTGGCCAAGCAATACATGAAGTCACGTGACTTCGGGACTCCCCTACGCGCAGCAATTCCCGCGCATCTTTCCTTCCATAGGTTTTACATTGTACGCTTGGTGGGAATACATTCGAAAGTTACGTTTGCTTTAGATTTTAAGCTTAAAATGGTAAATTCCTGCTGTGCCTATGGATGCAACGCAAAATACGTCAAAGGTGGAGACACTACGTTTCACCTATAAGTCTTTGGCTTTGATTTTAATGTATATTTTTGGTAAAACAAAGAATAATTTGACATATGTAGTCATGACGTTTTGCAATAATAATGGATTTTCTGCCCTTGTAAATAATGTATTGTGTTGAAATATTTTTTTAAGTATATTATTTTACATAGGTATACGTACATTAAAAAATTTTGCCTCTCAAAAGGGTTAAAATTGCAGTAAGAATAAAATGAACTTCAGCAATTAGCAATGTGCGTACTTTCTACCTTGGCGATAAATATTTACGCCAAGGAAACAAAATGCATGCTTGTTTACCGCCATGCACATATTCTTTTATGTAGTACATGTTGTTTTTTGTTTTACCATATAACGTTATGAGATTATTTATAACATTTAGAAAATTTATTTATTTCTATATTTATAATTGCCATTATATCCCGCTGAGAAATATTCTTCCATAGTTATCAAAATAAATGTAAAATATTAATAACATACGTCCGTAAAAAGGGGTTTTGGTGAAAAATGTTGTAGATTCATTTATTTTGTTACACTATCTTTTTAATTTTTGTATATATAAATTAAAAAATACATATTCGTGAAAATTATTAAAAAAATTGAATAATTAGGACACAATATATATATAAAAAATCTGTATAAAAAAACAGCTGTTAAAATATTATGTAAAAATATAATTTTGCGTTTATGAAACTCCTTAAATTAACCTATAATATGTGTAATAAAAATGTAGCACAGCGTCATTAATTCACGTAACGCAAATTAAAACTTTGTTAAAAACACATAATTATAGAATTTTTCCACATTTATGCTGTTTTTAAACAAAGTTTTAATTTCCGTTATCTACTTTTAACACTAGTTTGTTGTGTTCTTTTATATATCATTTACTTAGTTTTCATGTGATTAACAGATTTATTACAATATTATCTAATCCCTATCTCATTTATTAGTTTTCCGAAAAATGAAGAAAGTTGTGGGAAACACAGCTGAAAAGAGAAAATTTCAAAGCAACAAATGTTTCGAAATTATGTTCTAAGCATTTTAAGCCGAGTGTTTCGATAGAGCTAAATTTGGAGGAACTTGGCTTAAAGCAGATGCAGTGCCTACAATTTTCTCTTTTCCATCGCATCTGCAAAAGCAGACAATTGGGTATATATAAATTAGTATGCAAATGAAGTTCCAACGTGGAAAATTATCTTTGTCTGACATACATTTCCTCACATACCAATTTTCCTATATTCATGTTTTTAATTTGGTTCATTTCAGTTTTCCCTAATTATTTTTCATTTTAATTTTATCAATGTATGGTATGGTATGAATATTATCAATGTATGGTAATGTAACGATAATGCATATGTTTATGATAGCTGCATTAAAATTCATCGTCAATGAATAAAATTGATATATTTGTCAAAATCATTTTATAATTATTTCATATTTCCCGAACTTCATATTTTTGGATAATTGGGAATATCAGAGATTTAGAACCTACAATTCATTTTGGAGCATTAATATCAAGTATCCACAATCTTTAAATATAAAATTAATGCTTTTTTTCAAAATGTTGCTGATGATTTGATTAATTTAATAGGAATCAATTAAAAACGTATTGAAACGAAAATTAATATCGAATGACTTAAGAAATTTAGAGTACTTTAAAGCCACTAGCGCGTGAAAAGAAATATTTTATAACGCCAAATGATGCGATAACAAGCCAAATCTGGGATAGCTCACCCGAAGTCACGTGATAGATCCCTTACTTGCTTTTTTCGGCTGCTTTGAATAGCAATGCGCTGTCTACGTATATTACAGGTCTATGGGTGCCACCACAACTAAGCACTACCAGGGGGTGACATCTGGGGGGGGGGGGATCGTACCTTCTATCACTTTTGCTGAACTCATAGAAGGAATTTCCGGTCTGCGAATTTAACTTGCCCATATCCAGCCTGGACACAAAGGTATTTAATGGAGCTAATTAGGATTCGAACCGAGCACTCTGTTGTAAGCCGATGCTCTACCACTAGGCTACATTCTGTCCACTGTAGAAGTTAACTTTGACGGTAACTTTGAATCTGAATGTGAACTCGGAGGATCTTCGAACTTGGCATACTACTTAATTAGTATGATCGCGACCGAGTTGTTAGTGGGTATAATCAACGATTTGTTTCTTGCTTGTATCAGCAGTGGAAAGAATTTCGTCTAATCCTCTTATTGGATTTCTTTTATCGGTCGCTTCCTGAAACTTCTGTCTAAATATATAATTACTAAATAACATACAAAGTGTTTCTTATCGTGTTAGAGGTTCAGCAAAGGCAATTGTTTCGAATGGTTTTGCAAATTTTGCGATAAAATGGGATTTTTATTAAAAGTTGTTAGAAATTTAAAAGAATAAACGGGATTGCCCATTATTTGAATAAAAAATTATCTAAGTGGTTATTTGTATAGAGTATTTGAGGTGTGACATATTTCATGGGGCAGACAACATTATGTTAATGGTTAATTTAACTGTATCTTCCCCTAGTAAAATACAAAGCAATAAAAAGATTTATAGACTGGTAATAACTGAATTTGCGAGCTTTCTTTTCTACGGGATCATGAAAATATGGCTTTTTACAACTGAGACAAAATTTATGAGTTTATTTCGTAAACACAGTCTCAATTGTTTTCCCTTGTAAAATGGGAAAAACGGATTGAAAATTACAGGTATTGACAGGGCCTGAGGTAACCTAGTGGTACTCATTGGGGGTGTTTAGTTCGAATAACGCCGTGTCATTTCCGGCACATTAAATCCGTAGCGCGGAAAGTCCTTCCATGTGGTGAGAGGAATGGTGAAAAGTATTAAGTCCTCTAGATGCGGTGTTTGGTCAAAACTGAGGTGAAATCAGGAGGTTGTGTTGGTCCACCTATTCAATGCCCCGATTGAGAACAACTAACGATTATCTCGTTGAATGGGCGAGTGTTTTCATTGTCAAGTGGGAAAAAAAATAAGTAATAGAAAAAGGTATTGACAGAAATGCTTGACAGAATACGCAGAAGGTCGAAAAAGGCTTTGCAACATAAATATAGAAAAGAAAGAACAAACACTGAAATGAAATTTGCATATATTTTCCGAAAGTCGACCTTTTAACTGAAAACCATAGCCTGAAAAATTTCCTCAAAACAAAATTTGAATATATGCATGCGCGAATCAAAATTTCATAGCTGTGTGATTAAAATTATTGTTGAATTCCTAATTCTGACTCCCAGCTTTTTAGTATTCAGAACGGGTCTTTTTTACTCATTTCATCCAGAGCTCCTCTTGAAATCTTGTTTGTTTAAAAAGTGAGTGATATGTTGTCTGATGAAATTTGTCTGTCTTCGTCTTTATTCGCTTTCATAACTTTTCCCCCTAATTTTCTTTCAGAACTTCACTTCGGAGCGTAGTAGTTTTATTTTTGTCTCATTCTGCACACAGCCGTGTGATTTCATTAATCGAGAATCTAATATTTCTTCTGTCTAGAACTTCAACAGGCTCAAGATGAGAATCCGGAGAAGAAAATAAGGTAAGGAAATGAAGGAAGGACAATAATAGATTATAAAATTTGGCTGTCAGGGAGAAGTTTAGCATAAAAATTGAGCCACAAGGGAAAATGCTTTAATTTCCTAACTGCAAGTAGAGATCGCTCAGAGCAATAATACGCATTTCTGAGGAATTAATATACTTCTACAATAATTCCTGCTTTCAATTAAATATGATAATTCCACTTGAATGAGAAACTGCATTAAAACAACGAAGATGAATAAATTGAAACAAATATTTTCTATTCCTGTACTACCTACAAAACGATTGATTTAAATATGAGGATTATTATTTTTATGCATAACTCCTTCAATGTACCATAGTTTACAATATAAAAAGTAGTTAAATTTTAATAATTTCTTGGTATGAAATTTTTTAAGGAGCAGAATTAAAAATCGAATCACTTAATTTGAAAATTTTTAATTAGTAATTTTCGGATGAAATTTCCATTGACACTAGTTTATCAGAGTCTGTTTCATACTTTTATTGTTTAATGTCAAATATGTGATATAGGGTTAGCAACTATTAACTCTCTGAAGGATTCAAAGTCTGACGTTCTCGCATTTACGGTTGAGCTCTATTTCTGATGCTAAGTGTAATTTATCACACATGTGAGATAGACTAACTTTTCATAATTAGTCAACTGGAGGGAAAACTAAATCCGAACTCTTAGAAATGTTTACTTTAAGACTTATTCTTATCAATCAAATATATGTGTGGTTTTACAAAGAAGCTTTTCTTAAATTAAATCTAAATTAGCTTCCACTCATAAATTTATATTTTTACTTTAATAATCCTTTTTTACAGTGTAACAAAATTTTGTATTTGGTAAAATTATTAATTATAATTGTTGTCTCGGAGTGGATTTTGAGGGATTTCTAAAGCGTCCGTAAATATGCTTTTTTCATACTTTAATTTGAGCATTGCAAAACGCGGATTGTATGACCATCCATTATTGATTTAGTCGCCTAGTAGAGCTTTCAAGAATTTATGAACCATTTACGTTGAAACCCCCTTTTTTTTACCTTTGGTCAAAAATATGAAAACATTTTGTAATTCAAATTTTATAAATCCGAGGTACATATGAACCCGATATCTGTATAGTTTTTTTTATTTTCAATAACCTCCCACAGGTCTCATGAGAAAAGCCCATGTAAAGGTGGAATTGGAGGGAAACAGTCTCCTCTGTAAAGGGGAAATTAAGGACAGAAACAGTCTTAGTGGAAGCTGAAAGTCTTAATGAAGAACATGGACAAGTCTATTTTGAAGAAACGATGTCGAAGCGGGATCCGTCTATATAATAGAATAATGGAGGCGATGAACGGCACATGTCTCTATTGAGAGGCCCACGGAATGAGTAGACCGACAGTTCGGAAGCCTGGAAAGTGGTGTTCGGCACACCGTATTCAGGATCGGGACAGAAGAAGTGATAATCGTCTTTCAGTAACAAAAATCTAAAGTGCTAGAAGATAATCCCTCTGTACATCGGTTGAAATGAGATGTGAGCGTTTTTATACACGTAAAATAAAATAGAGTAGCTTTCGGCAACTAGATCGTAATGACATTGGCTGTCCGCAAAAACAACAGGTATGCACTGTCAACATCGGCATACAAGCTTGAAGTAGCTGGTAATCAAGAAGTCTTCTAAAGCATTTGAAATTTAAAAAAAAGTTTATTTTCTGAGCGAATCTTAGGTAACATAAAAGGATATTTACACGTGCAAGGAAGCTCGGTACTACATAAGCTGCAGCGAAATACAAAAATGACCACATTGGTCTAAATTCTGAAGACTATATCTAACATGGCATCATTAACATATAGAAAGATAGCCCCCCGATGCAGAATTGGCAGGGTCAAAACTGATGGGGTGCTTAAACACACAAATATAAGAGACAACTCTCTCTTAGGAAAAAAATGGATCACTACAATTTCTTTCTCATCACTGGACAGGCGTGCAAACACGGAAAGCGAGGGTTACAATAGCGAGAAATAGGCCAATTCAACAAAAGCGGACCACCCGTCCAAGGCGTACGCAATATTACCTCAGCACGAAGGAAAATAGACAGTAATAACAACGCGAGCGCTTGATGGCCAAAAAAAGGAACCCGGCCTTGCCGATACCTCGCCAAGAGGAGAAAATTCGAGCGCACCGCAAAATTTGAGGCCCGTGAATGGATTAGCCCCGATATTACTAACTTTGCACCTCTGCTTGATTGGTCGAACCAGGGGAGAAAGACCTTACTCGGAAAGCGCTTTCTCGCCAAGCTGACGCCAAGTTCATTCGTGGGAACATCTTGCCAACAAGGGGGGCGAGAGACACAACTTTTATCACTACTTTAAACCGATTTTATGGTCCAATTTAGGGGGCACACGTAAAACGGCCTGACGTGGACAAAGGCTAGTTGGATGTTCTCAAGAAACACCCTGCAATTTCCAGCCATAAAATGTGCATTTTAGACAAACTTAACAAGGGAATCCGGAGACTAACACCTGGATAAGCAATTTACAGTAGAAGCTTTTACGGTTTAAGAGAAATGGGCAACGGCTAAATTCTCAAGAACACACACGTCGAGGGAACGGTATAGAAATTGCACTATTTATTTTATGGAACAGCTATTCAGAATTAGAGATTTTATATTAATTTAACGTGCGTTACCAGCTCAGCCAAATTAATTATTTCTGGAACGAATTCCTCGTTACAGAATTTCCCCTATGTCCAGAGATGACAAGAAAATTTGACAAGGTCCATTCTAATATGGAAAAAAATCAATATACATACACTGAAAACAAAATATAAACAAAACATACCTGAGATTACATAAAGCAATCAAAAAAGTGATTCATCTGTTGATGGATACATTCTCCAAGTTTTACAGAAATATATATAATATACCTAGTTACATTCATGCCTGTGTGTGAAGTTATTGATTGATCTTGTAGCAAAACAACTTAACATGATAACCATTGAATTGTCGTGATATACCCTGTATATTTACATGGATATTGAAAACCAAGAATTTGTAGCATAATAATAAAAAAATTGATGTTGAATCAGATATGTATTAATATTACCATACAGAGAGTGAGATACAAAAATCAATCATCGTAACTTAGGCTAAAATGAGTTTCCATGGAACAAGGTTAATGATCCTAAGAAGCCATTTTATCAACTTAATCTGCCAGAGATATGGAAACTCGAATTCTGAAAGTTACTTAATTAATATAATAAATATATATACACTGCTGGCCACTGTAAATGCAACACCCTGGCAAATAACATGAAATTTACAACATGCATTAGCGGAGGTGAGATATGCAAATGATTAGAATTTCAGCGCAGACGCACATCACGCGTGCCTGTGGCGCCACTTCAAAGCGCTATTTAAGGCTTGGAGATTTCCACGGTTTCAAGTTCGGCAATTGTGTTTTTCTTGTGGTTTTTTTCAAAAAACGATCAATTATGCCTCGTCGAAATCAGCGATCATTTTTTGATCAAGTATCCGAGTTCGACAGAGGAAGGATAGTGGCCTACTGAGATTGTGGATTATCTTTCAGGGAAATCGGTAGTCGTGTTGGACGAAACCAAACAACTGTAATGCGGATATGTGATCGTTGGATGCAGGAGGGTACGATGGACCGGCGTGTTCGATCGCATCCACCTCAGCGCACCACTTCACGTGACGACAGGCAAATTGTGCGCATGGCAGTGACGGATCGCTCAGTCACATCACGAACCATAGCACAGCACATGCAGTCTGTAACGCATCATCCAGTGTCTGCGCGTACCATTCGACGCCGTTTACAGCAGAGTGGTCTGTCCGCAAGACGTCCATTGCTTTGTCTACCCTTGACGCAGAACCACAGACGTCTCCGCCGCCAATGGTGCGATGACAGAAGGATGTGGACGGCAGAATGGAATGAAATTGTCTTTACTGACGAGTCACGCTTCTGTCTGCAACACCACGATGGTCGCATTCTAGTCTGGAGACACCGTGAAGAGAGGATGCTGAACAGCTGCGTTATGCACCGCCACACTGGTCCTGCACCGGGTATTATGGTATGGGGCGGTATTGGATATCACTCTCGCACACCTCTAGTACGCATTGCCGGTACTTTAAACAGCCAGCGCTACATCTCCGAGGTGTTGGAGCCAGTTGTCCTTCCTTACCTTCAGGGCTTGCCCACAGTCATATTTCAACAGGATAATGCACGACCACACGTGGCACGCATTGTCCAACGGTTCTTCGTCAATCGCCAGATTGAATTGCTTCCCTGGCCGCCTCGCTCTCCGGATCTTTCTCCGATAGAAAACATGTGGTCCATGGTTGCTCTACGATTGACCCAGATTCCATCCCCAGCTGCCACGGCAGATCAACTTTGGCAACGTGTGGAAGCTGCTTGGTCTGCTGTACCCCAAGAAATCATCCAAAGTCTCTTTGAATCAATGCCGAGGCGTGTGGCAGCGGTGATCTCCAACAATGGCGGCTACTCTGGCTACTGATTTTGGCAGGAACCACACTTCACAGAAGTCTATAAATTTAATCATTTGATACTTGGTCAACATGTTATCTACAAAATAAATTTTGTTGTGATATCTCTTGTCTTTCTTGGTGTTGCAATTTGTGTGGCCAGCAGTGTATAAGAAGAGTTCTCACAATTAAAAATTTTATGTTGAATCCAGTACTATGCATTAAAAATAGTTTACACACAAAGAATGACACAAACTTAAATAATTAATCTTCGTAACTTAAGCTAACAAGAGTTATCACGGAACAAAGTTAATGATCCTAAGAAGTCATTTAATCAACTTAATCTGCCAGAGATATGGGAACTCGAATTCCGAAAGCTACTTAATTAATATAAGTTCCACATTGGGAATTATAAAAAAAACAACAGTCACTCAACAAAAATAATATCAGGCTCTTTGGCTCTGAACTAAAACATAAGTTCTTTCGCATTATGTACATGTACATGATTTTAAAGTGTGAGCTTAACATCATTAAAAAATATAAATGCATAAAATTGTAACCATAAACGGACAAATAAAATTAATGAACATTTGGGTACTACACAATATCTATATCAGTAAAATGAAGAGGTCAAAATGAGGTAAATAGCATCATTAATAGTTAAGTTTAGCAAATTGATACGTAAGCATAAAGTTTCTAACATTTAAAAAAAATCCTAGAAGGATTAAATGATAAGGCAACATTTGTGAATGTAAAAAGTAATTTCTAGTAAATGTTTAGCTTGCATACATAAATTCCTGAATAAATCAAGTAGAAAAAAAATATAATTTCACCTAAAATAAAACATATAGAACATAATATTATCACTCGAATGCGTAACTAGATATGTTGATATGAAATGCAATACAGTAATTTTATGACTATATAATAAAAATGTGTCAGTGCAAAATATGTCGATGAAGAATATAAACAAGTAATGGGATCTATACCAATGGAATACCTATCGCTGAAATTCCCTACCAATGCTTACTCATGCCAAGCCATGTACCATTACAAACCACAAAAAAATGTATACAAACAAAAAAATATATCTAAAATGACAAACATGATACCAACGATTGAAGTAGAATGTGCCACACATATCACACAAGTAAATGATAATAACATAAAGTAAAGTACAGTATACACTTATCTTAGTTGTAGCAATGTCTCATAACAAAAATAACCCTTAAGTACATTGTAAGTTGTGATACTAAAATTAGATGTTGCAAAAATTTTACAGGCAGTTAATAAACAACCACACGAAATCATTATTAACAACAGTTGAAGTAACTAACTAAATTCATTATTTGTTGACCATGTTAAAGATTTATGATTTTCAATTGCATTAAGTTAAGTGCTGTTATCAATTAATTTAACTTTATAGTTTAAAGAACAATTATAGGTATTTAGAAAAACAGTAAAATTTTGAATTTCGAATAATGTTGTCAAAATAAATATATACTCAAGTAAGCTGACAGTACAGTGAGCAAAAGAAATATTGAAAACAATGCCAGCGCTGAAAGGAATATTAGTAGTACATTAAAGACGTCTCTCAACACACTACCAAAAAAATCACTATACAATAGTTGATCTCAAGTAATACCTATTTTGCTTGGGGGAAGAATTATTAAATCTTAAGGGAGACAAAGATGACTCATTCAGATGGAGTTTTCTAGCTGGAGCTAGGTGTAACCGATCAATATGTATTTTGGTAAGGGGAACGAAAGGGTTAGCTAATAGTCTTATTGAATAAGTTACAACAGAGTGGCGTTTAATTACTTCAAATGGACCAGTAAATTTCTTGTTATATCTATCTTTGGACTTAACATATGCAATATCGTTTGGAGATAGTACACGTAATTTTGCCTGTTGAAGTTGGCTAGTATTTTGAATAATACGTTTATCCGTTAAATTTTGATACACTAGTTGTTGAATATTACACATATTTTTGAGGAGATTATTAAGGTACTGAGGCTTGTCTAGTTGTTCAACAGACTTTGTATAGTTGAAATTATCAAATATCAGTACAACTTCTCTTCCAAAATGGATCGAAAAAGGAGAAAAATCAGTGGATGAGTGATGTGAACCATTATACAAGTGTTGGTGCATTAAAACAGCAAGTTTAAAAGGAACCTTTTGTTGTAAAAGACAATTAATGGTAGTTTTAGCTGAAAGGTTAGTCCTTTCACAAATAGCATTTGACTTAGGGTTACCCACAGTGGTATGATTTATTTTATACGAATAGTTTTTGTAAAGTTAGAAAAAATTTCAGAAGTAAATTGGGTACCAAGATCCGTTAAGATTAAAGAAGGTCTCCCAAATTTAAACACATAACTAAATAAACACTCAGTGACAGCCTCCGTTGTAATTTTGACAAGAGGAAAAAGCTCTAAATACCTCGAAAAAAGATCAATGGTAGTCAAAAGATATCCGTTATTTTTAAGAGGGCCTAAAATATCCATTGCTATAGCCTCGTTAGGTAGAGTGAGAATGGAGTTTGCTTGAAAGGGTGCTGATACAATAGTATGAGGCTTATTAATCGAACAAAGGTGACATGATTTAACAAAATTTAGTGTATCAACATACATACCTTGCCAAAAATAACGAGCTTTTATAAAGTCATACGTCTTTTCTATGCCAAAATGAGACACATGACAAATTTTGAGAACTTTAGATTTTCAAGAGTGAGGAACAACAATAATATGAGAATTTGTATTCATTTTAGTTTTATCCCAGCATAATAATTTAGAAGCATCATGAATATAATAGTCGGTAAATTTAGAGGATTTGACAGAGTGTGGTTGATTTAGATATTTAATAATTTTGATTAATTTTGAATCCCTACTCTGTTCTGCCAAAAATGTTGATATAGAAATATCAAGAGGGGGGTCATTAGTGATAGGAATAGCTGGAGAATTTGGAATAGGGTCAGTAGTTAAAGCATTCACAGAAGTTATAGGAAGAACATCCTCACTATTAATAATTTCAGGATTAGAGGATAAATTTTGATCAGGACACAGGTGAGACGAGAAAAATAATCCGCCGAAACATCAAGTTTACCAGTTACATGTTGAAAAATGATGGAATACTCACTCATTTCGAGTAGCCATCTAGTTATTATATCAGTAGGAGAAGTTGTATGTTTATAATTAATAAGGGGTTTGCTATCAGTGAGCACAGTAAAAGGTCTGTTGTATAAGTAATACTTAAAGGCAATGATAGATTTATACAAAGCAAACAATTCTTTTTTGAGTGTAGGATAATTTTTCTGACCTTGTTTAAGTGATTTACGGAAATATGATATGGGCAATAATTTATCATCAAACTTTTGCCTCAAAATGCCAGAAATAGCCATATTTGATGCGTCAGTGTTTAAATAAAAATCCTGGTCCCACATACAGTGGCTCCCAAAAGTGTTCGTACACTTACGATTTTCAATGAAATAGGGGTCTATCCATTGATTAAAATGAATATTTCAGAATGGGTATTTAATAATAAGATCTGTAATCTATTCTTAACATAACTACATGAAATATTTTGAAAACATAGTAAAACTTTATTTTTAAGAAATCAGTAATCAAAAAGTAACAAAAACTTTATCTCACAAAAGTCATCGTACACTTGTAAAAAATCTCTACATATTAGTAAATATTCTAATTTTTCGTTAAATTAATATTTAGTAGGATATCCTTTAGCATCCACAACAGCTTTTAAACGTCTGGGAATAGATTGCTTTAGTTCTTTTGTAATTTTTGCATCAATGTTCATCCATTCTTCCATCGTAATTGTTTTTAGTTCGCTTTTCGTGTGAATGTCGTGTTTTCGTACTCGAACCTCCAGTTCTCTCCAAATATGTTCTACTGGGTTTAAATCTGGCGATTGAGGTGGTGTTTTCAAACCTTGTGGACAATTATAGAGACACCAGAGGCGAACGTTGGGAGCCGTGTGCTTAGGATCGTTATCTTGATAAAAAACAAAGTTATTTCCAATATCCAAATTTTGAGCTGATAAATTTAAATTGTCTCTTAAAATATTTATAAAAACAGCATGATTCATTATGCCATCAATAAATACCAAATTTCCTAGTCCTGATGCTGATATGCACCCCCACACAAGGATACCTCCACCGGCATGCTTAACTGTTCTTACTAAGTTCTTGGGATTAAGTTCCTCATTTTTTTCTTCTCCATACAATTATACGCCCATCAGCACCAAAAATGTTCATCGGCAAATAAGACATTATTCCAATAGGTTTGGGGCTTATTTATCATTGATAGTGCGAAGGGAAGCCTAAACTTTCTGTTTTTCTCACTCACAAAAAATTTTCTATGGGCAGAACGCCCATGCAATCCAGCTGTTCTGAGAACTCGTCAAAAATTTTCAGGTGAGATTGAAGTAGAAAATGTATCATTGAATTGTGTAGAAACTTTTACAGCACTCAAACGTGAATTTTTCACAAATTTTCTAATTATAAATCTCTGATCACGTTTTGTTAACTTTGCCGGACGGCCTTTTCTTACCTTGTTTTCGATCCAATTTTCTTCTTTAAAGTGTTTTTTCACATACTGCACAGTAGAATGGGATAAATTAAGTAATGTAGCAATATTCCGAACTGATTTACCTCTATTATGATGAAAAATAATAAATTTTCGAATGCTGTTTGTTGTTTCTTTACGACTACGAGCCATTTTTAAATAATAAATAGAATATTACGGAGTAGGCAAGCAAAAATTAAAGCCAAACGATATTTTAAATGCCCCCATAATTCAAAAATAAAAAAAAATAGCTAGACGATAATTTTAATTATGAATTTATCCGAAAATATTTCAGTGTGCGATGACTTTTGTGAGATAAAGTTTTTGTTACTTTTTGATTACTGATTTCTTAAAAATAAAGTTTTACTATGTTTTCAAAATATTTCATGTAGTTTTGTTAAGAATAGATTATAGATCTTTATTATTAAATACCCATTCTGAAATATTCATTTTAATTAATGGATAGACCCCTATTTCATTGAAATTCGTAAGTGTACGAACACTTTTGGGAGCCACTGTAGGTAATTTGACAAAAGGTTTTGAAAAAAAATTGACTGAAGATTACTGAAACATTCTTGTAGATATGAAAACCAAATAAATTTAACTTTAGGTGAGGCAATATCAATTAAAGGATGAGTAAGGGCAGCAAAATTTGGAATTAATGTACGATAGAACCCACATACTCTTAAAAAACGTTTGACCTGTCTTTTTGACGTAGGAACTGGAAAAGCAGTAATTTTGGTAATGTTGTTTTCAATAGGAAAAATTGCATTATCTTTGATTTTAAAACCTAGGAAATCAATAGTTGTTTCGTGAAATGAACACTTATGAGGAGATAAGGTTAAATTAAATTCTGAAATTACTTCAAGCAATTTTAATATTTTAGAAAGTGACTCTTCAAATAAATTTGCACCAATAACCAAATCATCTTGATATGCATAAAAACCTGGCAGGTTTACCTCCTCTAAAAACATTATCTATTAAATTTAGAAAAGTACTCGCCGCTGTCTTAAGGCCAACTGGTACTCTTTTAGAAAAATATGAAGCAAAGGGAGTAGTGAAGGTAACGACTTTTTGTAGATCTGCTGAAAGATCTAATTGCCAATAGGCATTACCAAAATCAAGGGTGGAAAAGTATTTAAATTTAGATAAGTTAGAAATTATAGTTGAGATTTTAGGGAGGGGATAGGAGGAATATTTTATAACTGAATTTAACAAGCGAAGATCTAAAGCAAGTCTAAAAGTGGGAGGGGCAGCAGGATCAAGAGATTTCTTGCGAACTAATAACATAGGTGCAGACCACTCACAGTTACCACGTTGAATAATTCCAGCACTCTGCATTTCATTCAGCTGTTCTAAGGCTGTCTGCTGAAGAGTTTGCGGAATGGGAAAAGGAAGAGTTTTTATAGGAAAGTTTTGAGTTAGTGAAATATGCGGTTTTACTCTATCCGTATGCCGTAAGGTTGACAAGTCCTTAGAAAAAGCAGCATAGTTAGGTAACAAAATGTTAAGGAGTTGTTGTTGTTAGTCAGTCGACAAATAATCTAATTTAAAATCAGATGAAGAAAGCATTTCTTTTCTCTTTTTGAGAATTTCAGGTGTTGCAGATATAAAATTAACAAAATGTTAACAATTATCAACAGAAGTATCAAAATTATTTACAAAATTAGAGTCATTATTAGGTTTATCTATCAATTCATATTCACTAAGATGTCCAATTACAGAACCTTTATTTAAGTGATTATCATCCTTATTTTCAATGTAAATATAGAAGGTGTTTAAGTTAGTTTCCTGAGTATCATGATCCAATTTATGTAAAGATGGATGGCAAATAAATTGTTTTGTAGCCTTAGGTATAAACATACATTCATTAAGATTTGCATTAATTTCAACTTTAATATACTGGCTGCTCTTACTCTGCAAAAGTAGTTTTTCACACAATTTAACATCATATGATGAGGTATCATTAAAATTATCATTTGTAACACATGGATAAACTTTCAAATCATTCAAATCAGTATCAATATTATTATGTACAAAAAACACTTATCATTCATATCATCAAAATGATCACAAAAAACATCACTAGAAATTAAATTTTCATTTTCTTTGTTAACCAAACTCTCTGGTGCAGTATCACATTTACTACTAGTAGGTTGATCAATTATTTTAACATTAGTTTCTTTCATTGTATTATTGTCAGGAGCATTAAGAATAGGTGAGTAAGTTATAGTTGAATTTAACTGATTGCTATTGACAAAGGAATTTTGAATAAATGGGGTAGATTCTTCAGTTAATTTTATTGAATTAGTGTTGTGGTCCATAATTACATTGTACTTATTCAGAAAGTCATAGCCAATTAAGATATTGAATTTGTAAGAGGATAAGTCGGTTAGGAAAAATGTGTGTTTATATGACTTTCTAGAAAATTTAAGAGATAATTCTACACAAGCCGAATATTCAAGATTAGAGGTAAGGGTTTTTATAGTTACAGCTCTAGAAATTAACCTGTATTTAATTTGAGTTGAATGAGACAAGAATGGATGAAACTTATAAATATTACTTTCGAAGTTTAAAAATGTGCGTACAGTACAAACATCCTATTTTTATGTCTTTTTCATCAAATTCACAGTTTGGGAATAGTAGGAGGTGTGGCATATATGAACAGGGAGGCGATAGACGTGTAGAGTGACCGGGATCTACATCTAATCCCAATACAAAACTGCCAATAACACTTAAGTCTAACATGGGAAGAGAACATGTTTGGAGGAGGCAAACCTTGCTCTAGGATTTAAAAACGGGAGGGAAACCACTGACTTTAAACTCAAACTTATATTCACAAATTAAAACTTTCTCGTACGAGGAGTGTAAAATGTTTCGAAAGGTATGTGGCAGCTACGTTTGGACCAATACAACTGGGAAATGTTGAGATAAGCAACGTATTATACTTGGTATAAAACACAAAAAAAAACTACTTGTTGAAAGCTAACAGAGCTTTCGTCATGTGTATGTGGGACTGAGTGGAATTAAATGTTCATAAGAGACCGTGAAAATACGGAAAAGGGCAAACGTTCCCCATAGAAACTGCAAATCGAAAATATAAAAACGCGAAAAAAAAATGATCAAATTTTTGAAACAGTGCCGACTCTATGCAGGAATGATAGTAGAAATTATAAACCCCGACAAACAAACTTGTAGTCAGACGAAAGAGGCCCCAGTTCTAAAAAAAATCATCTCTCACTTCACTAAAACAAAGCACCACCCACGCACGTACATAACACTCTGTGAAACTGTTTTTGGAAGGAAAAAACTCCGATAGAAGTGATATAAACCTCATTTTTACTTACCTTGTCACATTTTTCTTTGCCTTACGTTGAAATGTCTATTCAATGGAAATCGCTTAGCCTCAGTTACTGTAGAGATGCGACATCGATGTCGATGTTTTCAAAACATCGATTTATTGAAGCCGATGTTTTTTTAACATCGATGTTTTGTACTCGATGTTTTACGTTGTCTCGATGTTTTTTTTTTAATGAAAAAGTACCGTAATAAAAAAAATTTACCACGTAGCATAATTTTTAAACTCAGTAAATGTAAGTCTGAATTCTGAAAAGGACGAATACAAAAGGAGGAATGATTCCTTAGCAAACAGACAAATGGCAATTAACAACCAATGAACCAATCAGAGCGCTTGGAATGTTCCTGACACTCCAGAACTTTCCATGGCGTTTTATTTTACAAATAGTATATACACGAGTGCATCCATTTAAGTTTTTGGTTTGTTCTGGTTTTATATAAGTTGACGTTAATATTATTAGTAAGATGCCTCCCAAAAGTACTGTTTGGAAATATTTTTACAAAACCTCTGACAAATTGGCAAAATGCAATATTTGCCTTAAGTCCCTCAAAACTTCTGGCAATACCACGAATTTATCTGGACATTTGAAGGCAAAACATGGAGGTATTTACAACGAGAATTTTGAGTCATCAATGTAGTCCAAAGCAACCAAGTTTTTGTCATTTGTGTCTGCCCAATCAGAGAGTAAAATTAAATCACTCCCTCCCCCCCCATGACTAACGGACGTAACATTAATGTTAGAGATTACTAAAACAGTTTTGAAAAATGGATATTCTAAAACATCGATGTTTTTTGGGCGATGTTTTTTGGGCGATGTTTTATTAGCATCGATGTTTTAATATTGGATATCGATGTTTTGTTATCGATGTCGCATCACTAAGTTACTGTCGAGAAGAAGTAGTTATGACAAGAGTGGATGCAACTACTGACCTTTGAAAAATAATCATGCAGCACTGATGTAAGGCAGTAAATTGAAGGGGAATAGGGTCAAAATGTAATAAACATGAACAAGAAATAATTTCATCAGCAGTCTCGTTTTTATATATTGCTGCATATCGTAATCTACTTTCATGCATTAAGGTCAACAAGCACAATCTGATACGACTGACCTCTGAAATTGCACATTCGTAGTCTCGAAGTCTAGGTGTTAGTGCTTCTCATTAGACAAATAAAATGTATTTCTAATTAGACAAATTAAAAGGAAATATGCTAATATTTGCACATGTAACAGTTTCTATTTTGGCCGTTAATAACAGAAGGAGGACTCTATTTCTTTTATTACCTTGACGCCACTACTTGAAGTTGAGGCATTGTATTAAACATACCTTTGTAATCATTTGTCATTTATTTTATATTATAGTATAGAATATAAAGTCCTTTACAAGGTATTTAACAAATACTTCTGAGATTCGGAAATCAACTTTTGAACGCAGAACATTCAGCTCTTTTTACCCATACACACACACAAACATTCGTATCAACTTAAGCGATGAAAAATGCTCTGGGGTGTCTGCACTTTTAGAGCATATAGCTCATAATTTATCTTATCTTTCTTATTTGTTCATTCTTGCACTTCGATTTTTTATTACTTATTTGGATACTTTTTAGCTTCTGGGATATTGAATAAATCTTTAAAAAGTTATCGATAGTCATTTCTGCATCACTGCAAACAAAAACTAAAAAAAAAAAAAAAAAAAAAAAGAGGAGTCTACCATACATTTTACTTTGCATTCTTGTGTTGGTGCACCGATGCTTCCATCCAGATCTTTGGCTCTGCTCCAGAAGAAACTTTTTTTACTGTGGGAGTGGGGAGGCTTCGAGTAGATTTTCGAACACATCGCCGAATCTTGAACCGCGTCCAAAACGGAGGCCTCGGCATGTTTGATGGGGTTGGCCTCAACCCCCTCTTATCAATCCCCCCCCCCATCCTTGCACTTTCAACTTCATTCGTTATACCTCGAATATTATTTATTAATCGAAAGCTCGTATCCAGAAGGCGCCATGGAATTTAATAAAGTAGGCTTGATTTTGGCTTCGAGTTAGAATGCACAATCTCATTTAGAAGACTCAAAAGCAAATAGCACGTTGAACAAACCGCAACAGACAGATGGCAGAAAATCTAATAATAGCAAAAGGCACGCTGTTAAAATAGTTACTAGTGGCATTTCAGTTCTCACAACGAATGTGTGGAAATTTTATATGCGATATCAATCTGTTCTTTGTACGGTATCTTTAGAATGTAGACAATATTTACAGGTATATAATCTTGCTTCGACTGGCAGTTGAAGTAATCATGTTGAGCTTGACTGCGGTATAAGATCATTTCTTCTATATCTACAGTGACTTTCAAAATTAAGTATATAAATAACATTCTTCGCGCCCCTCTCCCCCTCTAAACACATCTAAAACCGCTATTTTAAGGTAATTTACTCTCAAATCTATATACAGTCAAACCTCGATATCTCGAACTTGAAGGGAGAGACAAAAAAATTCGAAATATCGAAAATTCGAATTATCGAAAATCGCATGTTATCAATAGTAATAGAGAAAATAAAGATTTTTTACGTGCCTTTTTAAAAAGTAATCCATATTTTTATTTTATTGAACACTATTTACAAAATTCTTTGAAAAAAAATTCAATTGTTGTTTGCTTCAGAGAAGAGTCTGAAATTTTATCTATTACACTTTCTAAGTGGACAATGGCTTTAAATGTGTCCTCTTACCTATTTGATTGACTTTCAACATATCTCCTCAATTCACTGCAATCATATTCACTGCAAATAATCCTCCTTTGTTTGTCACATTCGGTGGCAAATGGCGGATTTCGTCCTCCTCTTCTAATGATAATACAAAAGAAGCTTTCATCTGACCGATGATGTCATTGTCCTCCCACTGACCACACACTATTACCGTATCATCTACGACGACAAAGTCATTAAATTCCATGTTATCGAGGTGCATGAGCATCGAGCACTAGCTTGAATGCAAGACAGCACAGCACAGGCATGCATTCACACTTGTAGGTTTTCTTCTTTCACTCCTTGTTGCAATAAGAAATTCTACAATCTTCTTGGAAGCCACCTACCTCTTGATTTTTGTTCATGCCTTCCTTTCCTGTTTTGTTGAAACCACCCCAACCCCTCTAGAAAGTTACCTTGGAGAATAAAAGTAGAAAAAATAAAAGAAAGGATTGATGGTCACTCCTCATATGCATGGCAACTAACTGAAACGAGATAAGAAAACAATAAACAAGAATTTCAACTCCCATCTTGGAGGGTCAAGAGAAGTTGTCATTTCATTGTGTTATCTTCCGTCTTTATATCCCTTCATTTTAAGTTTATGGAGGGTTTCACCACTGTAATGTTTGAATAGCTTTTCTATTTTTTGGATATTATTTTTCTTGTTTTTAGAAATTTTTTTCTTCTCCCTTTATGGAAAAAAATTCAAGTTATCGAGGGATGAGCCAAAAAAATTCGCCAAATCGAGGTTTTTTAACAATGAGTGCATAGGAAATTTGAAGGGAATTTTTATTTCTTCGAGATATCGAAAAATTCGCGAAATCGAGGTTCGAGTTAGTGAGGTTTGACTGTATATAAAACAGTTCCGTAACTGACAGACTCATTGACATACAACGCACAGACCAAACCGCTGGACCTAAAGGGCTGAAATTTTGCATGGAGATTCTTCTTATAGTGTAGGGGTGCACTAAGAAAGAATTTTCAAAAATTCTTCATAGATTTTTTAAAATTAAATTTTTAAGCTGTTTGAGTAACATTTTTTAAGTTTGCATTTAAAATAATAATTTGAGGGTTATACAATTTATATCACCAGAAAGATCCTAAAAATTCCTTTAAAATGAAATCTTTTTCGAATCTTTACCTCCATTTTCTGATTTTTGGTGAATTTTTAAACATTAATTTTCAGAATTTAATTTATTAAATGCTGATCACGTGATTTCTTTTTCTGGTACTTTAAATAAATTTATCGTCACGTCATAACAATGAAATAGGCAAAAAAATATTTTTCTTTTCTTGCTAATGCGGCAGAGGATTGGACATTATCTAAAAAAATATTAAAATACAGTAAAAAATATGTTCCTCAAACTGTTCTATATCAACTGTACCATGTACAATCACAAGGTCATAAAAATTTTCAATGTAAAATTATTTTAAAGCAATCGGATAGATAAAACATGTTCATTATTAAGCGTCAAATCAACTTTTGGGCTACTGTTATAAAAAATATTAAAATACAGTAAAAAATATGTTCCTCAAACTGTTCTATATCAACTGTACCATGTACAATCACAAGATCTTTCAAGATCTTGTGAAAGATCTTGAAAGATTAATATAATTCTTTAGTATGTCCTATTAGATTTAATTTGAATATGTTCTTCTACATTATTTTGTCTATAAAATATCCCTTACATTTTTTTATAAATGTATTTTTTTTACATCAATTGTATACATTGATCGTCGTATTTATTATTATTATTATTATTATTATATATATATATATATATATATATATATATATATATATATATATATATATATATATATATATATATATATATATATATATATATATATATATATATATATATATATATATTGGCATTAATTGCATACATTGACCGTTGTATTTAATTTGAATGTACTCCGTAGCAAAGTGCGGGTTTTCAGCTGGTAATATAATAAGTTTTCCTCCGAGCTCAAGAACAGTAGCCCAAAAGTTGATTTGACGCTTAATAATGAACATGTTTTATCTATCCGATTGCTTTAAAATAATTTTACATTGAAAATTTTTATGACCTTGTGATTGTACATGGTAATATAAGGCTACCAATGGCAAAACTAACGGTTGTTATTCAAATGAGTTTTTATTTATTTATTTCTTCAAAGAACGTTGGAACGTGACGAATAGTCATTCGAATATCTTCGTAAAACAATCTTTCCGTGTTATTGCGCAAACAGTTGATCGCAGCCATAGGCATGTTCAAATGCTGATACAGAAGAAAAAAAAATCTGTCAATTTATTTTTAATATATCTGGATAAAACAGTAATCTCTATTCCTCGGCCACGGGTAGTATGAAACGACCAGGAGTAAAAATCACTATCGTGAGTGCATTCTTTTGAGGATAAAAGCTTTAATAAACAGAGTAAACAGAGAAAAAAAATTCAATAAACTAAATAAAGTCTCAGAATCAAGTAATTTTAGAAAGAATGGGACATCATAAGAACGCATAAGGTGTTGCATCGGCAACGGAGGTTTCGATATTTTGCGCTGCTAAATAATTAGTCGGTTGAGGGTTATATAAAAGGGTTTATTAGACCGAGATCTACTATTTAAAGCCGATGCCGAACGGCTACAAAAATCCATGCCAATAGTGGGGCTCGAACCCACAGAGTCTTGTACCGAATGCCAGCACACTATATATTTGGCCATCGCAGGATCACTCATAAATGGTGTCATGAAATGATTGAAATACTTCTATATACTGAAAAATTAAAGCATTAATAATTTGTATTGCGAGTCAAGTTCCATTTTTCAATAAGTATAAAAGTATGAAACAAATATCATTAATTTATGGTTGCGCTTTAGGTCTAAAGGAGAACTAGATTACATTCCACCACAGATGTTGAACACCTATGTAACTGATATTGGGGGTCATACTAGGAGCAAAGAAAACTTTAAAACGATTTCGCGAAAGGCAAAAATAAGAAATCCTTTATTACTCCATGTCAAAGTGTAAATTTGCAAAGGAATATGGTACAGAATGAGTTAATTTTCATTTCTCTTCATAATGAAATATGCTGGGTTTATAAACACAATTTTGCAACGTAAAGAAATTTGTATGTTTGGCATTAAAATTTCCATATCAAAATATGTCTAAAATATTTTTAGTATAAACATATTTTCCATTTCAAAATATATCCATATTTCCATTTCAAATATAGCACGTATGGAATTCCTTTTTAGTCTAATATATTTCTGAACATGTTCGTTACTTTTTCGGCTATCTGAAAAATCTTTTCCTTTTGTGTACCCAATTTTAGAAACTGCTGATGGGGAGTTGAGGAATGCGAAACTTGTTGTTCAGAAAATCTTTTCGGCAGATTACAATGGGAAGTGAAGAGAGATAGATACCCTAGGTCAGGGGTCCCCAACCCTATGCCCGCGGGCACCATGGCGCCCGCCGATCGTTTTACTTGTGCCCACCGCTGTGCGACCACGATAAAAATATTTCAGTTTTCAGTAAAATGCTACGTAAAAGTTTTCTTATTTTTAATGATTAACCACACAAAAGAAGAAATGGCGTTTTTTTATAAAGAATTTTTATACTTTGTAGATTTTGTATGCATTATTTAGTAATCATTTATTTTACACAATAATATTAACAATAGTTTTTTTTTATGTTTAATTATATTTTTGGAATTATATGTTTTTTTTTGTATATTATGTGTATGTATTATTAACTATGGCCAACTATAAATTCCCCTTGAAAAAACAAAT